>CM053593.1:286925343-286959167 GCA_028646575.1 Pseudocheirus occidentalis | reverse complement strand
CCGCCCCTCTCTTACTTATTCTTAATCTGAGCTCTATGAATGTTAAAATAAAACAATAACTACATTTCAGTGTAATAGTTTTCATTTGCAATCTTATGTATTTTGTTTTGTGCATCACAAAACATTATTCTGAGAATTCCATGGTTTCACTAGAAACCTGTCAAAGGGAATCCAACACAAAAGAGTTTAAGAATTCCTGCAGCAGATACATTTTCTCTTAGCTCCAGTTTCAAATGCTACAATCTGTAATCAATCAACAAACATTTGCTAAGTACCTACAATGTTCTAGGCACTGTGCTAGAACCTGCAGATACAAATGCAAATTGGAGACTGCATTCTCAAGATTATTTTCTGTTTCTCTATGCAGTTAATCTATATCACCTAACCATGAGGCAATTAACATTTTTCAGCCTTCATCGTGTCTTTAGACAAAAGAACATTTGCCGTCTTTTGGCCTGTAGGAACTGAATTTAAATTTGAACTCTTTCCCTGGTGCTCAGTACCCTGCATTTTGACAGATGTCTCTGTGGTTCACAAGCACCAACTTTCTATCCATTTCTGGCTCTTGGCTTCCACCTAGTGGCCGCTTGCGGCAATTAATTTGTATTACAAGGTGATCGTTTAGGGTGGTGGGAGCCGTTGCCAAGATCTAACACTGGACTATCTAAAAGCATATATTTAATCTACTGGTTATGCATTAGTAGCATAACAAGGTAAATATTTAGTTTATTAAAGGAAGTAATTTATTTAAGTACGGTGCTCAACAAAATTGGATGTTAATTATGAATTAAGTTAACCTATTTTCCATGTAGTTTTTCACAGATTATATAGGACCTATAATCAAAATCAGAAGGGGTCTTGAATATCATCTAATACAGTGGTTCTCAATCTGTGGCTTATGTTCAATTTGTAACAATGAAATACATCCTGCATATCAGATATTTACATTATGATTCATAACAGTAGCAAAATTACAGTGATGAAGTAGCAACGAAAATAATTCTACGATTGGGGGGGGTCCCCACAATGTGAGGAACTGTATTAAAGGGTCACGGCATTAGGAAGGTTGAGAACCTCTGAATCCAATACCTTCATTTATAGATGGGGAAACTGAGATCTTGAATGGGGAAGTGATTTATCCAAAGTCACAAACGTGGTAGGACTGAAATTTTAGCCCAGGGCCTCTGACTCTAATTCTTCAGCATTTCTATGACATCATACTGCCTGTTCTTTGATGGCATAAATATCAAAATGAAAGTTCAGGCTATTTATCTTTATAAACTAACAAATTTCTCCTTCACCTTTGACAGGAGACATCTTCTTTAATATTTGAAAGAAGATCTCGAAATCTAAGACTGGAAGAAAAGCTGTCCGAACTCTCAGTAAGGTTATGGTTCTTCTAAGAATTACATCTCCATATAATCAAGATAGGATCTCCTACTTCTGACCAAATTCTTTAGTGAACAACTGTTTCAATACAGATATCTGTTTTCTTGATTAAATGGTACGTCACAAGTGCATCTGCTAATCTATCATCAGGGAATAAGTGTGGAAGATGATCAGCTAAGTAATTCCAAATACCAAATCTTCCTGAATCATGGCTGAACCTTTTTTTCTCATCTGTTGGTCGTTTTTTTCCTGAATATTCTGATCCAAGGGTTGAAAATAGACTGACAGGAAGGCCCAACAAATTATTCACTAGGATGAAGGTGGAGTTCTACCAGAGATATAAGGATGGCTCAACCTTAGGAAGACAGAATGATCAATCATATAAACAACAAAAATTTCATAATTAAATCAATAGATGTAGGAAAAGCTTTTGAAAAAATCAAGTACTTTTACATGTTAACAATTTCAGACTATCTCAGGTACAGATATGCCATTTTTAATAGAATCCAAAGTAGGGGTTCTAGCTTTGTTCTCGATCATAGAACAAATGGATAAATGCTAGAAGCGTTCCAAAAAGGGAAAAAAAGATAAAATAAGTATGAAATCTCACCTCATTGTTACTTGACATAGTCCTAGAAATGTCAGCTGCCCCCAAAAGCCAAAAGATAAATGAAAGCTATTAATAGTGGAGAAAATGCAACTAAAATGACCCCTATGTGAAGATCACATGACAGTTTAGTTAGAAAAAAACAGAAACAAGTAAAGAAACTAATAAAAATGATTAAAAGCTTCAGTGAAATAGAGGACTACAAAATAAATCCACAAAAAATAGTTGGAATTTCTACATACTATTAACAAAACTAGAATAAAACAATATAAAGTGAAAATCCATTCAAAATAACTTCAAAGTACATAAAATATTTGGGCACAGACCTATCAAGACAAAGGGAAAATATATAAACACAGTTACCATACATTCTTTATAGAAAAGGAAGAAAAGTAATTGAAGGGATAGAAAATGTCAACATTTTGACAATTTGACAAAAATAGCAATGCTATCTATGTTAATTTAGAAATTTAATGTTATATCAATCAATCTTATAAGGGAACCAGAGAAAATAACAGCATTAATTTGGAAGAACAAAAAAATAGACCTTTTTGCTTATTTTTCTTATTTTTAATTTTAAATTCATTTTAAACTTAAATATAAAACAAGAAAAGAAAAAAGAACATCTCCATGTATACAATAGAACATAAGAGAGGATTCAAGATGAAATAATAAATTTCCATTTCACAAAACCTATGTAATAAGTTTCACAACTTGTTTTCAAAGCAGATCAGCTTTTGGGGGCTTCCTTCTCTGTTTTCTTTTGTTTTTTGATGTGTACTTTTTATTTTACTTTTTTCTCCCTTCTCCCCCCATAATTTCCACCCTAGAAATGGCTACAATTAAATGCAAATATGTGTGTATACAAATACATAGATACACATATATAGAGATTTCTAGTAGTTTCCCCTTGGATGAGATCCAAGACCCTCTCTCTTGATGGAGCTTCATTAGGAGAGCTCCTTCGTTCTATAATGTGTGGCATACATTCTCCTATACATACCTTCTCTGATGTCTGTTTTGCTCTGGTTTAGATAAATGGGCTTCTTTACTATTCATTATGTGTGTTCGTTGTGGAATTGGTATCAGGTGGGGAAGGGATCAAGCCTTGAATATAGAACATGGGGTGCCCTTATCCCCCCAAATGACAAAATGACGAAAAGTTTACTTGAACCCAAACATAACCCCTAGACTAATAATATTTGAGGGAGCAGATGGATATACTTCTAGTCTGGCCTTATCTCTGAGGAGGGCAAAGTCCTGGTCTCTGGCTCCTATCTCCTGCATCTTCTTCTGGCAGGAATGAGTCTCCCTTAGACAAATGTAGGGGGAGAAGAGACTAGATATCTATTACTGCCTTCAAGCTACACACAAATATGCATACAAGCACATAAGGGCAGTCCTCCTTGACATATATGGAGCCTCACTATACAAGTAGGGTCCCATACCACTCTCACACAATACACCTGGAATTCAGTTGAGAAAAAATTAAACTTAGATCAACATGAAACCAACCATATATCACAACAAACTCAAATTGGATATTAAAGATCACAACATTTAAAAAGAAATAGAAGAGAACCAAATCAGTTAATTTTAACAATTCTGGCTGGTCAGAGAGTTCTTCAGAACAAAAACATTGTAGATTAAATATGTCCACATATGACAGATACATTTAACAAGTCACTATTAGTGTCTCTGAAAGGTCTGGAAGTATAGGAAAGGTACAGTAGGACTAGAGAAATTACAGTATTGTCACTTTTAATGAAGTCTACAAACTAAACCAGTGAGCTTGACTTCTATTATTTTAGGGTGTATTATTAAGGAGATGATTTGTAAACACATAAAAAGGGAAACAGTGATTGCAAAAGACCAGCATAGCTTAAACAAAATATGTAACTCCAAACTATCCTTATTTCATTTTTTGAAAGGAAAACTAAAATGGTCTATCAGGAGAATCTTAAAGACACAGTGTACTTAAATATCATAAAGTATTTAACAAAATATTTCATGCTACTCTTCAAGACAAGATGGAAAAATTTGGGCTAGATTAAAGGATGTCTAGGTGGCTTCAGAACAAATTAAATAACTGATCCCTAAGAGTGGCTATTAAAAAGTTAATGCCATTTTGGAGAATGGTACCTGATTGAGTACATCAGGGATTTTTTTCTTGACTCTATATTATTCAACACATTTATCTCTAATTTAAATAAAAGACAGAGATGGCATGGCTGTCAAATTCAAGGAAGCTATGGAGCTTAAAGGATAGCTTACTGGTGGCACAACAGCATCTTGATCTGCAGCATCTTGATCTGTAAAGATTTCATTCAGTAGGCTAGATTATTGGTCTGAAATTTATGAAATGAAATTTAAAGAAATATGATGTTCTCCATTATCTTAAAAATAAAAATTCCACAAATACAAGATTAAGGGGGCATTTCAGACAGCAGCTTTTTGTGTGTGTGAAATATCCTGGAGATTTACATGGACTATAAACGTAATATGAGCCAACAATTAAGCATGGCATCCCCAAAAAGGAAATACTGTGTTGACAGAGGTGTAATGTCTACAATTGGGAGGGATGATTATTCCTTGGACATTGGCCAGGCCAAATTTGTGATACTGTGTTTGTTTAACTTTTGCATGCAGCATTTTTAGTAAACAACGCAACACTAGGACTTTACGTTTCTCCAATAAAGATTTGGTGTTCAGTTCAAAGTCAGCATTGGTGAATGGTTCAGACGCTCAAGGAGCATCTTTTTATGGCTTCTAGATATTCCAAAGAGGACAATGAGGATAAAAAGAAGACTGGAAAATGGCACAAAGTCGTTGTCAAGAATTTAATTTATTATTTATTTAATTGGACTTAATTGATTAATACTTTTGAGTAGCAGTAGTTTTATCAGCTTCCAAAAGGTTTTTGTTCAAGTAGTTATTACAACAACAGGCTTTTCTTTCCATCTATCAGGAGAATAATAATACTATTATTAGTTAATAATAATAGCTAGCAGTTATTAGGTGCCTTCTGTGTGTCTAGAACAGCGCTAAATGCTTCACAAATACCATCTCTCGTTTGATTTTCACAGTAATCCTGGGAGACAAGTACTATGATTATTCCCATTTTACAGATGAGGAAATTTAGGCATTCAAAGATCAAACAATTTGCCCGAGGTCACGCAGCTAGTAAGTGCCTGAGGCTGGATCTGAACTTGGGTCTTTCTGACCTTCAGGTGCAGCGCTTTTTCCACCGTGCCGACTCGGCCAGAAAGGCATCAAGTGGAATGTGGATCCTCCCAAGTAGAATGATAGGTTTATTGTATGACACAATAGCTCATGAGTAAGAGTTAAATGGGTTAAATGTGACCCTTGGTGTTCTACTTGCATGACATTGATGAGTCTCTTAACATCCCTAGGTTCTCATTTATTCAGATGTAAAATAAGGACTAGATGGTCTCTGAGGTCCTTTCCAGCTCTAGATCTAGGACCTATAGAATACTACAGTGTTTATCCACCTCATTCAATGTGTGTGGGAGCCCATAGCTTGCCAATAGATTCAATGCTAACTGTGTTCCATGTATCAGGAACACTGAGAAATGACTAACCCTTGGGATAAACATGTTCTCTTTAGACATTTCATATAGCACATCATACTGTGGTTGTTTATATTTAAAATTAAATAATTGTATGCTGTTTTAATAATATATATCAGCTGGGATCATGCTATTTTAAAGACAATTCTTTTAATGATAGCTTGATTTTTTTTCCTTTTTTGCTTTTTGGAGGGGGGAAGGCAGGGCAATTGTGGTTAAGTGACTTGCCCAAGTGTTAATAAGAGTTAAATGTCTTAGGCCAAATTTGAACTCAAGCTCTCCCAACTCTTTCCACTAATGCAGTCGAGTCAATACAAAATGAACTAGTCATAAGGTTGTAGGCTAAGAACTGGAAGGGAAATTAAAAATCAACTAATACAAAGTTTACATTTTACATACAAAGAAATGAAGACAAGGGCAGCTAGATGGCACAGTGAACAGAGCACCAGCCCTGGAGTCAGGAGGACCTGAGTTCAAATCTGAGCTCTGACACTTAACACAAAAACTAGCCGTGTGACCTTGGGCAAATCGCTTAACCCCAACTGCCCTCCAGAAAGCAAACATATATCAGCAAAAGATATTGAGTTAGTTCCTAAAAGAAGGTACAGAGCTGATTTGTTGTATATTCAAAGAATGTAGTGCCTTCCTCCTACCCAGAAATGAAGGATACAGGTCTAAAGATCTGAGGGGTATTGCAAAGATTCATCTATTCACTGCCCCATTTGGGTGTATATTTTACCATTCAACTCCATTCAACAATAAAATAAGCACTGAAGTTTCAGCCACTGCATTAGCCAAAGGGGATATAAAGAAAAATGAGTTGCTTACATTCTGCTGGGAACCATTATCAGGCCCATTTTACAGATGATGAAAATAGAGCAGAGAAAAGTTATTTACCTAGGGTCACACAGCTAAGGCAAGAAATCTCTAGAAGGTCTTGGTAGGCTGCAAAAGTTTCAATTTGGGACCTTGAGAGATTGTTCTTCTGTCATCAGAGGATTATTCTGGCTAAATTTGGAAAAGCTCATCACCACTTTAGACAGAGAGATTTTGGTCATAGCCAGTCATGACAATTCAGGCACAGAGGGAGATAGGAATCTATTTGCATTGGTGGAAGGGACAGCCAGACTGAGAAAATCACAGGTGAGTAGACAAAGGGTTAGACTTTTTCACTCCGTGCAATCTTTGTGATAACACACTGGAAATCTTCCACTGGTTACAGGAAAAGCAAGTTGATTCAAAATCTCATTACTAAAAGATCTGATGGAGAACAAATAAGGAAAATGAGAAGACATGTAATTAGAAACTTGTATTCCTGGAATAACTGTGAATGGACAGTTGAAAGATAACAAAATAATAATCATAGACAAGCAAGTGCCCTTTTTTCAATGAGGTGAAGATCAGTACCAAACTATTTATCCCAAGAATGAGAAAGTTAAGAAGTTAATTACATCTTTTTCATTAGGAAACTATTTTGAAATTAATCCTTTTGGTCTAGGCATTATATTGTTTGACAAAAACATAAAAAGCCAGTGTATTTCTTTGAAATATTAGTATTAGTCCTAAATAACTTAAAATGGTTTACCAAATGAGACTAGAGATAGCATGGCTGAGTGAATAGAAATTTGGGTTCAGTCAGGAAGGATTCAAATCCCAACTTTGACACTATGTGACCCTGACCAAGTCACTTTACCTGTATGGGCCTTCAGCAGAACACTAGGATTTATCTGCTAGAATGATAGATTTAAGACCAAGGGACCTTGTTGGTCAATCTACATAATTTTACAAATAAGAAACTGAGACTGGGATAACTTCTCCAAGATCATGAAAGTAATAATAGGTAGCAAAACTGGGATTTAAACGCAGATCTTCTGTCTCTAAAGGCAGTACTTTGCACTTGTGGCTTAGAAGGGTGTAATCTTCCTGGGAGGAAGTTTATAATGCTAATTAAGTCATATCCCCTTTCAGTCTTTATTTTAAATTCAGGTGATCAAACTAACTCATACAATCTTTATTAATTACTATACAAAAAGAAAATATTGAATGGCACCTATCACACAGACACCAACTAAACAGTGAATTACATATTATCTGGAGAGCAGTGAAGTATGGACATTAGAGCTCCAATGTGAATGAAAACATGACAGTTTTATTTCAATGTCCAAGAAATATAAGGCATTTTAATGAAGATTTTAACTGTGTTTTCTTTTCTATATTTTGACTGCCTATTTTCTAGAGATTTTTCACAAATAGTAATTTTTTTAGTTTTCTATGTAACTTTCTTGGAATTTGGTTCCTTAGTGTGTTCATGTCCACAAATCTCTCCAGTTTCCATTTTAATCTCCCTCCTTAAAAACATACAGAATAGGGGAAGCTATGTGACACTGTGGATAGAATGCCAGCCCTAGAGTCAGGAGGACCTGAGTTCAAATTCAGCCTCAGACACTTAACACTTACTAGCTGCATGACCTTGAACAAATCACTTAACCCCAATTTCCCTGACCTCCTTCCAAAAAAAAAAGCAAAAGTAAAATACACACACACACACACACACACACACACATACACACAGAATAATGCCTTCAGCCACTTTACTAAGTGGCTATACTGTACAAGTCAGTGGGCTAGGTACAAACATACAAAGACAAAATCAAAAAACATCTCCACCCTCAAGGAGCTTGAAATTTACTGTGAGGCCATGACACGTACAAATAAATACATTAATAATACCCATAATACCAGAAGGAAGACTATCTAAACTGAGGGATTGCATAGCAGTGTAATTGTAGAGAATCAAATGAGCTTCTCAGTAAAATAACTCACTTATCCACAGTGCTTAACATTTAAAAGCACTTTCTTCACAACAACCCCCAAAGATAAAGAGCACAAGTATTAACCCCACTTTTACCAATGAGGAAATTGGGGTTCAGAGACATGAAATTATTTTCCCTACTTCACATGATTAGGAAAAGCTAGAGCCAGGATTGAAACCCAAGTCTTTTGACTGTAAAAGCATTTTCTCCCTCTAAAATACACTGGAGGTTACATTTCTCAGTTACACTGTATAGTAATTTCTGTTGTTATTCTTCCTAGCCAGGGAATGAAGGATGGCCATTTACTTCTGCTTTAATATCCTTTTCAGAAAATCCATTTCTGGTTTTTCTAACTTAAATAGCTATTTTAAAAAAAGCAATCTTTAATAAATTCATATCTATATGGAATTTACAAATGTTATTCCTACTTTCCGCCTTCATCTTTCCTTCTTTTTCTTTCTATACCTCCATTTTTGCTTATACTTTTCCCTACAGCTACCAAAAAATAAAAGGACTCATAACTGCATAGATCTGGGAAGGACCTCAAGAAATTGCCTATTGAAGAAAAAAAGGAAAAGCAGAAGGAGAAAGAGGAGAAAAAAGGAGAAATAAAACAAAGAGAAAAAGGAGGAAGAGGAGGATGAGAAAGAGGAGGAGGAGGAGGAAGATGAGGAAGAAAAGGAGAAAGAAGAGGAGGAGTCCTTTACCTCTTTCCCAAGAGTATATTTTACTGTATTCTATGGTCTCTGTTCTAGATTCTAGCTGGCAGCCTATATAACTGCCGACTGTGAGAATTTCTAGCAGGCTCTCTTCTAAGTGATAAGAACTTTGTTCTATTGCTGAACTACATGCCCATTTTTTATTGTTTGCTCCTCTCTTCTTTATACAGACCAAGTCCTCCAACTATTGAGGAATAAATACTTTGTGCTAAGATCTCAAACATACTTCCTCACCTACTTCTGAAAAGAAGAAAAAAATCCTATTTCCCAGCTTTATTAATAGTTAGATGTGAAGTTCTTAGAACTAGATTATCGTTAACCACTTGGATATTAGAGCCAGAGTAATAGTAATATCATAGGATCATAGATTTAGAGCTAGAACTGACCTTGAAGTCCATTGAGTTCAAACATCTAATTTTATAGAGGAAGAAACTGAAGCAGAATGAGTGTAAGTAATTGGCTTTGGCTCACATAGTTCATAAGTTAATGATACAGTATTTGAAACAAGGTGCTCTTTTTCTGGTGTGCTTTTTTTTGGAGGGGCAATTGGGGTTAAGTGACTCGCCCAAGGTCACACAGCTAGTAAGTGTTAAGTGCCTGAGGCCTCATTTGAACTCAGGTCCTCCTGACTCCAGTGTCACTGCACCACCCAGACACCTCTGAAATAAGGTGTTCTTGATTCCAGCTCTAGCCTCTATCCACTACTCTATGCTGCTGCAGTAAAGATTATTATTGCTGTATAACCTATCTATGTATAATGTTTACATATTATCATGTTGCCTGCCATAGATTTTCTAACATATCAAAAATATTTGCAAATTTCTTAGATTAGGGAGATAAGTGAATGTCAGTATTCAAAACCCTAAGATGTGGAAAAACATGCAATTCCCCAAACTTTAGCTCTGCAAGCAGTTACTTAACTCAAAACCATAATACTACTCTTGCAATAAAAGTAAACAAGAAAGAAGCAATTTTATTTGTTTACAGTCTTCAGGGATCCAGTGGGTACAGCCATAAGGAATATGCTTCTACTGTTGTCTCTTCCAGCTGTGAAGGATCCAGGGGAAGTTGTTTTGAGTTTGGATGGTCCCCTAGGCAGGATTGATGATGTAGTAATAAGTATGAATTTATAATAGAATATTAGTATTGGAAGGCATCTTAAAGGTCATCTGGTTCAAGCCCAAAGTCACTGGAATACTCCCTGGTGTTCTCTATTACAGACATAATAACTTTATTCTCCAAGGAAAGCTTGGTTTTTGGCTTGCCTTGAGGTGAACCCTCCCCAGTAGGCCTATTCTGGTGCCTCCAAAGCAGTACTTGTCCTGTTTGTTCATCCCCATTAATTCAACATAGTCTAGGCATACCCCAGCTGTGAGGCAATAAGTGAAGTACATCAACATCATCATCATCATCATCATCATCATAATTATTACTATCATGTTTTGGAGCTGGTGTAAGCTAGGCCCATATTTGGTAGGCCCAATGACCTTTTCATGTTGTTGTTTTTTTTAACCATGTTATTTCATAACACAATAGGAATAGAAAATAGCTAGAAGAAGTAAACCAAAATAATATAATGATAGAAGAGAGGAGAAAATATAGAACAAAGGTGGAATAGGTTAAAAGAGGAGAGAGAAGACTGGGCAAATTGAAAAAAGTGTACTTTGAAACGAAATCCCATCTGTAGTGATTCAAGATTCACTAGAAGTAGATGTATGTAGGAGATTGTAAGAAATTTCACCCTATGCTAGGTTAAAAGTGTGCCCATTACTTTCTGGTCTTCTACAAATTCACTTTATGAAACTTGCTAACTCTCTTTGAATAGTACTTGAGTAGAAAATTTGAGAGGTTTTGGGAAAGAATTTCAGACAAACAACCTGAACTTGCTAATTGCATCTTCCTTCTTAGATGCCAATTTTATTTGAAAGGCAAATTTAATTTTCCAGTGTCTTTCTAAACTCGAAAACAAGTGTGTTGAAGTATCAAGATACCCCATAGATTTTGAGATCATATCAAGATTCTTTTGGAGCTTCCCACACAGAATCCTCACCAATTAAGATTGAGTCATTCCTGGAAAGGACCTGGGTGAAAAATACTCATATTTGCTACAAAAACAATTGGCAGAGTAAATAATGCCATGGGTAAGAGCTACAAATATACAAATACCTTACAGGAAAATGTCCAAATTGCCTTACAGGATGCATATATAGAACAAATAGCAGCAACAACAGACCCTCAGGCTTTTAAGTGTACAAATTAGAACAATTTTAAAAGTACTTCATACTTTTTTTTAAAAAAAAGTTTAGTACCATTGGGCTTTAATATAACAGTAAATATTTATAGGATGAGCTGAATAAGACATTAGAGATAATCTAATCCAGCTGCCTCAAATGAAGACCTTAAGGCCCAAAGATATATTATATTATATATATGATTTGCCCAAGGTCACTGAAGGAGTTAAGTAACCCACCATGATTCACTTCCAAGCCATTTATCTGACTCTAAATTCAGGATAATATGTAATAATGGAAAAGTCCATTAAATTTCTTCTGATTATTCCTTCATGAGATCTGTATCATTGAATGTAATAACTATAATCAATGAGATTACAGATTCATGAAATATGAGTGAGGCTTGGAGAAATTTACAAGTTTGTGCAGACAATTCATGGGATGCAAGAAGCTTTTGAAGAGTTAGACCCCAAGGTACCTTGAGACACCTGGTAGTTTACTAAGGACATGTAAAAAATTAGTAAGGAATGTGAATAAATCAATCATAAAATGTTTTTACTTGAAGAAAACTTAAAGGTCATTTGATTCAAACCCTTCATTTTACAAAGGAGGGAGCTGAGGCCTAGAGACGTGAATTAACTTCCCAAAGGTTACTAGCCTAACTAGTGCCAAAAATTAGATAAGAATCTAGAACCCATGTTTCCTACTTTGTGGTCTAATGTTCTCTTCACTATAGCACATTGGCTTTTCTAAAGATACAATTTGGTTCCTACTCTCATTAATTATTACATACAGTATTTTGGAGTTTGCTAAGAAATGTCATTAAATCCTATGAGATGGGTAGTACAATCTCATTTTGAGGTTAAGTGACTTGCCATGTGTCACACGAATTCTAAGTATCATAATTAGGACCCTAAGTCTTTTTTTTAAAATAAGATTGATGCTCTTTCAATGACAAGAAAGCTATCTCTCAAACAATGGTATTGTTGTTGCTGCTGCTAACGCTGCTGCTAGTTAGCACTTACACAGACCTTTAAGGTTTTCAAAGCACTTGATACTCAACATGAGAAATACTCCATTTTACACAGAGAAGTTAAGTGAATTGCCCAGTGTTCCACAGTTAGGACGTATCTGAAGCAGGATTATGAACAGTAGTCTTCCTGATTTCAGGTCCAGCATGCTCTCCATTAAACTACCTCCATCTGTCTCAATTTGGGAACACTGTTGAAAGACTTAAGGGTAATGGAAGCCAATTGATATATTGTAAAGAATCTAACCCTGCTCCTTATTCCTCCACTTACTGTAGTACAATTTCCTCTGACCTTATACTATGTTTTAAACCTTCCTAACCCTTGATACAAGTCAATTCAGTGAAGTCAAGTCAATTTCCAATGTCTTTGACACAGTTTCACTCCTTAAATCTAGTGATCTGCTGCACTTAATACCCAATTACCATTCCTTAATGTCAGTCCCAAGCACCCTTCTCCTTTTCTCTCCTACTATCTGTCTCCACACATTGCAGAACACAAGAGCATTTTCTAGTTTTGTCTTGTTGTTGTTTTTTACGAGGGAAAAATAGAATATACATATTCAAAGGTACTTCCTGTCTTTACAAAAAAATCTGCTTAAAAAAAGAAGTTGATGGCAGCTTTTGACTGGATGAACTTTTGACTTCTGGAGAGCAAAATCCAAATAATTCCATACTTAGGCTAGTAAGGAAGCAAATCTCACAATCCAGGAACAGAGAGGGTCTTGACTCTAACTTTGGTACAATCTTTTCTTTCCACAACTGCCTAGAATACTTTGAATTCAAGTGGTAGGTACTGGCAATGGTGGGAAAAAAAAAACTATCTTTGGAGCCAGAGCACCTGGGTTCAAATTCAGACTTTGCTATTCAATATGTGACTTTGGACAAGTTACCTTTACTTCTCAATGACTCAACTTTCTTGATCTGTAAAATTAAGCATTACAATTGGTCTTTAAGGTCCTTTCTAGATCTAAATAATTTGTTGTGTGATGTTATAAAACTATGACATCAAATTATCCCAACAATTTCAATTGCAGTCTATCATGCAAGAGTTTCAGTCCTTTGGCACCTTTAAGTATAGAATGTGAACTATTTTTTTTACCTATAGGAACTAAAACTAGACCTAAAGTCTTTTTCTGCTCTAGATTTGGCTATTCCCTTGGCATCCTTCCATCTGATGCCTGGTTTTCTGGTTCATAATAAGTAACTCTCTATCTATGACCATCTTTTGCATGATCTCCAGTAGCCAAATACTACCATGCCTGTGTTGTAGGGGGACCCTTTAGGGCAGCAGTTCTCAACCTGTGGGTCACAACTGCTTTGGAGGTCAAATGACCCTTTCACAGTGGTCATAGGGGTTGCCTAAGACCATCAGAAAACACATATTTCCGATGGTATTAGGAACCAAGACACCACTCCTCTATCCATCTCCAGGCAGGTCTGCCCACCTGCAGATATGCCTACATACGCATATTAAAGGGTGGCAGAAGGTTGAGGGCTACTGCTTTGGTGGATGGGAGCCTAGTACCAATACTGTTAAAGTGATACTGTAAAATGATTATATAGCAATACTGTTTCTGTGTACACATCTATAATGTACATAATGTATATATATATATATATATATGTGTGTGTGTGTATGAGCATATATGTTTATACATACATATACCAATATGTATTTTATGTATATAAATTTAAGAATAAGTTGTATAAAAAATCATTTCTTCATAAGCATTGCAAAAGTAAACTTTATCCAGATCTGGTCAAACTAGGAAATAAGCTTCATTCATACTTTACTTTTCATGGAATTAAATGCTTCCTTCTTCAAGTTGCATGAATTATCCTGCTGATAAACCCTGTGAAGTCCTCATTTTTCATTTAGCAGCTTCTAAATTTTCCTATCATTTTCATCAAACCAGTCTTGATGTTTGCAAATATTCTGACCCAAATGAACTGTAATGTTAAGGGATATACAATCTTACCTCCCCATTAATAAGTCTCACATGGAGCCAATTAGACTCTGGGCTACAGGGATTCCCATACCTCTCCAATTAAGTGCTGATTTCCAAGCTTCTCAACACTCTGCAATCAAGGTCCAAGTCTTTGATTGGAAACAGTATATGTTTTGTTTGAAGGGAGAGGTGTGGACAGAGAGAGACTGGCTTAAGAGAGAACTTGCCTAGGGGAACTTGCTTGTGCAGAGGCTTGAATGGAAAGAACCCTTACAATGTTGGTGCCCCTTGGACTGGAAACTAAACCTTGCTTTTTGGTATCCTAATAGCAGCATCCCAAATAAATATTTTGGCTTCGTCTCAGCAGAGGATGGTTTGTTACATTTTGTGAACAAACCCTGGGAATATGTATGCATACGTATTCATAGCAGTTGCTATGGGTATCACGGCATTACATGAGCAAATGCAGGGCCATCCACCAAATCTCTGAAAGCCACCTACTCTTTTTCTGTTCTGTTACCAGCTGTGTGTTGGTTCATCTTTCCCTCCAAGTTAGCAACAAATTGTTTCAGCTTAGACAAGCACTCTAATATGTTGACATTGACTTTTCTGGTACTCATTTTGTCTTAGGGCTGCTACTTTTGTTGAATGCAAATATTTAGCTTGGAGAGGATAAGTTTATGATCAGTCCAACCTGCCATATGATTCATGGCCTTCATTACTCTCCCATCCTGTCTGTCTTTCCTCCTTACCATCACATAGTCTATTAAGTGCCAGACTTTGGTGTGGTATTATGTCACAAGGTTTTTTTTTCTGCTGACATAATCATGTTATTTTATTTTTCTTGTTACTAATTTTGCCTGCTGTGTTTGACATTGTGCTAGTATTGAACCAGCCTTACATTGCTATTATAAATCCAATCTGTTTACTGTATATAATCTTTTTTATACAAGACTATAGACTTTTTGATAATATTTTATCTAACATTTTTGCATTAATTTTTATTGTGAACATTAGCTATAGTTTTTTTTCTCTGATTCATTATTCCCTAATTTAGGTATCAAGATCATATTTGTAGCATACAAAAAATTTGGTAAGAGCTCTCTATTCCTACATTTGTAAATAGTTTACATAATATTGAAATTAATTGTTCTTTTACAAAATTTATTTTTAGGTCCATCTGGTTCCAAGTTTGTTTGTTTTTTCTCATTGGGAATTCATTTATGTCTTGTTCAACCAGTTTTTCTGAGATTGGGTTACTTAAATCTCTAATTTATGTTCTGATATTGGGGGAATTTTATATTTTTGTAAATATTCATCTATTTCACTTTGTCAGTTCTCTTGGTATGTAGTAAGGCACCATACTTTCTAATAACTACCTTTATTTGTTTTTTTTAATTTTGTTGTAAATTCTCCTTTATATATTTTATACTAGTGATATAGTTTTTCTCTTTTAAAATCAAATTTAGTTAATGCTTTGACTTCTAAAAATTACAGGTCATTTACTTATTAATTGAATGGGATTTTTGCTTTCAATTTTGTTATTTTCAGAATTGATATTTTGGTGTCTTATGAAATTTTGGGTTTTTTAAAGTTATATGTCCAATTTATTCATCTCTTCTGTCTCTTCTTTGTTGATAAAATACTTTTGCGATACAACATTTTCCCTAAGGACTGCTTTCCCTACATCCCTCAAATTTTGATGTATTGATTCATTCTTGACATTTTCTTTGAAGTTATATATTTTATATGTTTTACTCATTGACCAACCATTTCTTTATTATTTTATCTCTAATTAAAGCTATGATTTAATCTCTCTAACTTTAATCTCTGATTATTTTTGTCTTTTGTGGTGGGGGGGGGGGAGAAGGCAGCACAATTGGGTTTAAATAACTAGCCCAAGGTCACACAGCTAGTAAATGTTAAGTGTCTAATGCCATATTTGAACTCAGGTCTTCCTGACTCTAGGACCAGTGTTCTATTCACTATGCCACCTAGCTGCCCCTAATCTCTAATTTTTAAATCTTTCTTTGACGGCCTTTTTTTTTTAGTAGTAAAATATGTTGGTTGCATTGTGGTACTTAAAAGGTATATTGAATATTTCTGCTTTTCTGCCTTTGTGAGGATTTTATACTCCAACATATGGTTAAACTTCTTAAAGGTTCTATGCAGTGTTGAGAATATGTAAACTTCTTTCTACTCATGTTCGATAATTATAAGAGATCATAACTTTTCTAAAATTCTGTTTACTTTTTCTTTTTTTTTAAATTTGTTTCTAGGTCTGAAAGGGGTGCATTAAGATCTTAGAAATTATAGTTTTACAATCCATCTCAACCTGTTCAGCTTTCCATTAAATATTTAGATGTCAGGCCATTAAGAGGATATATATTAAGTATTGTCTGTAGTCTCTTTTGGCATAATGTAGTTTCCTTGTTTATCTCTTTTAATCTAGACTGTTCTTGTTATTTACTTGTCAAAGATACCCCCTGCCTTTTTTTAGTTCACCTAGAGCTTAAAAATTCTGTTTTAGTCCTTTATTTTAACTCCATGTGGATCTTTGTTTCAAAACAAAACTTCTTTAAACAGCATACTATTATTATAATCTGCTTTCTAATCCATTCTGCCACCTGCTTCCAATTTATGGGTAGGTTCATTTCTCGTCATTCTATTAGCCCCACCCTTCTTTTGTCCCCTTCTCCTCTTACTTCCCTGTAGGGTAAGACAGATTTCTATATGGAATGTTATTCCCTCTTTAAGGCAATTACAATGAGACTAAATCTCACTTGCTCCCCCCTTTATTCCCCCATATTCCACTGTAAAAGTTCTTTCATGCCTCTTTTATGTCAGATAATTTACTTCATTTTCTTCTCCCTTTTCCCTTCTCCCAGTGTATTTCTCTTTCTTACCCCTTAATTGTATCTTTTAGATAATAATCCCATCATATTCAACTTAACCCATTCCTTTACCAAACTGTTGACTCTTTTTTTCATTATTTTCTTGCATCACTCATTTCTCTCCTCCTTTTTACTCTACCTCTCTCACTTGATTTTTAAAACCCTTTTTGAGTTCTCCCATGGTCTGAGATTAATTCATATTTTACTTTAAGGCTTTTGATGTAGGAGTTTTGACTTTGTTGTCTTTTTCTGATTTTGTGTTTTGATCTTCCTTGTCTCCACAATAATTTACTATAGTCAAATTCTTTTTGTTGTTGTTGTTTGCTCATTTTTTCAAGCCCATTTTTGACTTTTATTTAGTTCTATGCTTAAGTGTGGCTCTCCTTCCTGAGTAGAGGGGGCACTGTCCCAAGCATCAGGCTTTTTGTGCAGCTGTCTTCAGAAATAATTCTGGGGACCTGTAACTTTTTGGCTCTTCCATGGTGGTGAGATCTAGGGAGAGGTGTATTTATTACTCTCCTAGCCTTTGCTTTGATCTGCGAATGATCACACATGCACACCATCCTTTTGTGGGTTCTGCCACTGTAGAATTTGCTTTGAGGCATTATTTAAAGGTGTTTGGAGGGGTTTTGTGGAAAACTCAGGTTAGTTCCTGCTTTTTCTCCACCATCTTCTCCATCATCTACTCTTCAAGAAGTTTTTTCTTAAATGAGCAATGCAAAAAAAAAAAAGAAAACAATAGTGTGGGAAAGAAAAGATATTTTCAAGAAAATTAGAGATATTAATGGAACATTTCTGCAAAAATTGGAATGATAAAAGACTTTTGAGAGTCCACTGGAAAACAAAGAGATCAAATAAGTTCATACTTAAAGAAATTAATTCTGACTATTGATTGCAAGGACAAATATTGAAGTCATATAATGAGAAAAGAGGACTCAATGGAAAAAGCCCCTGATGCTAGAAAAGGTGTAAAACAAAAGGAAAAAGGGACAGCAAAAGATGAAATGGATAGAGAGTGTCATGGAAGCAATGAACATGAAGTTGGACACACGTCAGAACATTTTGGAGGATAGAAGGGCCCGGTTTTCTAGGATCCTTGGAGTCACAAAAAAAAAATCAGACACAACTGAACAACAAAAACAACATATTCTTTCTGAGACTTTTGTGCTAATTTATTGTAGTATATCAAATTTTGGTCTAAACCTAATTTTGAACAAACTGAATACCAGTTTTCTCAGACGTGCTTGTCAGGTACAGAGTTCTTCAAATTATTTTTGTTCATGGCTTTATTAAACTGAGTTATTTAGTTTACTTCTGTCTAATTCTCCCTTGTCTAATTTATTACACTAATATTCATTCCTAAGGAAAAAGAAACATCAAATAGTTTTGATGAATATTACCTTATAACAGTTTGAGTTTGTGAAATATTCTTTCCCTTCATCTGTGCTTTTGAAATTATTTCCCTTAAGATTTAAAATATTTTGTTCTTCTAAATGAATTGTGATAGTGTGCATAATTTTATAAAGTATCCTCTTTGCAGTTTAATCAATATAGCAATGTCTATAAATTTAAATAGGTAACATTGTTATTTTTTATGATGGCATAGCAACATCATAAATAATTAATGTCACTATAATTACATGCCTACTATTATTTTTTATTAAGAATGTTTTGTAATTCCTACATGTATTTCGCCAGAACACACCATCTCAGTCTTTGTCTCGGTCTCAAACTCTCTTGCACATCTTTCTGATTCTAGACATGTCTCTATCTCTTGGTTTCTCCTGGCTGGCCTACAGTCCCTCTAATTTTCTGAACAAGGACTGTCTATTACCTTTCTTTTGTTATCTCCAGTGTTTATCTTAGCTTAGGTTTTTTAGTAATGCTAAACGACCAATAATTTACCCTGTCTATAATTTGTTTCTACATAGTTGTTTTCATAAGGTTCTCCCCCATAAGACTGTGGGGAACTTGAGAACAAACACTGTTCTTCCCCCTCCCTCAGTATTTAGCATAATACCTAGCACATAGTAGGCACATAAACATGTATGACTGGGAGGAAGAACTGTATTATCATTGTATTTATAAAATTCTTGTATTTTAAAGTTAATACATTTATAATTATTTTAAATGGAATTTCTCTTTGTTCCAATAATTTTTGGTGATTCTAATATAGAAGGAAGAATAAATGCCTTAGAAAAAAATAGTAACCTTTACCCAAACAATAGAGTCCTTAAAAACTAGAACAAACCAAAGAGGAATTATTGAATCAATGAGATAGAAAGAAGAAATAAATAGAAATTATCAAACATTTAGCTTTTTCCTCCAAACACTCACTGGAAAAGGATAAAAGAAATACAGAATCCTGGTATCATATGTTCATAGTCAAGGACAACAAATTCCCACATTGGCCACATCCAAAAATGTACTTCTCATTCTTTTACAATACCTAGGAAAATATTTGTTGAACAATTTATTTAAATAAATGTGTGCATTTATTATGCTGCTGATGTATAACCAGTATTTTAATAGTATGTTAGCAATACTGACAGAAAGAAAGAATACTGATAGATAGAAAGAACAAAATTTTAGTTGAAAAATATAAAAGAAAATGTAAGATATTTAATATCAAAACAACAAACTTATAAAAATTAACAGGGAAACAAATCAGGAGAGAAGGAAAAGGGACAAAATAATACAGAAAAAAGTAAATTCAAGCAAAAAAAATTAAGATCCTGAAGGAATGATTAAAAGTAAAAAAAAGAAGAGAGACTAAAATTTTAAAAGATACTTATCAATTTGAGAATGATTCAATAAATTGTGACATAATAATGTAATGGAATGTTGTTGCACTGTAAGAAATTATGGAAAAGCTGATTTCAGGAAATCCTCAGAAATATGAACTGATTCAGACTGAAGTGAGCAGAAACAGACATATATAGTATAGCAACAACACTGCAAATAGTTTTCCTCAAAGCAAAGATCGACTGTGTCCCCAGAAGACCTGTAGTGAAACTACCTCCTTACAGAGAGATAGGTGATAGATTCAGAGTCCTAAAAGAGACACGGTTTTGACCTGTATTACCCTGAGAGTCTTTCCCTCTCAGCTTGATTTTTTTTTCTTTCTTCTTATTAAAGGGGCCATCTCTTGACTCACTTCTTAAAGAAGCCTGTTCCCTGAATGGGTGTTGTTACCTCACTGAGTTCATAGAAAGGCCTTAGCCTTAGCCAGGGTCTCACAATGCATCCTGAGTCATTTCCAGTCATCCTGATGGATATCTGGTCACTGGATCCAGATGTCACAGGAGAAAGTGAGGTTGGTGTCCTTCAAAGTCAACTGCAAGTCAGGTCATCGTTTTCCTGATGTCATGGTCCTTTTCATAAACAAAGGACAAACACAAACAGGGTATGCATTTGTTGGTTTGGACTATGTTTATTTGCAAAGTTTTTTTTTTCTAATCAGAAAAGCAATTAAAGATTATACTGAAATAGTTATTGACTAACATTTAATAATGAAAGGAAGACTATTGCATATATCTATGTGGTAGAATAATACTTAGGAGAAGCTTAGTCTTTTTTTTTTTTTGGAGAGCAGTTGGGATTAAGTGACTTGCTCAAGGTCACACGGCTAGTTTTTGTGTTAAGTGTCTGAGGTCGGATTTGAACTCAGGTACTCCTGACTCCAGGGCCGGTGCTCTATTCACTGCGCCACCTAGCCGGCCCCAGGAGAAGCTTAGTCTTAATGATAAACTGACATACTTCCCATTCTCTCTTAGATAACAAAGGTTTCTCTCCCAAAATTGAAAGAAGGTACATCCTGTCAATATTTACAAAACTTGGTCATCTGACCTTTCATTTTGAGAATGATGTATTTTCCAAGCAAAACAGTCTTGATAGTCTTGGTGACTTTGCTTACGTCACTGCCCTTCTCTGGACTCCATTTTCCCATCTCTAAAACAAGAGGTTTGTACTAGATGAGCTTCAAGGCCACTTCCAAGTCTAAATCTAGGATCATTATGATCTTTGAAAATCTTTACAGAAATCAGGTTAATTTAATTCAAAATTAGTCATTAGGTGACCGCCTCTGGATGAGGTATACTTTTTTAAAATTTCCTTATTCATTTTAAATTATCAAACATTTAGCTTTTTCCTCCAAACACTCACTGGAAAAGGGTAAAAGAAATACAGAATCCTGGTATCATATGTTCATAGTCAAGGACAACACATTCCCACATTGGCCACATCCAAAAATGTGCTTCTCATTCTTTTACAAGACCTAGGAAAATATTTGTTGAACAATTTATTTAAATAAATGTGTGCATTTATTATGCTGTATTTTAATAGTATGTTAGTAATACTGAACCTGGTCAGCTGCTCCCAGACCCATAAGAGTCACTTTGTAGCTGAGGCAAAATGCCAAGTGGCCAAAGAGGGAAAGGCAAGAGAAAGAAGCAGATGCCAGATTCCTGCTTGTTACCTCCATGAGTCTCTGTTAGGATGAAGAATGCCAGTAGCAGCCGAGTCTGGGCCAAGGTATAAGTTCAGATCCTTTGGCTATAGGCCTATAGGCCAAAGGACAAATACATGAGTATACAGTGAAGGTTGGAGAATATCTGTTGCATTATAGTCAAGTCACATGGGTTAATAAAATACAGGGATAAAGTAATGTCCTTAAAAGCAAGAATTGTCTCACTTTGTGTGTATATGTGTGTATAATGTATATACCCATATATATATTTATACACACATATACATAAATACATTTATCTCCAGCTCCCAGAACATGGCCTGGCACATTATAAGCATTTAGTGAACGCTTGTTGATTGAGACCCTGAGAATAAATGAACTTTTTCCAAAGTTACATAAGGAGTAAGCAACAGAGTCAAAATTCAAATCCAGGGTTTCAAACTCCAAAACTAGCCACATATAAAGCAATACCAATATCCATGACTTCAATCCATGATGTAATAGGTAGAGGAAGGATGTAAAAGATTGAAACTAGTAATACCTATCCAACTTTAGGTCCTCAGAAAGGCCTGTTTACTGAAACATGTACTAGGGTTGTCTGGATCCCACTCCTCATGAGTTATTTTAAAAGCTGGCACCAACTTTTTCTATCCAACCTTTCTTGGATACAGGGCAAATAATTTAATCTGTTTTTCATATCATTCATGACCTGATGGAATCATAAGAACCTAAGTTGAAAAACTTAATCCTATCCTGCTGTATTTCAAAATTTAAATATACTCCTTTCCCTTTTAAGAAAACTTTAGAAAATGCTTTCTTAGATAAAGGGTAAATAGCATTGTTTGTCTAAGGTCACTCAAGATCTGATGTTCATCACAGAAACTCATTAATAGTCTTAGCATATTTTGTTATTATTTACAAATCTAGGATTTACCTTTTCTTTTGCCTTTCTTCTACAATGAGTAAATTATGGAAAATATTTTCACATTTTCTTAAACACGTGAAGATAGTTGGTAGAAGGGAACAGAAAAGTGATGCAAGGCCTGGGATTAATTAAGTAGACATAGGTCTCTGAGCCAAGTTGATTCAGAAAATTAGAGAGACCAAAACTCAGTTTCTTGACATGGGGTTCAGTAACCAGGATGTTTAGAAAGTAAAGGAAGGTGAATGGACTTATTAGTACTGGCAGAAGACTCCATGGAAAGTAATTCATGCCCCAGGAAGCTAAGGACAAAGGCCCAGGGCTTGATACTTTATAATGTGCCTCTTCTCCTTGAACTTGTCATCAGTGTGACCATGGGGACTTGATATGAGAAATTACTAGTACAGTGGGGGCAAGTACAAGTCTTATGATTGGAGAGAGCCATGGAGAACTTCCCATGAAACTTCTGCAGTTCTGGATAGTCTTGTTGCATACTAGTTCCCATTTCCATAGCTTTGAGGACTAAGACCTAAAAGTCAAGATTCTTAACTGTGTCAGGAGCTTTGAGCTATCAGAATTCTTAACAGAAAAGACACAGTTCTCTGGGTTTATTTCTGCTACCCTGAAAATTGTATGCATACTTACCAGTATAGTGTAAGGGAAAGAATTCTGGATTTGAAGCCAGGTGACTTGGATTCAAATATTAGTTCTGTTATTTCCTACCTGAATGACCTTGATCAGGTCACTTAATTAGCCTGAGGCTCAATTTTATTATTGGTCAGACAAATGGGTTGAATTCAATAAATTCTAAGATCCTCCTGGTTTTTTTTAGCATGATTTTGTTAGATTAACCAATACAGATCTAAACCTTTAGTTTTAATTTAGGCTGTTGACATGACTTGGTCCTAGATTGTTTTTAGTAACTATTTCCCCCAAACGTCTTTGGGTTCACATATGTGGCAGGCATTGAAATGATCTATTTTACCTTTTGTGATTATCTCCAGCCCTTGTTTGGTGATCTCCCACCAGCCAAAGTCATGACTGCTCTGGTTCTCTTCAGTTATTATTTTTATGGTGAGATCTTTAATATACATTTTAGAGTGTTGTCTTTAGTATACATTTTGAGTTTATTGTGGCATAGGGTTGGTCAGATTTGACCTAAGCCTAATTTCTTCCTAACCAAATGTCAGTTTCTCAGCATTCTTGTCCAATAAGTTCTTACCTCCTAGACATCGATGTTCTTGGATTTATCAAACACTATGTCTATGAATTTAGTAGTTTCTGATTCTTCCTTATATGGTTAGAACCACCCACCTACTTTCCTATTTTTGACCATGATCAAATATTTTGATGAGTACTGCTTTATTACATGATTTTAGATTTTAGAGTTCTATTGTTTCCTCATGCGTACTTTTTTCATTATTTCCATAGAGTCAAACCTTTCCATTCATCCAAATTAATATTTATTATTTTCTCTATTTCTATAAAGTAGTAGTCTTTAGAAGCTTGATTGATATGTTAAACTTCTAAATTAATTTATTTAGCACTGACATTTCAATCATACTGCCACAGATTCATCATCAGCAATAAACTTCTCTCCAATTATTGTCTGTAAAGAGTGTTAGATAGTTACGTTTATACGGCTCCTGTGTGTCTTAGGTTAACACACAAATCTTTAATTCATTTCTAATACATTTTGGATGGAATTTTTCTTTCTATTTCACTTGCTTTTTAATATTATATAAAAGTTCTTATTATATTGTGGATATTTTTTTCTGCCACTTCACTAAAGCAATTCATACTTTTTTATTAGTTTCCTGGTTGACTTCAGAATATTTCCAAATAAACTGTTGTGATCTTCAAATGAGGTAATTTTGTTGCATTTTGGCAAAAGTTTATACCTTTAACTTCTTGTCTTGTTGGTGTAGTTAGCATTTCTAGAACTATGTGAAATAATAAGGGAGAAAGGATAAATATTTGTTTTACCCAAGTTTCTTTTTGGAAAACTTCTAGTGTTTCTCCATGACAAATAATGTTTTTGTTAGGTTTGAGGTGTATACTTTTAATCCTATTAGAGAATGACATTTCATACCTGTGATTTTCAGTCTTTTTAATGAGTAAGAGTTCTCCCTTTTTCCAATTTGTCCATTTTTTTATGTGGTTTTTGTTTATAGGATTAATTGTGCTATTTTCCCAAAGTTGAACCATCCTGCATCTCTGGTAAAACATCAAATTAGTGACAATGGATTTTTTTTATCAACCTCTCAATCTATTTTCAACCCATGCATCAGAATATTTAGAAAAATAACCCCTAAAATGAAGAAAAATCAAAGTACAGCTATGCTTGAGGAAGATGCATTTCTTTATTTAATCTGATAATCACTATCCACATATATTTACTGAGTCTACTATGCTAGATCAACAGATATACCTCTGATGTTTCTTCTGGTTAGGGAAACAAAGACCTATAATTGAAAGAGGTTTTCACTAAAATTCAATGAGAAATAGGAGATCATATGACTTGATTATATAGAGAGACAACTTTTGGGAAAATAAATAGAGTCTCAATAAGAATGTGGGCATCTTTCCTTGAAGTCTCAGGCATCAGGATCTTTTTCCAAATATTCAAAAAAGTAACTCTTATCAAAGAAGAAGTAATATGTTCATTTATAAAAATTAAGAAAGAGTAGGAACTTTCATATTAAGATTAATATTAACAAAAACCAGCCCACTTCAATGAAAAAGAAATACTGAACATAGAAGATCTAGAGCTAAATTTCAGTCCTGCCATCTTTGTGACCTTGGATAAATAATTTCCCTTCCCTGGACCTCAGCTTTCATGTAAAACGAAGGTTCTGGACAAGCTAAACTTCAAGAGCCCTTCAAATTTTAATATGATCTTTGAAAAATTACAGGGAAAACATGCTAATTTAATTCAACATTAGTGACCAATTAAGTGGCCACTTCTGAATGTTTATCCAGCTTATGTGATTTTCATGTTTAAGGTTTACACCTGAAATACTATTCATTTCAGAAATTATTTTCACTCTAGAAAAGAGCACTTTTTCATATTTGTAAAAGTCCAGCCAGAAATCCCAACAAGATTTCTGCCTTGATGAACTCAGCAGTGGCTAGAAAGGCTTCAGCAAAATCTTTTTCATCTGTAGAAAAAAAAACTGGCTTCTAAAAAGAAAGACTTGGCATTCCCTGATTGATAAGTGGTCAAAGGACATTGACAGTTTTCAGAGGAAAAAATCAAAGACATTTATAAGCATATAAAAATGCTCTAAATCATTATTAATTAGGCAAAAGCAAATCAAAACAACTCTGAGATACCAAATCTCACTGGTCAGATTGGCTAAGATGACAAAACAGGAAAACGATATATGCTGGAAAGGATGTGGAAAAATTGGAACACTAATGCATTGTTGGTGGAGTTGTGAACTAATCCAACCATTCCGGAGAGCAATTTGGAACTATGACTAAAGGGCTATAAATAAGTGCATACCCTCACAGAAGTGGGGAAAAGGCTTGTATGTACAAAAATATTTATAGCAGCTCTTTTTGTGGTGGCAAGGAACTGGAAGTCAAGGGAATACCCAACAATTGAGGAATGGCTAAACAAGTTGTGGTATATGAATGTAATGGAATACTACTGTGCTATAAGAAATGAGGAGCAGATAGATTTCATAATAACCTGGAGAGACTTATATAAACTGATGCTGAGTGAGGGGAGCAGAACTAGGAGAACTTTGTACTCAATTACAGACATATCATATGTGTGACAACTAACTTTGATATACTGGTCTCCTCATTATGTCCTATTAGCAATACAAGGTTAGAAGACAACTACAAAAGACTCATGATGGAAAGGGATATCCACATCCAGAGAAAGAACTATGGAGTCTACAGACTGAAGCAAACTAATTGCTCTTTCTCATTTATGTTTAGTTTTGTTTTATCCCTTCTTTTTCATTGTTCAACCCCTTTAAAACATGACAAATGTTCAAGGTGAAGGTATTTGTAGAACCTATATGTGATTACATGCTGTTATGGGGGGGGGGAATATAGGAAGGGGGAGAAAGTTGAAAACTTAAAGAGATTGTGTTACTGAATGTTGTAAACTAAAAGTAAATAAAAAGACGTCAATTTTAAAAAAAATTTAAAAATAAAAAGAAAGACTTGGAATTAGCAAGTTCGAGGATTACATAAAACTCTCCCTGTCCCTCTCCAATCTTCCTGGAAATGTAATTTGCCAGGAGGAATTTTATGTGCAAAGCCAAATGTGGTTCAAATTCTATCTCTGATGGTTTACTACCTCTATAAGCTTAGGTCCTCAGTGATCTCATTTTTGACAGCTAGATGGTGCAGTGGATTGAGTGCCAGGCCTAGAGTCAGAAAGACTTCTCCTACTGAATTCAAATCTGCCCTTAGACAACTTATTAGCTGTGTGACCCTGGACAAATCATTTAATCCAGTTTGTCTCAGTTTCCTCATCTGTATAATGAACTGGAGAAAGTAATGTTTGCCAAGAAAACCTCAAATGGGGTCATAAAGAGTTGGACATGACTAAAAACAATTGAACAAGCTCATCTATAAAATAAAGAGCTTGACTTGAAATCCCTTTCTAGCTCTCGATTTATGATCCGATGAGCCCTCGAACCCGTACTGAGAGTCTACAATGCAAACACTCCAGACAGTAATGACCATAATTTTAGAGGAGCATAGGTTGAGTCTCTGTGTTCTAGACAGATCCCTGCATAATTTTGTTAGTAATTTCAGAGTCAGCTTCATTCTGGACCACTTCTTCTGATTCATACACTCCCTTGGTATCTTTTAATATTTTCATCTTTATTTATCTTTCTCTCTCTTCTAGTACTTTTCTTTTGGCTAGCTTCTGCAAATTACTTTTTCTAATAGGACATAATGAAATAGCAGCTAAGCTCTTTATAGGGCTAAATGAAGTGAGACAATGCCATTAGGCCTATCAACGCAAGAATAACAGAAATCAGATCTACATTCATCATGTGGTAATAACTCAATTTGTTGTGGCAAAGGCCCAAAGAAACTCATTTCAAGGCAGTGAGGAAAAATGGAATTATTGTCTAGTAATTAATAGCTGCAATGTAAAACAAAAAGTATGACAGTGAATTATTTGGATAAATCCCTGGACAAATGAGAAAAAGAAATCAAAACAAGGAATGCTGTGTTCACATGGCTAATTCAGACAAATTAGTTCCTCAATCATGCAGTCATTCAATGTGTTAGTTATACAACCATGGACAGAATGGATATGAACCAAGCCAAGTAGGGAATATGCCCATTGTGTCTAGATATAGGTGTGGTGATTTAACAATCAGGCAAATAGTGAAGGGTTGAGACACTTGAGCAAATAGCTGGTCAGCAGCAGGATATGTTCTCGTTCTGCTTGTTCATTGTAGCTGTACGAAATTAATTTTACTATATTTGCTGAACCCCTTTACTTTCTAAAATGTGGAATTGGTTTGTGTCCTAAATGAAAACATGTAAAACAAGAATTAACAACAAAAACTTGTGGGCTAAGGAGAAAGTCTGTGGTAAGCTGTCCTTACTGTTGGTACCTAAAGTCTGTTGCCCCTACTAGTTTGTTTTTAATTTTGTTTTGACTTGATTCTAAAATCTCTAAAGTTTGTATGTTTTACTTGGATTTGGCTTCACTATCCAGGTGTGGCCTAAAGAACACTGGTTCTGGAGACACAAGATTTGGGTTCAAATACTTTTTCTGATGCTTTAAGTATTTGTGAAGTTGGACAAGTCACTTAAATTATCTTGGTTTCAATTTCCTAATTTAGAAAATGAGGTCATTGGACAATAGCACCTCACTTGCCATTTCCTACAAGATCTATGATTTCAGCTCTCATGAATTTTGTCATTCCAGGTCTCAAATAAACTTGGATAAACTCCTCTAGCATTTGAACCCTTTCGGTCATTAACTAACTGGTTTTGATTCACTCCCTTGTTCTAACTAATGTTATCTTTGCATGTTCCAGTTCTGTTATAAATGTGGTTCCTAACCATTATTTCCTTCTTGTTTCTATGTCCTGATCAGGCATGACTTAATTGTGTATCTACCCTCCATTCTTTCTCTCTTAGTGTTTTCTGAAATGCCAAGTCTTCATCCTATACCTGTAACAACACTGTGTGTCCCATAGCCTTAATAATGATAGAGGGTAAAACCGAGTCTAATATCAGACAAGCAGAAGTCCAAACACATAGACAGAATGGGAGACAAAGCAAATAATTGGTTCAAAATCAGAAAACAGATGAGACCCTAGAAGATTCCAATATTGAAGGGCAAGATGAAAGGCAGATTAGGCAAAAAAGCAGATGTCTAGGAACCAAGAAATGAAAAGACAGTATAAGTCAGTCAAGATAACTTAGAAACAACAATATTAAGTAACCCTACATTTTCAAGAGTAGTCAAAGACAGAAAGGTTATGAGACTACTACAATGGTGAAGGTATCAAAAAGTAGATAATTCAGTTATAGTGCTGGCTTTGTTCACAGAATGGTGAGATGGATTTTAAGAAATATTGTAGTAGTAGACTCATTGGGATATATCAACTGATTGGAAATGAGGAAGAAAGGACAATGAAGAGTAAAGATGATTGGGAGGATAGCAGTACACTCAAAAGAAAGGAGACATTAGAGAGAAGGTAATTTTGATGTAGAGGGAGAAGCAGAAAACATGCAATGCAAGATTAATCATTTATAAAGCACCTACTCTGTGCTGGCCACTGTACTAAGTGCTGAATGTTTTCATTTTGAGACATATTGAGTTTGATGTTTTACTAGGACCTGTAGGCAAATACGCCCTGTAAAACAGTTGGAAATATGGGACTGTAGCCTCAAGGATAGATTGAGATATAGATATCAATGCATACATGTTGGAACCATTCTCAATGATAATAATCAAAGCCACAGGAATGGATAAGATCACCAAGGGAGTCTGTACAGAAAAACAAGAAAAATGGCCAAAGGCATATAGTGTTGGGCGAAAGTCATCCTTCGGAGACAGAAGGATGCGGATTAACCAGTAAGAGAGACCAAGAAAAGCATAATTATACAGGTAAAACAACTAAGGAAAATATACTATAACAGGTAAGAGAATGAAGAATATTAAGGAGAAAATGGCAAAATATCACGTAATACAGAAATACAAAGGTCTGTGAATAAGTTAATGAATTTGGCAACTAAGAATGAATTTTTTGGTGCCCTTGCGGGGGGGGGGGGGGAAGAGGGAGGTGGAAATTATGTTCTGTAGAGTGATTACAGATTAAGCCACAGGAGAATGAGGAAAAAAATATGATAAAAAAAAAGCTCATGAATTAACTAGAGAACTTTAAAACCGAAAAATCTGCCTTGGTGCCTTTTCTTTATCTAGCTTCAGATACCTACAGCAGTGAGCACAAGCAAACTTGAAGGTATGCATCTGAGCCTAAGCATGGAACTCTGAACACTTCCACCTCATTTCTAATGCTGTAAAGTACTCTGTGTCTTCTTTCACTTTTTTTTTCATTTCAAAACTTCCTAAAAATCACTCTCCACTCTCTACTCAGTAAGTCTCTGATAATGATACAGCCCTTCACCTTGTTTGTTATGACAAAGTCTTCTTCAACAAATTGTCCTCCCAATCATTTTACAGGTCAATTTCCAATATCTTCCTATCTATTCATTACTTTCTTATTGCTTTCAAACATGCCCATTTTGCCATCCTTAGAATACTTTCACTAGGCCTCACTTCTGTTAAACTCTCAATTTCTATCTTACTCTTTTTCTCAGCCTAACTCCTAGGGAAAATATCTTCATTTACTGCCTACATTTTCCCTCCTTTCGCTCACTTCTATGCATTTTGAGATCTTGCTTCTGATCTAATTACTCAGCTGAAACTGCTCTCTCCAAATTCCTAATCATCTATTAGTTGTCAAATGATGACTCTCTTAGTTCTTATCCCTCTTGACATCTCTAGTGCATTTAACATTATTGATAACTTCTACTGGATGATTTTTTTTCTTTTTCTCCAGGTTTTCATGACACTACTATCTTTTGGTTTTTCTCCTGTACGCCTGACTTCTTTTCAGATTCATCATCCTATTCTTTAACTACAAGTATGTTTCAGAGTTTTACCTTTCTCCTCTCTCTGTCTCTCTGTCTTTCTCTGTCTCTGTCTCTCTCTGTCTCTCTGTCTCTGTCTCTCTGTCTTTCTGTCTCTGTCTCTGTCTCTCTGTCTCTCTCTCTCTTTCTCTCTCTCTCTCTCTCTCTCTCTTTTCCTCATCAGTACAGTCACCACAATAATTCAGGTCCTTACTACCTCTCACCTAGACTACCACAAAGGCCTGCACATTGATCTTCCTGACTCAAGTATCTCTTTTTTGTAATCTATTCTTCACAAAGCTGATAATGTGATTGCTTCTAAGTACAGAGTATATTATTGAGGAACTTCCTTCCCAGACTATTATTTAGTATACTCCTAGAAATTATAGTTATCATAGTAAGAGAAGAGAAATAAATTAAAGGTAAAGGCATTTGTAAAAGAGATAAAAATATACTTGCTGCTGTGTTTTTCTCAAGAAACTTTGGAGAAGAATAAAAGAAACTATTTAAGACAATGAATAGCTTGAGAAAAATAGAAAAATATCAAATAAAACTTAAGAAAATCAAATTGTAATTTTCAAGAGTAATAAGAAAATCTAACAGCGGTTCTCAACCTGTGGGTTATGTTCAATTTGTAACAATGAAATTACATCCTGCAAATCAGATATTTACATTATGATTCATAACAGTAGCAAAATTACAGTTATGAAATAGCAATGAAAATAATTCTATGGTTGGGGGTCACCACACCATGAGGAACTGTATCAAAGGACTGCAGCATTAGGAAGGCTGAGAACCACTGAAGGGAAAAACATTTTAAAATGACTACAGAATACATGAAATAGCTTTGTGTCAAATCTACCAAAGCAAACTCAAAACTTACGAAGATACAATGATAAAACACTCTTGAAAGAAATAATCACCAAAATAATTAGAGGAATATTCAATTCTCATGACTGAGATGTGACAATATAACAAACATAACGATATTTAAATCCATTTAAAGATTTAGTGCTAGTCACTTAAACTATGAAAGGGAAACTTTTTTAGAAGTAGGCAAAACAATAAAATTCATTTTGGGGGAAAAAGGTTTATAATATTGAGGGAACAAATTTAAAAAATAGGAATGAAGAGGAATTAGCGCTTTCAGATCTCAAATAGTAATATAAAGTAATCATCAAATAGTGTTGGCTAAAAAATTGAGAAGTTGATTGGTAAAACCAGCTACACATGGTAGAATCAGTAACTATTGAACTAAAAAATCCAATAACCCTGAGAACACAAATTGTTTTGGGAAAGCCTCTTATTTTTTTAAGAACTGCAGAGAAAACTATAAAGCAAGATAAGAGAAATTAGATTTATACCATATGAACAGATAATGAGCTAAAATAGATGCAAGAAGAGAGGATTCTGAGAAGATGGCAGAGTAGGTCAGACCATATCCCTCCCCCACCCCACTGCAGACAAAATAGTGCCTCAGGGCAAACACAGGGAGATGTTCCTTCTCTGTGAAGAGTAAACACCTCTAGGCTAGTTCCTCTGAAATAGCAAGCAGCAAGCAGTAGGGCTAGCCTGGTTGGGAGGTAGCCTCAACCCCAGCCACAAGAATTTTTACCTTTTGGACAGTGTGGGGAGACAGCTATTTGAGCATGGGGAGATTGCAGGAACCTCTGCTGATAAGGGATGCCAGATCTAGCTGTTCTGCCAAGAAACCATCCTGGGTGAGAAAAAAACCAGTACAATCATAGAGAGTGCAGAAGCAGTGGGTGGGGATGCCTCTGACTGTGGACACTTGCAGGGGGGTGGAGTTCTTGATTTCCATTCTGGGTCAGAGAGGATAACTGAAGGAGGATCTGAAGCCAGAGGCACCAGCCCTCATACCCCAGGACTAGAGGTAATTATGGTAACAAGCTTCTACAAATAAAACAAAATGAGAAGGCTAAGGAGAATTTTTAAGGTTGGCATATTGCTGTGGTATAGGATATGATGCATTGGTGGACTTAGAAAAATATGGAAAGACTTGGGCCTATGAAGAAAGACATTATACACCCTCAGTGAAACAGAGGACAAGCAAGTATAGTACAGTCTTAGATGAATATGAATGTATGTCTGTATATAAGTATGATTATAGATACTTGTGTATGTAAGTGTATGTATGTGCATATGTATGTACATATGTTTATGTATATGTGTTTATAAATATATGTGTATATGTATGTATATGTGTATAATATATCCTCCCACCACAGGCTTGTAATGGTAATGGAATTTAGAGATGCCCCTGAATTAGCTTGGTTTTGGGGTTGAGTGTTAAAACCCAGAGCTTGTGAATCCCACTTGTGATAGACTTGTTGACGTGAAGAGAAAGGGTTGAACTGGGAGGAACCATGAATTGGGAGAGAGGCCCAAGATGAGAGAAGGCAAGGACTTTTGGAGAGCAGTATCCAGTATTGTGGGACCTGAGCTTCTGAGAGAAAGACTGCTGAGGGCTCATTGGAGCTGCTCAGGACTTTTGAGAACTGACATCCAGAGCTGCCAAGAACTGAGGAGGCATGGCTATGATGCCAGTATTTTGTCTGTTTGTTTTGATGTTTTTCCAGATTCACCTGCTGGTGAAGGACAGTGCTGCTGTTGTAGAGGTACTGGAAACTTTCTGTTGGTTCAGAAGCCCTCAAGGAGGATTTTCTTGTTGTATGTTTACAGAAATCCTGGAAGAGGGCCTTGCTGATGTTTTCAGGGGTTCTGGGACTGTTCTACAGGCAGAGAGTGACTTGATAAGGACATTGGCTATGGCTTTGTTGAGCCTAGTCTCCCCAGGAACTGAGATTGCTGAGGGCTTGCCTCCAGTCAAGATGAAAGAAGTGCCTTTCCTTGGGTTTTCAATGCTGAGATGATATCTTAACCTGGTTGTAACTTAAGGGTGGATGGCCTTTTGTGCTCTCCTGCCCCTTTTGAGAAAGTGCTTGGTGTTAATGGAAGGTATTATAATTCAGTAGTGTTCAGGGGTGGGGAACCTGTGGCCTTTTTGTGTTCTGTGACTGACTATATAAATGTACTTTTTTATAGTTGGAAACTATTC
>CM053593.1:286914366-286925243 GCA_028646575.1 Pseudocheirus occidentalis | reverse complement strand
GTTTGCTATGCTGGTAATCTGAACCTTGGAAGTTGCCTTTGTTTGTCACTACAAGGCTCCATGTAACTATATTCAGCCTATCAGGAGACAGAGTTTATTTATCTTCACAGCAGGGAAGCTTCTTGTGGGCTCTTCTGCACATTTCAGCAAACTCCCTCCATCAAAGGCTATATGTGATTACATTTAGTCTATTGGGGTGATGGAGTTTACTTTCAAAGCAGGGGAGGTCTTCAAATTTCCCCTAGGTCTATTCAGGGGAAGGGAAGATCTTCCAATTTCTATTCCCATTACAGGGAGATGTAATAGTAATGAAATTTGAAGATCCCTTTGTATTGGAAAACTAAGAGGTACTTAGCACCTAGTTTCAAATTAAGCCTCTGTTAAAGAAACAGAAGGTATGAACCCCTGTTGCTGACATAACAGGAAGGGGCTGAACAGTAAGGTATATAAGGAAAAAAACCAGCTGGGAAAGTCAGAGCTTCTTGGGATGAGCAGCTGAAGGCTGGGCTGCTGCTACTGGACTGGAACTTCTGTGGAGAAAGTGATTTTGATTTTGAGAATGGAGCTTCTAAAGACTTCTGAGGGCCAGCTGGAGCTGCTGAGGATTTCCAATGGCCAGTCAGAGCTGCAGAAGACTGAGGAAGCATGACTATGGTGCCGATATTTTGTACAAATATTGTTGTGGCTTTGTTAAGGTGTATGAATGTTCTTGTAGCTCTGTTAAGCATTGTCTTCACAGGAACAGAGACTGTGAAGCATTTGGGATGGAATGGACACTGTGAGCTCCAATGTGGAGTAGGAACTGCATGGAGAGTTGGACAAGGAGCTGGGAGCTGTCTGCCTTTGAACTCAGGTGGCAGTTGGTTAGATTCAGATGGGATCAGGGACCAGGGAAGCTGAAAGCCTGCCCCAAGTCAAGATAAAAAGACCTGTCCATGGGTATTGAGTAGTGTTGAAATTGTGATTTACTTGTAACTGTGGGATGGATGGCCTGTGTATTTTCTACTATTCCTTAAGAGGGTACAGAGTAGTGACTGATGACTTAGTAGTAACTGATGATTGAATAGTCACTGATAACTGAATAGTGACTGATTTGTAACTCAGTGTGCCCCATAGGTGGAGCACTTTGACCTTTTGTATTTTATGATTGAATGATTGAGTTACTAAGTGATTGATTAATTGGAAAACTAAGGGGTACTTAGCACCTAGTTTCAAATTAATCCTCTGTTAATGAAACAGAAGGGATGAATCCCTGTTGATGACATAACAGGAAAGGGTTGAACAGGGAACCCCTATTGCTGATGTGACAGGAAGGGGCTGAAAAGGGAGAAGCTAATACTGTATATTAAGAGCACAAGCTAGACAGTCAGAACTTCTTGGGACAAGCATCTGGAGGCAGAGCAGCTGCTGCAGGAGACAGAGACAGAGACAGTGACAGAGACAGAGAGAGAGAGAGACAGAGACAGAGAGACAGAGAGAGAGAGAAACAGAGACAGAGACAGAGAGAGAGACAGAGAAAAAGAGAGAGAGAGAATTTCTCTCAGAGAGCATCTGAAGCATCTGAGCTGCTGCTGCTGGACTGGAACTTCTGTAGAGAAATTGATTTTGATTTTGAGAATGGAGCTGCTGAGGACTTCTGAGGGCTCGCTGGAGCTGCCTATGGAAGCATGGCTGTGGTGTTATTACTTTGTCTGTCTGTGACTCTGTTAAGTTTTCTCTTCCAAGGAACAGAAACTGTGAAGGACTTAAGGTGGACTGGATACTGTGAGCTTCAATATGGAGCAGGAACTGCATGGAGAGCTGGACAAGGAACTGGGAGCTGTCTGCCTTTGAACTCAGGAGGCAGTTGGTTAGATTCAGCTGGTAGCAGGGACCATGGAAGAAGAGCCATGGAAACTGAAAGTCTGCCCCAAGTCAAGATGAAAAGACCTCTCCATGGATACTGAGTAGTGAATGATGAAATTGTGATTTACTTGTGACATAGGGGTGGATGGGTTTTGTACTTTCCACTACCCCTTAAGAGGGTACTGAGCAGTGACTGATGAAATTGTAATTCAATTGCACTCCATAGCTTCAAGGCTTTGATTTTTGTACTTTGAGTCCCTTAAGAAGGCAAGCCTCCTTAAGGATGATTGAATGATTGAGTTACTAAATGATTGAGTTACAAAATAATTGTACTTTGTTCACAACTATGTGATCACTTTGGTAAAAAAAAAAACTATGTGGCCATTTTAGTTATAAGTTGTTGAGTTGTGACATGGTGAATGCTGTATTTTGATTTTCTGTAATGAGTTGTAACATTGTGAATGCTGTACCTTGATTTTTATGAATTTTTTGCTTTGATTTGTTATTTAATAGACAGTTTGCTATATTATGTAATCAGAACCTTGAAAGCTGTTCATAGCAGGCGGTCTCTAGAAAGCTGCTTGGCTTTACAAGATTGTATGGGGAAAGGCATACTGCAATTGTTAGTAGAACTGTGAACTGATTCAACCATTATGAAAAACAATTTGTAAATATGGGATGAAAGTGACTAAATTGTACATGTCCATTGACTCAATGATCTCACTGTTAGGCCTTATCCACAGGAAGTAGGAACAGGGCAAAAGAAAGGTCTCATATACATTTAATACATACTTATACCAATGCTTTTTTTTAAGCAGCAAAGGACTGGAGGCTAAAATGGAATGCATGAATTGGGGAACTGATAAAAAAAAATTTGTAGTACATATTAGAAGGCAACTAGGTAATATAGTAATTATAGTGCTGGACTTGGAGCCAGCAAGACCTGAGTTCAAATCCTTCTTCAGATACTTCCTAGCTGTGTGAACCTAGGCATGTCATTTAACCTCTGCTTATCTTAGTTTTCTAAACCATAAAATTAGGATAATAACAGGACCTATCTCCCATGGTTATTTTGAGGAAAAAATAGATAATATTTTTAAATAAAGCACTATATTAATGCTACCTATTAGCTATTGCTTATAATGGAATATTACCAAGAAATGATGACTTTAAAAAATACAGAGAAACATGGATCATAAATTATAAGTTTTAGAGCTGAGGAAGACCTTAAACCTCATCCAGTACAACTTTTTTTGTCATACATATAAATTGAAACCCAGAGAATTTAGAAACCTTGTCCAAAGTCATATAAGGAATAAATTGACTGAGACATGATTTGAATCAAGGTTCAAATCTAGGGCTCTTTCCACTGTACTACTCTGCCTATGGGAAAATCTATCTGAACTGTAGAAAAGGAAAGTATGCAGAAACAGGAAAAACAATATATGTATTGACTACAGCAATGTAAATTGGAAAAATAAAAACCCTGAATATTGCATAATTATAATACTGCAAAATTAGTCCCCAAAAGAGATATGAGAACATAGCTTCCCTCCTTTCTTTGCAGAGGTGAGGAACTATCAAAAGAAAATAGCATGAAAAATAGCATATAATGACAAACTAAATTGTTGTGTTGGTTAATTTTGATAAGCTATTTCATCTCTTTAAAAATGTATTATAATAAATGTCTCTCAAAGAGTGTGAGAGGAATGTTTAGAGAAATGGTGACACAAAAACTAACATAGATAGATAGATAGATAGATAGATAGATAGATAGATATAGATATAGATATAGATATAGATATAGATATATAGATATAGATATAGATATAGATATAGATATAGATAGATTTTTTAAAATAAAAGTATCAAGAACTAGAGGTTGATGATATGCTAACTATGCAATTTAGGTACACTGTGCCTGGGTACAAATCCTTGTTTTTCTACTTGCTATCTCTTTGACCTTGGACCAATTATTTAATGTCTTTGGGTCGCACCTTCCTTATTTATAAGATGAGGGAGTTGTGGTGTATTGTATGACTTCTAAATCTTGTTCCAGGTTTTGTTATTCTGATTCTAAAAGATACTTTCATTTTTACCAATATGATTGGTCTTAATATGTGTCATTTCATTCGGTAAAGTTATCTGGAACTATCACAATTGGCAACCTATATAGACAAAATTCACTGTATAATTGCCAAGCATTGTTGGGAGTCAAAGTTAATTATCTCCAGTTTCTTACATGTTTGTCTTACATTGGAAAATTTGTAGTTATGTAACCCATTCCTTCCTTTTAACAGGTGATTTGTCCTTTTGCATGATTGGATGGATTTATTCACCTGTAACTTATCAATCAGTAATTCAAGAAACACTTATTAAGTTCTTATTATGTTCCAGGCAATATGTTAAATCTAGATGTGCTCAGGTGAAAAGATGCTGGGTGACCCCTATCTCTGAAAAGAGAGTCAATCAGATCAGGTGGGGCCCAACTTCTGGGTGAAATCATGACTTCCTAAGGTTACTTTGGCCTTCTGATGACTGCTGAGCAGGTGGAATTGACAGAGGGGGATTCAGCAGGGCTGAGACCTGCAGAATTCCTGATCCTTTGAAGTGCTATGACCTTTAGGTGACTGTTGAACAGCTGGGGGTGACAGAAAGAAACCTGGCAGGACTGAGTGATTTGTTTAAAGGGAAGAATTCAGGAATTATTAAAGATATAATTTCACTTAATCTTTTTAACTAAATTTGTGTACACATACAATGTTTATCAGCACATATAACTTGCAACAAGGGGTCACTTGTTTTTTTCCACATAAACTCGCCAGTCCTCTGAAACAAAAGAGCCACAATAAGACTTGAAATTTTGTAGGAGGTAATAGTCCATAATGAAACATAGAAACATAATGAAAACAGAGGTCAAGTGATTTGATCAAGGTCACACATGTAGTAAACACTAGAGTTATAGGTTTATGTTTCTCTTGATGGTGAGGAAATTGAAATATATGTCACAATATATTTTGGTTAGCAAGATTCCTTTATTTATATAAAGAACACTTCAAAGTTTTATTTACTGAGAGAAAAGATTTGGGGAACCTTTAATCAATATGAAGAGTTGCCTAAATCTAGATAATGAAATTACAGTCATGGGCTTTTGTGTGAAGGCACATTGTGCACCTTGGCATCTTACTGAGAGGACTGGCCTCACATTAAGATCGGCCAATTTCCTCTTCTTTTTTCAGGATGTACCATATTGTTGATTTATTAACATTGCATTTATGGCCAATAGCACTATTCCTGAAATGAAGTTTATCTTATGCATGTATTTTTTGTCATGAGGCATATCATAGCCTTCTTGTACATAAGAACACTAGACAAGCACTTCAGCACTATGTTTAGCAGCCAATTTAAACAGCAAAATCACCAACAAGCACAAAAATGCTAAAAATGAGGTACTAAATAGACTGCAAAAAATGATACGTTTACAGTATGAGAACTAGAAACAGAAGGCAGAACACCACCTTGTTTGACCGCAGCTGGGATCATAAGAGCCAGGGCAACTCATATATTTTTCAACACTTTGCATATATCCAAGAATGACCACAAAACTACTGTGAACATTCATTTGGAGGTTACAAATAAACTTCAGCTAGTAGACAAATTCGCAAATATGAATTCTGAGTAGTGAGAAACAACTGTATCTACTATCAAAAAACAATTACCCTGAAAACAAGAAGAGATCTTTTAAGAAACATAAGATTCCCTCTAAACCAGAGATCTCAAACTCATGGCCCACATACTGTACCTGCCACATGTCAGCAAAACTCCCTAATATGGCACAAAATAAACTAAAATTTAATTGGGAAATATTTAACAAAATAAAAATGCAATATAACATATATAATACTAATTTGTGACATTCTAAGTCAATATACACCCACAGGGATTGTTTCAGTTTCAGTTTGAAATCACTACTCAAAATCATAGTCAAATAAAAGCAACATATATCTTAGTCTTTAATGTTTGCTTTTTTTTGCTTTAATGTTTGCTTCAAATATTCTTTAATGTTTACTTTTTCATATTATGTTTTCTGCCTCTTCTGTAAATATAGTACTATATTTCTTCAGTTATTTTGCCTTAGGTATTTTTTTAAGGTGGCCCTGCTCCCACTGGCTCTCTTTCCATCACTCTGCATCCATTACACTTATATGTTGCCTCTTCCCTTTGGGAGTTAAGCTTCCTTGCTTGCAAGTAATTTTCTTCACTCTGAAATAAATTATGCCACTACTTTGTGTCCTGACACACCTGCTTCTAGCCTGCTCTGTTCTGCTCCAACCATTCCCAGGTTAGAGACTGGTCCAGTACGGACATTCAAAATTCTGTTGACACTGGTTAGATAATTCTTCACCCTCCTTTTTTCTTCTCAAATAGATTTCTCTTTCCTTTCCTCCCTTCCTCTGTTCATTATTTTTATAAATTTCATCTTGCAGCCCTTTCCAAAAATAATTTCTCTCACTCTCTTCATTATCCATCCTCTCTGTCAACTCTAGATTCTCATTCTCTGATTAATGACCCCTATAATTATATAGTCTCTCTCCACTCTATTTATTCTTTATGCAATCAAGCTTCCAAAGTATTTCTTTTTTGTACAATCAAACTTCCAAGGTATGTATTCCCTCTAGCCAGTTTCTGCCACTGGATTTTTTAACTTTCCCTTGAGATTTCCCCTTTCCATTGTGCCTCAGTCATAGAACAATATCAATTATTGCAGTCATCAAAGAGGATTCTACCCTATGGTAGAATCAGTCCCCCATCACATCCCTGAGCATGCATACCACCATTGATCTATACCATTCCCTTTAATCGCCCCCCCATTTTTGTCTGAGAATCTCCTCCTTTGATCCATGCTCTCCTAGGTGCCAGTCACTATATAGTAATAGCTCCAAATCTCACCCCCACCCCCAATGAGGTAGAATGAGGGGATTTTAAGCACCCAATCCCCCACATCATAACCAGCACACAGTTCCCATTACCCTTTAAAGATTATAGGCACATCCATCAGTGAAACCATCTCTCACAACCAAATAAGTGTTTTGTAGTCTTTATTAATAGATACCTGAATCCGTTTACTTGATCTGGAGTTCATATTTCTCTCTGTTGTTGATTTATCTAATTATGTTCAAAATCTTTGAGAGTTTCTTTTTTGTTCCTGGGATCTTTGACAATTTCAGTCTTTTTTTTCCTCTCTTTTCTTTTCCTGTTGCTTACTTTCTGACTCTCTCCCCTCTGATGGTGGTTTCCTTCAGGGCTAGATCTCAAAGTCCTAGTCTCACTAGTTAATTCATTGTTCAAAAGCCAAAGATCAAGAGGTTATTCTGCACTAAGTGACTTTTGTGTATACAGAACTGAACCCATCTAGATGCTGAGTTTTTTTTTCCTTTAGGCTTAGCTTAGTACATAGCAACACAACCCCCAACTCCCCAACCCTCAGTTCCCTCACACATAAATATGGTGTCCGATCTGGTGATTTGTCTCATTCCCTCTATTCCTTAGTCCTCTGACCCAACACCAGTAGTTAAGAGCTTTGCAGTGCTGGTGCCACAGATGACCATGGCACTGTCTGGTTTTCGCAGCCCTCAGAAGACTGTTGCCATGCTGGCTGACTGTTGCAGCCCAAGCAAATTTCTGTAGCATACATCTGGGGTCTCCATAACACTGGGAAAAAGGAGGAAGGGCAGCATATATATTTGTTCTGTTACAAGTCCATATGTTTGGTACTTAGGTCAGCCAATGCAGTCTTACTGCCAGCAGAAAGGGAGGTGAAAGAGGAGGGGTGAATGATCTCAAAGCAGGCATCATGACATCAATTTATGTTTTTATTTTTTGGCCTTTTAAAAATTCTGGGTGACCTAGACCAAGGAGAGAGCTGAAATTCCTTTATCTTTGGCTCATTTTTACTGTTTTGGAGAAGTTTGAGAAGTCATGGAGATTCGAAAAAATGTCTAGTCTTCCTTCTTGTTGTTCATGTAACCCTGAATTCTGGTGGTTTTTAAAGAAAGAAATCAATCTATTAATAGTTATGTGAAAAAATTCTCCAAATAATCAATAACTGTATAAATCTAAATTAAAATAACTGTGAGGTTCTACCTTTCATCTACGAGATTTGTAAAAATGGCCAAAAAAAAGGAAATTGACAATTGTTGGAGAGGCTACAGAAACACAAGTACACTGGCACAACAGTACACTTAGATACTGTTGGTTGTGCTGTAAACTGGTTCAGACATTTTGGAAAGCAATTTGGAATTATACCCCAAGAGTCACTTAACTTAGGTACTGAAATACCATCATAAGTCCTGTACCCCAAGAGAGGGAAAAAAAACAATATTTACAAAAAATTTGTAGAAGCTCTTTTGTTGTAAGGAGAAAAAAAACTTAACCAAAGGGCGTATCCTTAAATTGAGGAATTAATAAACAAATTATGGTATATGGATGAAATGGAATATTAGCAGACTATAACAATTGTAAAAATCTGGAAAGATACATAGGAACTAATGAAGAAAACAGCGAGCAGGATGAGAACAGTTTATATAGTAAAAAGACCACCACAAAGAAAAACAACTTTAAAGGACTTAACAATTATGATCAATGTAATGACCAACTCCAGAGTAGTGATGGTGAATTATGCTTACTCTTCTCTTGACAAATAGTGAAGGATCACAAGTACGAAATGTCACATTCTTTTGCAGGGATATCACAAATGATTAGGTTTGTTTTGTTTAAATGTACCTCTTTTTCACAAGAATTTTTTCCCTTTTTTATTTGTTAGAATCATTTTGAGGGGCAGAGGGGGTTATTTTTTTAATTATAAAATAAAGTTTTACATAGTAGCTAGTATGCAGTCTTATTGTTATGACTTTGTTGTTCTTTTGGGATCAATTCAGCCTAAACCCACAGCTCGTAGTCCTTTAAAGTTTGTAGAGGGTTTTCCTTATAACTACACCCTGTTGCAACTATTGAAAAAATTTCCCTAGCTATTTTACAAAAAGGAAGAAAAATGAAGAAACTGTTGGTATTCCGCATAAGACTAGTTGGACTGGATTTGAATTCAAGGCATTTGTTCCCCAAAATAGTGTTCTTTCCATCACACCATAGTAAGATCTGAGGTTATCTATCTTTTTTATCCTCCTGGCCTAAGCATATTTTCTCTATGCCTATCCTGTATTTGTTGTGCTCTGAACTACTCTGGAAACAGTTGGAATTTATTGTACAATTCAAGTCACTTTAAATATTTTTCCCATAATTTTCTACAAAATGTAAGGCATCAAAAATTATTTTGCTTGATTTTATCCCTTTTACCTTGGAAAGATGGTATGACATACTAGATAGTCAGCCTCAAAGCCAGTAAGATGAGGATTCAATTTCTACCTCTCAAACATACTGACTGTGTGACTCAAGGTCAGTCACTTAATGTCCCACTGCTCAATACAACTCTCTGACTATAAATTTCAGAGAAAGTGCTGAGCTGCACTGGTAGAAGAATTTCCTTCAGCTAAGAGTTTTATGCCAATGAAATCACAAGTTCATTCCTTATCCCTACCTGGGCAGAGGGGGAAAAATAGAAAGAAAAATGTAATCATACTTGAAAATTAAAGAAGTAATATCCTTTTATGTTTTTCTTAGAGCTAAAGAGATAAAAATCTACCTCAAGGCATACTGAGATATCCTGGTAAACAAGATTTTCCATAAAATTGTGAAATCACAGTCACAAGATAATTAGGATCAGAAGGTACCTTAGATATTGCTTAGCCCAACACCTCCATTTTGAAGATGAGGATCCTAAAAGTAAGAGCAGTAAAATGTCTTAGTCAATATCAGCATAGCCATGACTAGACTCAATGTTCTTAAAAGATCCCTGGGTTTGGAGCCAAAGATTGGGGTTTTACTCCAGATCTTGTGACTTCCTAGGCAAGTCACTTTAATTGAGCTTCAGTTGCTTGACTTGTAAAATTATATGAACATTAATTATCTTGTAGGCTTATTGTAAGGAATGCTTTTTATGACTTTAGTATTTGTACAAAAGAAAATACTAGTCAGTCAGTCAATAATCATTTATTAATCACCTACTGTGTGCTAGGCACTGACTACGCTAAGTTCTAGGGAATACAAGTAAAGTCAAAAAACAGACCCTGCTCTCAAAGAGCTTAGAATCCAATAAGGGTGGGGAGAGGAGACAGCAGGTCAATAACTGTCTATAAATAAGACATGTACAGGATAAATTAGAAATAATCAATGGAGGTAAGGCATTTGCATTAGAGAGGATCAGAAAAAGCTTTGTGTAGAAGGTAGGATTTTAACCATGACTTGAAGGAAGTGAGGGAAACTAGGAGATGATGGTGATAAAGGTGATGAAGAGGAAAAGAACTTCATGCATGAGAAAGAGCCAGTAAAAAGTCTCTGAGTTAGGAAATCAAATGTTTTGAGTGAAGTATTCTTCAGTATGAACAGTAAGAAGACCAGTGTTAGCAAAAGGAGTAAAGTATAAGAAAATTGAAAAGGTAGGAGGAGGGGTAGATTGTGAAGAACTTTTACTATTAAACAGAGGACTTTATATTTTATCCTAGATAGAAAGCCATTGGAATTTATAGAATGACACCTGAGAGTGACGAACGCGGTCAGACTTGCACTTTGGGAAAATCAGTTTTACAACTGGGTGGAGTATGGAGAGATGCTTGAGACAAGGAGACCAGTGAGAAGGTTATAACTATAGTCCATGTGTGTGTAAAGCCAAACACTAGAAGCTTTCCAGAGGTTGGCTGCTGTGAATAGCTTTTCAAGGTTCTGATTACATAGTATAGTAAACACTATTCAATAATAAATCAGAACAAAGCATTCACAGAAAATCAAAGTACAGTATTCACAATGTTACAACTTATCAGAGAAAATCAAAATACAGCGTTCACAACAAGTTATCACTAAAATGGCCACAGAGTTTTTACCACAGTGGTCACATAGTTTTGAACAAAGGACAATCATTT
>CM053593.1:286901711-286914266 GCA_028646575.1 Pseudocheirus occidentalis | reverse complement strand
TCCCAGGTCCTTGTCCAGCTCTCTATGCAGTTCCCACTCCATGCTGAAGCTCACAGTGTCCAGTCCACCTTAAATCTTTCACAGTCTCTGTTCCTGGGAAGTCAAGGCTTAACAAAGCCACAAACAAAGTACTGACATCACAGTCATGCTTCCTCTGGCAACTCCAGGCTGGCCCTTGGAAATCTTCACCAGCTGTAGCAGCTCTTCACCAGTGCCTCACCAGTTCCTCAGCAGCCCCTCAGCAGCTCTAGCTGGTCCTCAGAAGAAGCTCCACCACCACAAGTTCTCAGGAAATCCTAACTTTCCCAGCTAGTGTTTTTCCTAATATACAGTATTGTTCCTTCCTATTCAGCACCTTCCTGTCACATCAGCAACAGGAGTTTCCTGTTCAGCTCCTTCCTGTTATGTCAGCAACAGGAGTTCATACCCTCTGTTTCTTTAATGGAGGGTTAATTGGAAACTAGGTGCTAAGTACCTCTTAGCTAAGAAATACAAAAAAAAAACACCTTCAAATTTCATTACTATTGCACTGTGATGTGATGAAGGCTTGAACTTGGATTGTGGAAGTGTCCCAGGAGAGAAAGAGGTATATACAAGATGTGTTACAAAGATAGAATAGGCAAGACTTGACAACAGATTGAATATTGGAGCCAAGGTGAGAGAGACTGATAAGATGAGAATGACAATTAGGTGGTGAGTCTGGGAGGACAGTGGTGGTGTCTTCAATAGGAATAGAAAAATTCAGAAGAAGGAAGTGTTTGAGGACAAGATAAGTTCAGTTTTGGACATGTAAAGCTCAAGATGTCTATGGGACATCCAGTTTGAAACATTCAATAGACATTTGGAGATGTGAAACTAGGTTCTATGAGGTTAGGTCAGGATAATCTGGGAATCACATCTAGGAATCAGTAACATAGAGTTGATAATTAACTCTGTGGCAGCTGATGAGATCTCCAAGTGAAATAATATAGAGCAGGCTAGCACAACATACCACCTGCAGGCATCTCTGGCACGTTCTTCTGTGGGCATATGTTGTACAGGCCTGGTATAGTGGAAGAAGAAAAAAAGGCTGAACACAGAGCCTTGGAAGGTAACCAAGGTTACTGAATATGACCTGGAAAAAGATTCAGGGAAAGAAACTCAGAAGTAGTATTTTCATGGGAAGGAGAGGAACCAGGGGAGAATTGTGTCACAAAAAGCTAGAGAAAAGACAGTATCAAGGCAAAAAATGTGATCAAGAGTGTTAAAGGCTTTAGAGAGATAAATAAGAAAGAAATTTAAGAAAAAAGTCACTTGAATTGCACTTTGAGCAGCTAGATGATACACTAGAAAGAGTTCTGGGCTTGAAGTTAGGAAAACTGATTTCCTGAGTTCAAATCTATCCTTAGACACTTACTAGCTCTGTGAACCTGAGAAAGTCAATTAACCCTCAGTTCCTCATCTATAAAATAATCTGGAGAAGAAAATGGCAAACCAATCCAGTGTCTTTGCCAAGAAAATCCCAAATGGGGTCACAAAGAGTTAGATATGACTGAAACAACTAAATAACAACATAGCCCAATATTTTTATTGTATTGGGAGGAAGGTGAGTAAGAGAATCAGGTGAGACCACTCGGTGGCAGGATAACGCAGCTCGGGGGATTCAGGATACCTAGGAGATTTTCCCTTTGTGGCTGAGTTTGTTTTCCTCAGTGCCCATATATACCTGGGAAAAGTCTTGTGCATTAAGCAGGTAGTGTGGCCTAATGAATAGGGTGGCAGATGTAGACAGAAAGATAGAGAGAGAATAAACCAGGAAGTCAATCTCTGAAACAAGAGTAGAGCAGAGTAGTTCCTACTTTTTCACCTGAGAAGGCTCATTGCATAAGAAGGCTTTCTGGTCCTGGTCCCCTACTAATAGAGTAGCCTGGGAAAAGGTGGAATTGTTGGCAACGGACAGAGGCTTCATGCTTTTCCAGGAGCAACCTTAGTATAATTCCAAATTCTTTCCCATAATGTTTGGAACAGTTCACAATTTCACCAACACTCTATTGCTGTACCATTCATTTCATACATTAACTATTCCCGTTTTAACTATTTTCATCTGTTTCATGTTTGCCAGTTTTTACTAGGACTGGTGTTACTCCTCAAAGTAATTTTGATTTTCATGCCTTTTATTTTTAAAGATCCAGAACATTTATATTGTTCTCAACAATGTGAAGATATGTTTATTTGGGGGGGGGGTTTGTTTTGTTTTTTGCTTTTTGAAGGGGAGAAGGCAGGGCAATTTGGGGTTAAGTGACTTACCCAAGTTCACATGGTTAGTAAGTTAGTAAGCCACATTTGAACTCAGGTCCTCCTGACTCCAGGGCTGGTACTTTATTCACTGTGCTACCTAGCCACCCCAAAGATATGCTTTTGAGAAATATCTGTTCACATCTTGAAGAATGGCTTCATTCTTATATGTCGGTGTTAATTTCCTATGTTTCTGGGATATCACACCTTTTAATGATATTTGATGCAATTTTTTTTTTGCTTTTGGAAGGGGGGGAAGACAGAGCAATTGGGATTAAGTGACTTGCCCAAGGTTACACGGCTAGTACATGCTAAGTGTCTGAGGCCAGTTTTGAACTTAGATCCTTCTGACTCCGGGACCAATGCTCTATTTACTGTGCCACCTAGCTGCCCTGACGCAATTCTTAAAACGATTCAACAGCTTTCCTTCTTATTCAATTTGCATAGAATCTACTCATACAAAAGGCATTTAAATTTCATGTAATTGAAACGGTCTGTTCTATCTTTTATGACCATCTGTTCTTTATTTGACAAAGCAATCTCTCATTTGCCAAGTTGTAAAAGATATCTAATCTGGTTCTCTTTGAGTATTTTTATGGTGTGATCATTAATATTTAGGTCACATTTATTCCATTGAGCTTATTGTGAAATATGAATTGTTGGCTTAAATCTGATTTCTGCCTAACTGAATTTCCACTGATAATATCCACTGATCTTCTTTCCTATTCTTTCTGGACAAGTGGGAAATAGCTTTGATGATGAGTACTTTTTAGTATAATTCAAGGTCAGGAAGTATTATTTACCCTTTATTCTTGCTTTTTAAATTTGTTTCTCCTAAGATTCAAAAAAAAATTTTTTTCTCCAAATGAATTGTATTATTTGATCTGTTTCTATAAACTATCCTTTTGGTAGTTTGAATGATATAACACTAAGTCTGTCCAGTCAAGAAGAAATTATTAAGCACCTACTATGTGCTAGGTTCTGTGTTAACTGCAGAGGATAAAAAGAAAGTAAAAATAATCCTTGCCCTCAAGGAAGTCACAGTATAATAATGGGAAATATGCAAATCATTCTGTGCAAAAAAAAATTGGAGATAAGATTAGAGGTAAGACAATGATATTAAAAAGGCCTGGTAAAAGGTTGTATTTTTTTTCAGAAGGTAGAATTTTAGCTGAGACTTGAAGGAAGCTAGGAAATGGAGGTAAGATAGGAAAGGGGAGAAAATCCCAGCCTTTAGTGACAGTCAGTGAAAATTCATGGAATCAAGAGATAAAGTATCTTCTGCAAGGAATAGCAAAGACACAGGTTAAGAGGAGGTTGCAAGAATGTACAGAATAATTAATACAAAAAAAGACCTTTATATCACTGATAACCACAATGGTATGGTTATTAATCTAGAGCTAGACATCCTAGAGAATGAAATCAAGTTGGCCTTAGGAAACATTGCTCACAATAAGGCTTGTGGAGGTGATGGAATTCAAATTGAGTTATTTAAAATCATAAAAGATGAGGCTATTAAAGTGTTGTACTCAATATGCTAGCAAATTTGGAAATCTCAGCAGTGGCCACTGGATTAGAAAAAAATCACTACACTAAAGCCCTTGACTGCATGGATTACAACAAAATGTAGCAAGGGCTTTAGTGTAGTCAGTAAAGTGGAAATAGATGGTTTTTTCTTTAACTCCCTTGCTTTCTCCATAATCCAGAAAATGTTGGCAATTTGGTTTTTACTTACTCTGCCTTTTCAAAAACCATCCTGTATTTCTGATAATTTCACTCCACATGTTGTTGAAGCCTAGCTTGCAGAATGTTGGTATGTGAAAGAAGCACAACTATTTGGTAATTTGAACATTCCTTGGTATTGTAAGCAGCCAGAAGAAAGAGTTCAAATACAGAGGGGCAAGAAATGTATTGACTTATTTGAACTTCTTGTAGTCCAGTGTGTGGGGGACAAAGATGACCCTTGCCCAAAATAAAATAAGCAGAGATATCTCCAAGTAAAGACGGTAAGGATTTATTATACAATCTCTCAAGAAGGGGATGTTGTCACTACCAGAAGCACTCTGTTGGGAGAGGTCGAAATACAGAAAGCAAAAACTGTTTACATGCCTTAAATTTCTCCCAGCCCTCCCTTTATGCTGTCCCATTCCCATTAATTAGGAACTGAGCTCACAATCTAAAAATCTGCTGGCATTATAGATAAAAGGTCATTAATGTCAAAAAGCAGAAGGCACAGATCTGAATAATATGGAAAAAGACAAAATATGACATCAGTCATCTATATTAATAAAGTCAAAATATAGATATGTCAGCAGCTGAAAAACATCAGCTTTGTCAATGCAGATATGAGAGCAGACAATATCTCATAAATAATGGGGATGTTGGGGACTTTGGGTCATAGTGACCCTCCCTTGCAACAGGAAGGTAGAAGATATCATATGAGTCATGGGGATTTTGGAACATAATGACCAGTCTGTTCAGCAATCTTTCCAAATTTGTATTTGTACAGGTCAAGGGGAAACTACGTCTGTAGCCAAGTTCAAGAAGCATGTACTTTCCCTTCCTACATTGCTGAGCTAAACTCAGCAAAACCTTTAACTCACGACCAAGGAAGTAGGGCAAGAGTCTTAGACTGCTAGATCTTTGGAATTTTACTAAAATTCTGTTCAGATGTTACCTGAGAAGTTTTCACTTTTATTTCATTCAAGTGGACTCTCAAATGCTTTCTTCAGCACCACAATTCAAAAGCATCTGTTCTGCATTGCTCAGCATTCCTTATGGCCCAGCTCTAACAGCCAGACTTATTTACTGGAAAAAAACATAGCTTTGACTATACAGACCTTTGTTAGCAAGATCCTTACAAGGAGCAAGAGCCTTTTAATTTCATGACTAGAGTTGCCAACTACAGTGATCTTAAGAGTCCAAGAATATAAGAATATAAAATTTAACACTGCTTCCATTTCTTCTCCCTCTGTTTCCCAGGAAGTGATGGGACCAGTTGTCATGACTTTAGGTTTTGTTTTGTTTTTAACATTAAGCTTCAAGCAGCTTTTCTATTCTTGTCTGTTACCCTCAAAAGTCTCCTTAATTCTTCTTTATTCTTCTTAATTCTTCCTGCCATCAGAGTAGTATCACCTGCATATCTGAGATTGTTGATATTTCTTCTGGCAATCTTAATTTCAGCTTTTGATTCATCCAACCTAGCCCTTCACAAGATATACTCTGTGTTAAATAAATAAGGTGACAAAGTACCACCTTGTCATACTCCTTTCCCAATCTTAAACCAACTAACTAGTTGTTCCATGTTTGGGTCTAACTATTGCTTCTTGACCTGCATGTAGGTTCCCCAGGAAACAAGATAATCTGGTGTTTTTCTCTACAATTTCCTGGATCTTTTAGGAGACTAAGAGAATGAGAAATGCAGCACTTGGATGATTTCTAGGTATTTCATATCAATCAAATTGCATGGAGTACTTTTAATGTTGCCCCGTAAGTGTAACATTTAGAAAGAGAATCACAAGGCTTAGTGAAAGAATGAGAGAAGTGCGAGAAAAATATGTGAGAGATGGAAGAGACCTGGAGAGAAAATAGAGACTTTGTATTGAGTCAGGGACAAAGAATACCGGGAGCTTCATAAAGGAGTCACCAGAAGAAAATTAGAACACTGAATAGCACATGAAAATATTGCATACTGCTGAAGTCAAATAAAATGCTGCTAATCATAAGGACAAGGTAATTATGGAGCTTGGTAGACAGAAGATGGAGATAATTTGCACTAGCCATAAGGGAGGACAAGAAGAGCTGCCATTTTTAAAGATAATTCTCTCTGCTTTCTCCTTCTGTGGCTTGGAAATTAGGTTATTTGGGGGTGGGGGGGAGGGACCCTTTTGAGTGTAAAGAAATAAATACCCAAGAGAAAGGTAGAGGGAGCTGAGATTTCAGATCATTACAGGAGTAGCCCCACTTATCCAGAATTCTAACTATACCTTCACTTTTTAAATTTTTATTCAGTTTAAAGAGTTATTTGATAAGATATTTGGGGGAATATCTATATTCTTATAAAGAAAACCAAGGAAAGCCAACTGGCCAAAAGTGTCTTGGTGAATATTTAGCAGCTAGGTATCTAAAAATGCATACATGACACACTTTTAAGTTTAATTTGCATGGTTAAATTTTTTTCATTACTCAAATCTAAACAATAAAAAAGAATCAAGCCCTGATTTTGTGGCATTTGCTGATTTCTGAGGTGTGAATTCTTACACTGAACATTTAACAATTGGTTCTCATGCGCCCATCCAGCTGGCTCCAGCACAATCTTGCAACTGGGGCAATTGTAGACTAAGTATTCTTAGTTGGTAGTGAAAAGCTTACTAGATGATAGGACACTAGATTATGTGGGGACAGATGTAATGGAAATGAGTGGCTGCAGCTCAATCTTGGAGTGCCACCTTGTGGCTTATGCAGATGTTGTACTCTCTATACTTAAGTATTCTCCCTAGTGAAAAAAACTGCCTATGTGCTTTAGGGAAGGGAATTATGGTGACATGATTATTTGACTAAAAGGTGCAGAAAATTCAAGAGCCCATTATATTTGTTGCTCATTGAGTGTAAAAAGCATTTACTTCAATAGAGCCAAATGCTTCCTGAAAGGCTATCCTTCAAAAAGGTGTGCATATATTCAATATTTAATAATATATGTGCATATATTAAGATTAAACAAGATTCCTTAATAGAAACTACAATAGAGATAACTTTCTTGAACAATGTTCTGATTATTATGCTCAGTCAAGCATAAAAAAAGTGTAACGCGCTTGCCAAAGATGTTTGGAACTGCTATGAAAGGCTTCATTTCAAGCCTTAGAAAATTTCTTGGGACAGCTAGGTAGTACCGTAGATAAAGAGCTGACCTTGGAGTCAGGAAGACCTGTGCAATCCTGGGCAAGTCATCTAACCTCTGAGCCTCTGTTTCCTTATCTGTAACATAGGGTAATAATAGTACCTACCTTGGAGGATTACATGAGATAAGATCATAAAATTCTTTGCAAACCTTGAAATGCTTGTTATAGTTACTAATAGAATATTATAGTTTCTTGTGTATTACAGTGTCTCCCTTCATCGAGCTTACATTCTAACTAGAAGAGTACACATGTATGCCTATATAAATGTTTTTATTTGTAATTAGCAGAAATTTACTTCTCTCCCTCCCAACACACCTGCCCCATTGGGGAAAATTTTTTTATAATAAATATGAATAATAAAAGCAAATTTCCTCATTGCTTGTGCTCAAACATGTTATTCTACTCCCTAAATCCATTACCTCTCTGTCAACAAGGGGCCAACAATTTTTTCACCATCAGTTCTCTGGCATCATAGATGACTATTATATATTGATCACAGTTTTTATAACAGTTGTTTGTCTTAAACAATATTACGGTTATTATACAAATTGCTTCCCTACTTCCTCTAATTTCTTCCTTCATGAGTTTATTAAAGTCTTTGAAATTCTTCATTTACATATTGGTGTTTTAGTAGAAATCACCTTTCGAATTAATTTATTTCACTCTGCGTCAATTCATAATTCATATGTTTTCTATGTCTCTTTAAAATTTATTTCATCATTTTTATACCACAAGAGTACTCCAAAACATTTATATGCTACAATTCATTCATCTATTCCCAGCTGATAGACATCCCCTTAGTGTACAGTTTTTGCTACCAAAAAAAGAGAGCTGCTATCAATACATTTGTATATAAAGGACCTATTACTCATTCTTTGATCTCTTTTGGATATAGGCTAAACAATGGCACATTTGGGTCAAAGGGTATATATACATTGTATGGTACATGTAACTTGTATATTTGTGTATAATTCCAAATTGCTCTCCAGAGTAGTTTTATCCATTCCTAGCTTTGCTAACAGTCCTCAGTCCCTCCAAAACTGAACATTTTCTCTTTTTGTCATCTTTGCCAATTTTATGAATGTGAGATAGAATTTAAGAACTGCTTTAACTAGAGTATTTTTTTCCACATGGCTATCAATATCCTGGGTTTCTTCTTTAGATAACTGCCTTTTCATCTCCTTAAATGATTTATTAATTGGAGAGTAGCCCTTATTCTTATAAATGTGATAAATTCTTATAAAATTATAATACATAACATATAATATGATATTATATAATATTATACAATATATTATGTTGTATATAATATATTATAGTAATATAATATTATATGTAATTAATATATAATTATATATTACACATATAATATACCATATATAATTATATAATATGTAATTACATATATTATATACAATATACAATATATAATAAAATAGAAAAATAATTAGAACTTCTTACAAATTCTTATAAAATTACAGAACTGTGACTTGTCAGAGATATATACACGGATTTTTTTCCTATTGTTTACATTTAATCACAAGTTTATTTGATTTGTTTATGCAAAATTTTTAAAATTTCATATAATCCTAATTATCCATTTTATCCTTATCATTTATCCTTTTTATCTTTTCTTGGTCATTGACTTTTCTTACATCCATAGAACTAATACATAATTTTTCCATGTTTCTTTAATTTGCTTATCATGTGAGCTTGTATATCTAGGTCACGTGTCCATTTTGAGTTTGTCTTGGTATATCTAGGGAGATGTTAATCTAAATCAGCAGGTTTTATCAAACAGTGAATCCTTATTGCAGTAGCTGGGATTTTTGTTTTATTGAATACTAGCAACTAGATCCCTTTTGCTGTAATATTTTTTGACATCTGGTACTGTTAGGCTCCCTTTATTCCCAATTTTTTAAATTATTTCTTTTAAGATTCTTGACTTTCTTTGTCCTCAAATAAACTTTATTATTATTCTTCTAGTTCCACAAAGTAGTCCTTTAGTAGTTGTACTAGTATAGCATTTAATAAGTAAATTAATGTAGGTAGTGTTGATTTTCTTATATTGATTTGTCCTACCAATGAGTAATTAATATTTTCTCTAATTGTTTGTCTGTATTTCTGTAAATAGCAGTCTGTAGTTGCATTTATATTCTTTTCTATGTTTATGCACACTATAGTTATTTTAAATGGAATTCCTCTTCATATCATTTCCTGCTGAATTTTATGAGCATTAGATAAAATTGTTAATGATTTGAACAGATTTATTTTATATTCTATAATTGTACTGAATTTATTAATTGTTTAAAATAAATTTTAGTTGATTCTCTAGGTTCTTTAAGTATATCATGATGGTATCTGGAAAATGATAATTTTGTTTCTTCCTAACCAACGCTTATTTTGTCAATTTACTTTTCTTTTCTTATTATTAAAGCTAATATTTCTAGTACTACATCAAATAAAAGTGATGACAATGTACATCCTTATTTTACTCCTGGTTTTATTCAAGTCCTCAACTTCCTCAGCATTTCTTTTTAGATTTATCTAGGGAAAAAGAATACATTAAGGCCTCTCATTATTATGGTTTTACTGTCAATTTTTTCTTGTAATGATAAGAATTGAAATGAAGAAATGAATTCATTTAGTTTTCCTTTTAAAAATGTAGGTGCTATCTGCCCGCGTGCACATATTTGTGTGTGTGTGTGTGTGTGTGTGTGTGTGTGTGTGTGTGTGTGTGTAGAACTGCAACTGATTTTCTGTTAAATTTTACCAAAGTGTTTCCCTGGTTCTCTCTTTTAATTAAGTCAATTTTTCACTATTTCTTTATCTGAAATCATAGGTACTATTGTTACATTTTGTGTTCAGCTGAGACATAATAGATTTTGCTCCAAACCTTTATTTTTAAATTGTATGAGTTTTTAGATTTCAAGTGTGTTTCTTGTAAACAATGTTATTGGATTTCACTTTCTAAGTTACTGTGCCAGCACCTTCCATTTTATGGGTGAGCTCATCCCATTCAAATTCACAGTTTTGATAGCTATTTTTTTATTTTCCTCCATCCTATTCTCTTATATTTTCTTTCTTCTTGATAATGTGCTCTCTCTCCACCTCTCTCTCTCTCTCTCTCTCTCTCTCTCTCTCTCTCTCTCTCTCTCTCTCTCTCTCTCTCAAAGGAGTAAGGTTTTATATCTCATTATAAGCTGCTATATCTTTCCTCTATCGCTTCCATTTCTTTTATATTTTAAAAATGTAACAATAATGACTAGCACTAATATAGCATTTACTATGGGCCAAGCAACATGCTAAGAGCTTTACAAGTATGACCCGATTTGTTCTCTCGACAAGAACCTACCTGGGAGGTAGCTGCTATTATTGTCCCAATTTTACAGATGAAAAAATGGAAACTAACAGAAGTTTAGTGATTTTCCCAGAGTCACTCAGCTAGCAAGGGTCTAAGGCTAGATTTTAATTCAGGTCTTCCTGATTTCAAGCCCAATACTCGATCCATCTAAAGATGGACGATAGGGATAGATATGAAAATATTTTTTTCCATGAATTTTTTCCTGATCCTCTTCCCCGAGCTGCTAGTGACATCCGTCTCCAATTTATCCCACATACCTTAAGTGTATATTTATATAAGTTTATGTTTTCTCATTATTGGAATGCAAGTATCTTGAAGGCAGCGATTATTTCACTTTTGGTTTTGTTTTCTTAGCATTTAGCACAGTACTTGGCACATAGTAAAAAAATAATAATAATTATGTACTTGATTCATCAGTTACAATCCACTTTGAAGTTTGTTTGGCTTGTGAATCTCTCTCTTCCACTCTACCCCATAATATAGTAAGTGCTTAATAAATGCTTCTAGACTTACTGGTCAATTATATGATAATTAGGGACAGGCAATGGACTTTTGGTTTCAGAGAGAGGAGGAATTCTCCAATGAGGAATCTACCCTCCATGTAGGTCAACATCTTTTCTAAAATACTTCTTTCAATTCTTTCTCCAGAAATAGTAATCAAACCAATTCCTTCCTGAAAGAGCCTATCAATTAACTGTCCTAAGCTCTACTCACCAAGCACTACTTAACCCCCAAGGCAAAGTACCTTTCCCTCCCTATTACTCTCCTGTATGTGTTGATTCCTCTATTAGAATGTAATCTCTTTGAGGATGTAGACTAGCTTTTGTATGCGTATCCCCAGAGTTTACTACAGTGCTTAACACAGCTAGCTCTTAATAAATGCTTTTCATTCATTCAAATGAAAATGACAGCTGAAGCAATATGGTGCTTTTTTATAATAATTAAATTCAATTAATAGGCTGACTCCAACGAACTCCTAGATATTTTTCCATTCTAAATTGCCTACAGGCTCTTAAGACAAGGACTGAACATGAAAATTCTGTTTCTTAGCAGTTCAAAATTGTTCCAGCAACCTCACTTCAATCAGTTGCCACCTTACTAGAGTGGGCTGAGAATCATTCCATTGTTCATATTAAAGTTATTTCTAGCTTGAATTATTTTATTAAATTAAAATTATTGTCCTTGTTTTCCGCTTCCCTTTGTAGACAGCTAGGTAGCACTGTAAATAGAATGCTGAATACAGAGGCAGGAAAACCTGAGTTCAAACTGTAGCTCAGACATTTACTAACTGTGTGAGATGAGGCAAATCACTCAACCCCCCCCCTCAGCCTTAGTTTCTTTATCTGTAAAATGGAGATAATAATAGCACTTACCTCCCATAGTCGCTGAAGGAGCAAAAATGTCTTTTTGTTAACCTTAGAGCACTAGTGAAAGTTAGAGGCTTCTAAGATGCCCAGTGAATAGAAGTTGGACCTTGAAGCAGGAAGTCCTAATTTCAAATATCTTGGGCAAGTCACATGACCTTCATCTGCCTTGGTTCTCCCATCCATCAAATGGGGATAATAATAGCATCTGTCTCCCAGGTTTTTGAGTCTTAAATGAGATATTAGTAAAACAATTGGTAAAACAATTCACAAACTTTAAAGTACAATATAAATCCTATCTATTATTATTTATCAATAAATATTTTTAGCTTCTAATAAGAGCATAACATTGGGGGAGATAAAAATTTAGATAAGATAATCCCTACAGTAAAGAATGTATCAATAATGAGATATTCACAACACCCATGATGGTTATGAATATGCTGGTATAGTTTTGGATCACAAAATGTAACAAACTCTCCACATGGAAGGCAGAACCAAGGTCTTTATTCAGAAACCATAACACTGAGTCCCAAAACCAGAAGGACAAGTCCCAAAACCAGAAAGCCAAAGTCATTATAGTGGTCACAAAGTTGATACACATAGTTAATGCAGTGGACACCCACATTCCCAATCCCTCACAAATAGAACAGGC
>CM053593.1:286869386-286901211 GCA_028646575.1 Pseudocheirus occidentalis | reverse complement strand
ATCTCAGCGAAATGTTCAGTCTCCAGGTGGTAACTGAGAGAATCTGAAGGTCCTCCTGGTTATCTCCTTATATAATGTGTAGCTCCTCCCTGTTCAGCCCCTTCCTGTTAAGGTGTGAACTACTCCCAAGTAGCTCCTCCCTGTTCAGCCCCTTCCTGTTAAGGTGTGAACTACTCCCCAAGGAGTTAACTGGAAGTAAGGAGCTAAGCCTTTACTAGGTGCTAAGTGCCTTTACTAGGTGCCAATAGAAAGGGGCATGGAAGATCTTCTGATTTCATTAACATTACAAAGAGTTTTAGGAATAGGAGAAGAAAAACAAAAACAGAGGATAAAAATGCACAACCTTATTTGCTAAATGCATTAGAGAACTAAGGAACAGCTATATGAGATATAAAAGGGGGAGGTCATTACTGACGACAGGACACTTCCTGGAGAAGTTGGTATTTGAATTAGATTTTAAAGCGTGACTAGGTAGTCATCAGACCAAGAGAAAGAACAATGTGTACTGACCACTTATGTCCAGGGAACCATTCTAAGCCCAAGGAGATGATACAAGAGAAACAGAAAACATCATCGTTGTCCTCAAAATGTATAAGCTTCTTGGAAAAAAGTCAGTATAGTAGGCATTTGGCTATGAGTAATACACATGTTTTTGTCAGAATGTTTTTCTTCTCTTTTTTTAGCTCCAAGTAGCAGCATTTCAGTGAAGGTGGATGGCGTTTCTTTTCTGATTTGTTCAGGAACAAAATGTGCTTTACTTTGCTCTTTTGACAGTCTGGTCCGTAGTCCTTGCTGTGTTTCATGGTTTTCACTGAAAAAACCTCACAAGAATAATATCAGAATAGATTCTGCTCTTGAGAAAAAAACATAAAAGTAACTTACATTTCAACATTTTATTGATCATTCAGTCCTTCTACTTGCTACTCTGCCCAAGCTGTTCACTTCTTAAAGTGAAGCATGCTCTCCCCCACCTGGAATCCCTAATTGTTTTAATTGCCTAAACCATGTGAGATCCACTTATCTTTATAAATTAAGGTCTGAAGGTAGCAGAACTTCTCCAACATCAGACCAGCTGCACCTGTCACTTGCTGAGTCATTAGGGCTTAATTTCTCAGTTGAGTCATTCTTCCTTAGTTAATTTGAATCCAATTAAAATAATTATGGGGGAAATTCCAAAAGAGCTCATTGATGATAGGGTAAAAGATGAAAAGGTAACATGGAAGAGAAACTCAATGGTACTGTGCTAAGAGCATTGCTCAGGGGTTAGAGGATTTAAATTAAAATTCACCCTCTGACAGTCTCTGTGAGACTTTAGGTAAATCATTTAACATCAGTTTCCTGGATCAGATTACATGGGCTCTGAAGTCCCCTCCAGGTCTAGCTGAAAGATTTTATGACCCTAAGGATTGCTGTCGTTTTGTCCTTCATTTTAGAAGAGTACCAGTGACAACACAGGCAATGTCTTGACTTGTGGGTGAATTGGATTTAAGTGAAGCACAGTTGAGCAAAGTTTTCAGCCTTACTCTTTCTTCCTGAGTCACTGAAGTCCAGCCACAGTCAAGATGATTGGTGATGGACTGGGATGCAATGGATGGTGTTCGTGATTTCAATGCCTGACCAAGCTCTAAGTGCTCCACAACCACGTTCATGGCTATTGTAACAAATTGTTCTCATCTGCCCATTCCACCAAAGAAAGTCTTAGCATGCTTGAAGCAGACATCCCCAACTCACAGACAGGTTAGAGGCCTTTTGGTTGCTCTCAATCTGTTTCAGCCTGTCTGCCTAGATGGTCTACTGGAGTGTGGTAACTGTGCAGGCTAAAGCTTCTTGGAGCCATAGATGACAGTTGGGTAAAGGTGAACATCAAGGGTGGATGAGCAGCCCTGAAAAGACTGGTAGCCCTTATACCAGAGGTATTAATCCTCCTTTAACACCCCCCTACACCAAAGGATACCAACTGGCAGGAAAAGAAATTGACCCTAAACAAGATTTGTAAATTATACACACACACACACACACACACACACACACACACACACAATATGCAGGGCTTAGGATAACAGAAAAATGGCCAGTTCCAGGATTTGGCCATGACAGAATTTCAGGTAAAATTAACTTGGCTATGCATTCTATAATGTGGAATTTTTAATAAACTCTAAATACCATGAAAATATGTGAATTTATGAAAGGCTACATAATGTCTAAAAGATTATAGGACTATATATTTTAAAGTGTCCCTTATAATATTTTGATTTTTCTCTACCCTCTATGTGGAAGAAACAATGACAATACTCTATCGTGGAAACATCTGACCACCTACAACCGACTTGAGTCCCTGCCTTATCCAATGTGGCAAAATATATCATCCAAACAATTGTCAAATCTTCCCTCCAGGTTTGACTACGTTGCTGCAGTACAAAGTCCTTGGATTTTGCTCTTTTCTCTATACTATGGTTCAAATATAAAAGAAAATGAGCATACTACTCCTGGAAATCTATATACATAAAACTTGATCCTTTACCTGAACAGGGAACTTGTGTCTTCTATTTCATCAGAAATGTAGATACAAGAAATTCTGTCAGCCAGATGAAACTTCAATAAAAATGTCATTCAAAAACCTGGACCCAAGTTGATTAAAAAGAATTTATTAAGGGAGGTTAGTTAAAATAGTGTAACAGAAAGAACACTGAACTAGGCATCAGGAGACTTGGATAATCATCTCAGCTCTGGTACAGACTATCTGTGTGACTGTGCTAGTCACTTAAAAATAACGCACATTTATATAGTTTCCTCACAACAACCTTATAAAGAAAGTATGGAAATGAACTATTATCTCCCCTTTTTCAGATGAAGAAACTGAGGCTCGGTAAATTATTTGACCAAGATCACTCATCTCATGTCAGACAGAGGCAAAGATCAGAATCAGAAAGTCAATCTGTGGCTTGATTCAATTTAAATCTTTCTTGAATCCAATTAACACAAGTAAAACACTTTGCAGATTTTAAAGTGCTATATAAATGACTGTTATTATTATTGTTGTATTTTTAAAAATCAGCAAGTCACCTATATAGCAACTATCTTTGGCCTCGGTTTCTTCATTGTTAACTTCTCTATATCTGTTTTCTTCTCTGAAAAATTGACACATAAATAATCTTCAAGGAATCTCCCATCTCTAATATTCTATGATTCTGCCCCTTCCCATGGGCTTATTTAAATGTCATATCTTGGCCACACTGACTCTTAGTAGGATTATAGACATTTTAAAAAAAACCATTGAATGGAGTTTATTTTTTTTATTTTATTTTGTAACCTTCTGTAATGAGAATAGAAACTTGGAGATCTTCCCTGCCCCTTGATAGACCTAGGGGGTCATTTGAAGACCCCCCCCTGCTTTGAAAGTAAACTCTGCCCCCTAACAGGCTAAATGTAATCACATGGACCTTGTGATGGAGGGAATTTGCTGAAGGGGGCAGCAGAGCCCACAGGAAGCTTCCGTGCTATGAAGGTTAAACTCTGCCCCCTGATAGGCTGAATGTAGTCACACGAAGCATGTGGTGGGAGGAGTTTTGCTGAAGAGAAGCAGGGCCCACAGGAAGCTGGTAGTGAGAGCTAGCCAGACGGTGGGGACAGAGGAGCTCAGGCAAGGTGTGATGGTAACAGAATTTGAAGATCCCCTTGTATTGACAAGCTAACAGGTACTTATCACTTAGTTTCAGGTTAAGTGTTAAGACCCAGAGCTTGTGAATCCCACAGTAGGATGGGATTTTGTTGACATGACAGGAGGGAGCTGAACAGGGAGGAGCTGGAGCTGGTGCTATGTATAGGGAAAAGCCCAAGATGAGAGAGGTCTGGGAGCAGCATCTTGGAGGCAGAGCAGCTACTGCTGGAGAGAGGGAACTGCCAGGAGCAAGAATTGCTGAGAGAGAGAGAGAGTAAGAACTGCCAGCTAGAGCTTCCCAGGACTTCTGAGGGCAAGCAAGAGCTGCTGAGAACTGAGTACTTTGTCAGATTCATTTGTTGATAAAGGCCTCAGACCATTTTGTTGGGTCTATGTTAATTCCACAGGCAGAAAGTGAATTGATGAGAATGCCAGCAACGTGCATGAGTGTTATTGTGGTTTTGTTAAGCTTTGTCTTCTCAGGAACAGAAACTGTGGGAAGGGGAAACATGGAAGCTGAGAACCTGCCTTGGGTCAAGATGAAAAGCCCTCTCCTTGGGTACTTAATGCTGACTGATGATATTGTTTGTGCTTTTCACTGTGCCTTGAGAGGGTTCTTGGTGGTGACTGATGATATTGTAATTTAGTTGTGACCTAGGGGTGGAAAACTTTTGGCTTTTGTACTTTGTGATTGACCAAATGAATGCACTTTGTTTAAGAAGGAAGACTTTTTGATTGAAGAGATTAAGACAGTGTGACCTAGGTGTGGACTTTGTGATTGACTAAAATGAATGCACCTTGTTTAAAAGAGAACCTTAACCTTTGTACTTTGTGATTGATTTGAGGACTTATTAAATGATTGAATTACTAAATGAATACTTTGTTTAAATCTATGTAACCACTTTGGTGAAAACTACATGGCCATTTTAGAGTTAAGTTGCTTGAGTTGTGACATGGTGAATGCTGTATTTTTATTTTCTGTGAATGTTTTGCCTAAATTTGTTACTGAATATATAGAGAGTTCACTATGCTGTGTAATTAGAGACTTGAAAGCTGTTCACAGCAGCAGTCCTCTGGAAAGCTGCTCATACTTGGTGTTACACAAAGAGATAGATAATTTTGTAAGTAAATATTGATCTTGTATTGGTTTGTGGGATTTTTGGTTTGAAGGATGCTGTGGCTCTTAGTGTTACTGTGGCTTCTGAATATCTTTGGTACTATGATGGAATCAGCTTACTGGTTTGGGGATTCAGTTTTCTGGTGTCTAAATAAATCCTTCAGTTCTATCCCCTATCTGGAGAATCTGGAATATTTTGCAACCAAACTTCATACGATACTTATAGTCACCTTCTTTAGTATGATCATGGGTACTTTAAATATTGCATTGGCTCTACACTTTCAGAGAATGCGACAGTTACTCTATGATGGTCCATGTGAGGACAAGGTCAAGAATCATACAGTATAAGATGTCGTGGATGGATTATGGACTATAGTAATGGAAAGACTGCCTACATGAGATCTCAGATTCATGGAAGTATTCAAATGTTGATACCATCTACATTGTGCTGTCAATGTGTTTGATCAATTGAGATCCCACCTCTCCCTCCAAAATCTTTCCTTATCACTGCAAAACAAAACAAACAAAAATTCACCAGTGATAATGTCCAGTGTAGGCTAAGCAATATACACAAAACATTACAAGAAATGGATTCAGTGATCCATTGGCATTCTGCTTTTTGTGAAATGTTCTATACCTCATCCACCTCTCATTCATTCTAAAACTGGCTCCTCAATCAAGTTGCCAGAAACGCATAAGCTTCAGTGGGACCATTGCATCTTTTACTTTGCTTGCTTCAGAGTCCTAAGTTGGTTTTGCTTTGGGGGCTTAGAGAAAGACTAAGGTAGGAAAATAAATGTTCAGGTTTCATTCTATGCTATTTGTTTGACTTATTGTTGAACTGACTACACTTTTGTTGTGAGAATGGGTATAATGTGTAAAAGTAGATAAGGTATACCTTTTCTCCTGCCATACAAAACAATGGAAAAGATAACCAAATAAGCAGATAATGTTGCACTGGTTTGTTCTTTGTATAAACAGTGAAATAACACACTGGAATCAAGAGGCTAGAGATTCTAGTACCAGCTGCCACTAACCACCTTAAGCAACTCATTTAATCTCCCTCTGCTTCTGATGCCTCATTTGTCAAAAAGGGATAATAATATCTGTCCTTCTAATAGAGTTATTATAAAAAATGTAAGAGTTTTGAAAAAAACTATAAATGCTATACCAATATAAGATGGTATTATTATAACTTCCACTGTGATTTTTAATAAAACAATATTAAGATAAACTAAGGCCATTTTGTGCATCTTACAGAGTTGGATTGGGTGGAATGAAAAGAGCCAGTCCTTTCATTTCCAGCATTTAGCACAGTGCCTGGCACACAGTAGGTACTTAATAAATGATTGTTGACTTTTGTTTCATTGCTACTTATAGATACTGCCCACTTGGACAAAGTACACCGAAACAGGCCCTAATTCTAGGTTCCATGTGATTTGTCTATACCTATATGAATCTGACCTCTCAGTCTTGCATGGAGAGGACATACAGGGAGCAGTGGTCAAAGGAGAGAGCTTCAAATGAAGCATGCACCAGAGCAGGTGTAGTACACTTTGTCCAAAGCTGTTCCAATGATCAAAAGTCCTATGACAGTCTTTAAAAAGTCACTAAAGTATAAACTATATAGCCTCCTAAATCATGTTTTAATTATTACTTCAGGTTCAACCAGTCATATGATCATAGACTTAGAAATATGATCCAAATAAAAAATCATTTTAAAGTGCCTACTGAGTGCTAAGCACTCTGTTAAGTACTGAGGATACAAAAAAAGTAACAACAACAAAAATTCCAGCTCTCAAGATTTTTTCTCCAATCCCCTCATTTTACAGTTGGGGAAACTGCGGATTAGAGAGGTTAAGTCACTTTCTCATGATCATAAATATATTAATCATCAGGGGCAGGATGTGAACCCAGATCTTCCTAATTCTAAGTCAGAATTCTACCCACTATGATATTCTGCATCTCTCTCTGATGCTTATCATATCCCAAATTCGGGCCATCTTATATCCAGGAATAGTCATTATTCATCCACTTGGTTATAGATTGCTAAAACAGCATCTTTTAAATAATCGTTATCCTCCCTGAGGAGGCCTACAAAGTTAAGAGGCTTGAGAAGATCTGAACTATGAAAGTTGAATCTTTTCTAATTAAGTCTTTTATTAACATTCTCCATGACAGTAGAGAACATCTTTGATGAGCATAATCTACACTTTATGCTTACAATGTTAATAACTATAGAGTCATAAAGTAGATTTATCTCTATGGCTGCATTTATTAAAGAGTCATGAATAATCTTAACATATGCATGAGAGACAACTTGTTGAAGGAAACCATTTGAGGTTGAAAGATGCTCTATTGAATCTAATGCTCTTTTGTAATCAATAAATAAAGACAGCAGGATCTTCTGTTTTCTGTACCTTTCAGTCACGTATGTGACTAAAAAGACATATTCTGCAGAAGAAAATGAACAAATGTATATCCATTCCTCTCTCATATGTTCAAGAAGGGTACCTTTAATACTATTTTTGCTTACTCTTACAAATATTTTTTTTAATTTTTTATCATTTCCCATTTAAGTTTGTCCAGTTCCATTTAAAGATAGTTTTCAACATTCACTTTTATAAGATTTTGTGTTCCAAATTTTTTTCTCCCTCCTTCCCTCTTTCCTCCCCAAAATGGCAAGCAATCTTATATAGGTTATGTATGTTCAATCATATTAAACATATTTCTACATTAGATGTATTGTGAAAGAAGAATCAAAGCAAAAGGAAAAACTACAATAAAGAAAAAAAGAAAAATATTATGTTTTGAATATGCATTCAGACTACATAATTCTTTCTCTGGATGTGGATTGCATTTTCCATCATGAGTCTTTTTTAATTTTCTTAGATCCTTGCATTGCTGAGAGCTAAGTCCATCAAAGTTGGTCATCACACAATGCTGCTGTTACTTGTGTACAACAATCTCCTGGTCCTGCTTGCTTCACTCAGCATCAGTTCATCAGATCTTTCTGAAATCCTCCTGCCTCTCATTTCTCATAGAACAATAGTATTCCATTACTTTCATATACCAAAATTTGTTCAGTCATTCCCAAATTGATAGGCATCCCCTCAATTTCCAATTATTTGCTACCATAAAAAGATCCACTATAAATATTTTTGTACATGGGGGTCCTTTTCCCTTTTTAATGATTTCTTTGGGATACAGTCCCAGAAGTGGTATTGGTGGATCAAAGTGTTTGCACAGTTTTATGGCCCTTTGGTCATAGCTCCAAATTGTTCTCCAGAATGGCTGGAACAGTTCACAATTCCATCATTGATGTATAAGTGTTCCAATTTTCCCACAACTTCTCCAACATTTATCATTTTCCTTTTTTGTCATATTTGTCAATCAGATAGGTATGAGGTGGTACCTCAAAGTTGCTTTAATTTACATTTCTCTAATCAATAGTGATTTAAAGCATTTTTCATATGATTATAGATAGCTTTAATTTCTTCATCTGAACACTGTCTTTTCATGTCCTTTGACCATTGATCAATTGAGGAATGAACTGTATTCTTATAACTTTGACTCAGTTCTCCAAATATTTTAGAAATGAGGCCTTTATCAGAGATGCTGGCTATAAAAATTGTTTTCCAGCTTTCTGCTTCCATTCTACAAATATTTCTTAAAAATAAATAATCAAGCATAAAAAATGGTAGATGTTGATGTCAACTTCTTTTCTGGCGGGCAAAAAACATGATTTTCTCCCATTCTTTTGGTGCTTATCCCCTCTTGGAATATCTCACAAAATAATCCCACAATGCTTTCAAGACTGTGTCACCTCCGGCATAAATTTCCTTTGTGTGTACTTGGTCTGGCCAAGCTCTTCTTCTTGAAAAAATTGTGTTCTTAAGGGGACATTTATACTTCCTCATAAAGCTCATCAGATATTGAGGATATCAGATGTTGAAAACTCGAAAGGTCATGGTCCCACTATCTTTGATAATCTGATCAAGTTTTGAGGAAAGGAAGATACCACCCCACTCACCACCAGCAGGCCAAATCAAGTGATTCATTAGGTGAAGGATAAAAGTTATGAAAAAGTATAATATTGTAGCAGCAAGCACCCTAGCATACCCAGGATGGCTGCTGGCACAGGTTCTTAGATCTGCTTTTCTAAAGGAAAGCAACTCAAAGGGGGTTAACAATCTTACTTTAATCAAACATATATCATTTACCTACTTCGGGGGGAAAAGCCAGCACCCTGAACTTCAGAGAATACAAACAGGAGTTACAAGCAGACAAAAAATACAAACAGAGAAACAGATCAGCAGACAGAGCTTCTAGCTGTCTGACCACTACATCCATACCTAATTAGTTACCAGAGAGGATAGTCCTGGTCCTGAGCCTAAGGTGACCCATACAGAAAACTAAATAGATATTTTTAAATAATTTCATACAATATGAATATAAAGAAAGTCACAGGTTTTATATTAATTAACAGTATGAAGGAAAGGTCTAACAGGGATTAAGCATTACCTTCTAGGTATATTTTTACAGTTTCTTCAAATCTGATGTTAATTTTGTCATACTATATTCAAACTACTTGACTGGTCTCACATCTCTACCTAGTCTGCCTTGTTGCAATTCATTCTTTTTTTCTTGCAGTGCTGTTGGGTGCTTATTATAACTAGTATATCCAACTCCCTCCTTGACGAAAATATTCATAACGTATGAGACTACTACAAGCCTTTTGTAATTTTTTATTTCTTTAGCCAAAATGGCATTTTGTAACGTACTTTTTAACCACCCTCTCCTGTACCCACCTTTGCAGCGAAATCATTTAAGTCTATGTTCACTTGGTCTAAAAATTCTTGTGAAGCTCATCATAAAGTTTCTCCCTCCATTTTCCGTAGCAATAAGCTTCTTCTATCTTCATAGTAATACTTTGGCTTATGCTTATCCTGAGATCTCTAAGACAAGATGTCCAAGTGTCATATGAAATTATATTTCTTATTGCCATTGGGTACACATGGAAAGCAACTCTTCCAAGTCATTTCTTTGTGCCTTTGAAGAGGACTCATGAGCCTTTTTTCCATTTAATTATAACTTACTTTTGTCTTTGGATATCATTTATCATGTGTATGTCAATATTTACATGGTTCAGTTCTTCCAATAATGCCACTTCATTTGCTATGGGATAAAGGTCTCACATTAAAAGTGAAGTCTTTTCATCCTTCACAAATTGTCTCATTATTACTTCTAATAGGAACCTATACAAAAAGTAGCCTGTAAAAAGCTGACCAGACCATATCATGTCACTTCTTTTTTTTATTCAGGTATTTTCAATAAGCTTTTGTTTTTTAGAAATTATTTCCTTGTAATATAAGTTTTGGGGCCCTTTTGAAGAAAATTTCCATTTTTAATGAAATATAACTTTTCATTTTTCTTTTGTAGTTCCTTGAGCATCAGCCTCAAGGTTACAACATATCTCGTTGTGAGTGACCAAGTATCTTTTTTAAGATACTGCACAGCTCCCTGTGAGGCAGCATGGGGCAGTGCAATGTTGTCAAAATTCAAATATAAATAGAGATCACTAATCCATATATAACAATCTCTATGTCAGTCACATATTGGCTCAATTTTAAAATATATTATCTATGCTGCACTGTATTTTTATTTATTTTATTAAATATTTCCCAATTACATTTTTATTTGGTTTGGGCAGCACTCGAAAGTGTTGGGGGCCTCATGCAGCTTGTGGGCTACATGCCTGACAGTTCTGTATACAGCTCTCCAAGAAGGTCTGGGTTCAGGTATCTCCTCTAACACATGATGTCTGTAGGATACTGGGTAAGTCAATTAATTTCTTGGTGCTCTGGTCAATTTTCTAAAACTTAGGAGCAAAGAACAGGACAAAGTAAAGTGAGTTTTATCACCTAGGTGTTCCCTATATGGACTGCCCAATCAACTACACTTTGTATCAAACTCCTGTTCTGCATCTTATACCTCTGAGAGTCCAGGCTTTATTTCACACTACTTTCTGGAATAGCCCAAGTCTAATAACAATTTCCATGGGATATCAAAAAAAGTCCTTTAGCTCTAGTTTGCCTCTCAGTCCCTCATCACAATTAGGTAGCAAAAATTTGTTTGACAGGTCGCTTGTAATGTAAATTGGATTGAAAATTAGCATAGTGAGAATTGCTAGTTAAGAAAATTAACCACAATTATTCAACTAGAAGCAGGTGCACACATGTTCCTAGGAAACTCTAATTTCAGAGCTAAAGAATAAGCAGGCCTATCACAGATTAAGTAATTAAGACAATTTCAATCTTGTGCAGCATATTTTTCATTAAAAAATTAGGATGATTTTGATCACAGAAGTATATTGAGGTGAAAAAAATTAAGTAGCTTCAGATTATTAATATCTATAAGTCAATCCTTTCAGAGCAAGTTAACTTGGCAGTGAATGTATATAATATTTTCCATACTCAAAGAAACTTTCTTCCTGGAAAAGAAATGAAATCATTTAGCTGAGAATGTCCTCAATGGAGAGAATCTTCTACAAATCCAATTTGGGCTACTGGAAATATTTGGATAAAGAAATGAGCACAAAAAAGAAAGAAGAAAATCCAATAAACTACAAAAATAAAAGTGGTGAATTCACCACCAATGAAGAAGAAATTAAAACAATTATTAGGAGATAGAAGTCAGAACCTCTGAGAATAATTGGATCATTTTTTTAAGTGTAGAGGTAATATAATGGTCCCTTGGGTCCATATAGCCTTCTCTTCTGCTCCTTTATGGAATTTATATTTAATAAAATATTAGATGAATATTAACAATATCTCAGTGCCCCCACTAGAAAAGATCCTAAGACTTAGGCAGACTTTAGACCAACATACATTTATATTTATCTCTAGTTGAGCTCCTAACTTCTTTGTGTTTTAAGAGAAATTCAGGCTACTGAAAATATCTGGGTAAAGAAGTGAGCACAATGGGGTGGCTAGGTGTCACAGTGAATAGGGCATTGGTCCTAGAGCCAGGAGGACCTGAGTTCAAATCTGGCCTCAGACACTTGACACACTTGTGGCCTTGGGCAGCCATGTGACCTTGGTCAAGTCACTTAACACCAATCGCCCTGCCCTCCCCTCTCCAAAAAAAGAAAAAAATAAGTGAGCACAAAAAAGGAAAGAAGAAAACCAAACTAACAATATCAAAAATTAAAGTGAATTCACCACCGCTGAATTGAAAATTAAAACAATTATTAGGAGTTATTTTGCTCATTTATATGCCAATAAATTTGACAATCTAAATTAAATGGATGAATGTCTACAAAAATATAAATTGCCCAGATAAATAGAAGAGGAAATAGAATACTGAAATAACCCAATCTTAGAAAAAGAATTGAACAAGTCATCAATGAACTTCCTAAGAAAAAATTCCCAGAGCCAGATAGATTCATAAGTGAATTCAACGAAACATTTAAAGAACAATTAATCTCAATACCATATAAACTATTTCAGAAAATATGGAAAGAAGCCCTACCAAATTCCTTTTATGACATAATTATGGTGCTGATACCTAAACCAGGAAGAATCAAAGCAAAGAAAGAAAAGTATAGACCAATTTCCCTAATGAATACTAATGCAAAAAAACTTAAATAAATTCTTGTAAGGAGATTACAATAATATATTGCAAGTATCATACACTATGACTAGATGATGGGATTTACAATGCAAGGCTGGTTCAGTATTAGGAAACCTATCAGCAAAATTGACCAAATCAATGACAAAGCCAACAGAAATCACATGATTACCTCAATAGATACAGAAAAAGCCTTTGTCAAAATACAGTGTTAATTCCTATCAAAAACACTAGAGATCACAGGAATAAGTAGAGCTTACATTAAAATTATGAGTAATACTTATCTAAAAACCATCAACACACATTATCTGCAATGGGGATAAGCTAGAAACCTTCCCAATGTAATCAGGTATGAAGCAAGTATGCCCCTTATCACCACTATTATTAAATATTGTCCTGGAAATGCCAGTGGTAGCAATAAGAGGAAGAAAAAAAAGAAATTGAAAGAATTAAAGTAGGCACTGAGGAAACAAAGCTTTCACTCTTTTCAAATGATATGATATGGTGGTATACTTAGAGGATCTTAGAGAAACAACTAAAAAGCTAGAGGAAATAACTAGCAACTTTAGCAAAGTTGTAGGATACAAAATAAACCCACATAAATCATTAACATTTCTATGTATTGCCAACAAAGCCCAGAAGCAAGGTATGAAAGAGAAATTACATTTAAAATAACTGTAGGCAATATAAAATACTAGGGAGTCTACCTGCCAAAACAAACCCAGGAACTACATGAACACAATTATAGAATAGTTTTCACAAAAATAAAATCAAATCTAAACAACTGGAAAAAATATTCATTGTTCAGGAAGGGTCAAGCCAATATAATAAAAATAATAATTTTACTTAAATTAACCTATTTATTCAGTGCCATGTCAATCAAACTACCAAAAACTTATTTTCTAATGCTAGAAAAAAATTACAACAAAATTGTTCTGGAATAACAAAAGGTCACGAATAACAAGGGAATCAATGGAAAAAAATTTGAGGGAAGGTGATCTAACCACACCAGATCTCAAACTGTATTATAAAGTGGTATTTATCAAAATGATGTGGTACTGGCTAAGAAATAGATTGGTGGGTCAGTGGAATAGATAAGGTACAAGTTATATTATAGTAAATTACTATAGTAATCTAGCATATGATAAACCCCAAGATCCAAGCTTTGGGGACAAAAACTCATTAGTTGATAAAAAATTCCTTAGAAAATGGAAAACAGTATGATAGAAACTAGGTATAGATCAACATCCCACACCATACATCAGGAAAAGGTCAAAATGGGTACATGATTTACACATAAAGCAAATTAGTGGAGCATTGAAAAATTTACCTGTCAAATCTATGAATAATGAAAGAATTTAGGACCAAACAAGATATAGAGAGCATTAAAAATGTAAAACAGGTAATGTTGATTATATGAAATTAATTTTTTTGCACAAATAAAGCCAATTCAACCAAATTAGAATTAAAGCAGAAAAATGGGAGAATTCTTTTTTGTAGCGAGTATCTCTGATAAAGACCTCATTTCTCAAATATATAGAGAAATAAGTCAAATTTCTAAGAATACAAATCATTCCTCAATTTATAAATGATCAAAGGATATGAATAGGCAGTTTTCAGACAAATAAATTAAAACTATCTATAGTCATGAAAAAAAATGATTTGAATCACTATTAATTAGAAAAACAAAAATTTAAACAATGCAGAGATAACACCTCATACCTGTAAGACTGGCTAATATGACCAAAAAAGAGAGAAAATGAGAAATGGTGAAGGGGATGTAGGAAAACTAGAACACTAATGCATTGTTGGCGAAATTGTGAACTGATATGATCATTCTGGAGAGCAATTTGAACTATGCCCAAAGGGCTATAAAACTCAGTATACCATGATTTCTATAGAGGTCAGTAGACTTCTCCTATTTATCATTTCTCTGCTGTATCTCAGTACTTTTTCTTTCTGCATTCACCCATGGCTCCTATGCTACTGATTCTTTCTGGTTCCACTCATAAAATCCTGAAGGGGGCTTAGGAGGTTGACTCCCATTGCCCTGCTGTTGAACTATTGAGGTAACCTTCTATTATTTCTCTTTTTTTCTTCCTCCTTTTTTTTGACATACTGTGTGTCTCCTTAAGAATACTAGTGATTCAATTCTGCCTCATAATCTCAAATAATTCTCAAGATGGAGAAGGAAATATTTGTTCCTGTGAACTACAAATCCCAAGATGGTTGTCCATTCTCAAATACCTATTAAACTATCATCACCCTTGGATTTCAATTTCCTATTAACCATTTTTTTGTTCTATTTCCCTCTCCAAATATCATTATCCTTGACAGAGAACTTGGAAGCAAAGAGAGTTGAGGAACTTTGTCTTTTCTTTGTCATCTGTTATCATCTTCTGATCAGGACTAAAGAGAGAAAATTCAGTTCTTAAATTTCCTTTTGATTTCCACCATTGACCTTTTCAATAGTGTTTATAATTCATAAACTTAAGCTGACCCTAACCTGTAGTGTTTTAAAAATTAGTATTATTGTACTGTGTCACATGTATATTCACCTTCATTTCCCTGTCCTTTTTCTGTCTCCTATATATCCCTTTAAAAAATCTAAGTTGATCAATGAGTTTTCTATGCGCCCATATTGGTCCCATTAGATGATTTTTTCTTTTCTTCCTCATATGAATCATTTCTACTTTTGTCTTAAGAATTTCATTATGGAGAATATTGCCCAGCAGAATTTCAGGGCATGGGATTCTAACTATCCTGTTTCTGAACTCTATGCAATCACTCTTGAAACCCAGGACATTTTTCAGACTCTGTATGACTTTCCTCTTTCCTCTACCATGAATTCTAAGATGGAGTGGTCATATTGCCCTGGGTCCACTTAACTGGGCTAATCTGAAATATCATAGCCTCAAGCATAACCTTACTAAATCCATTTTATTTGTGTCTACTCCTTCTTGATCTCAGGCTCCAAAATAGTGCATTCTTCTCCAGCGTCCATTCTATTTACCTTATCTTTACCCACCTTCTGTAACCCTTGGCTTTACTCATTAGAAAGCATACCTCTATTATATATATGACAACAACTTGCCAAAGCCATTTAGGAAGGACCATCATCACCTGCCTAAGTCTTCATTTTCTGTCTACACATTACCATGTGATCATTATCTTGTAACTATCATTACCCCTTCCTCTACAGGAATAACTTGACAGAATTATGTGTTCATAAAACAAATTATGAATAGTATGCCCACAGCCCAAACATACTTAAAGTGAAGAAAGCCATCCCCTTTCTTCTTAGGATGAGGACACAGAGGTTTTGGGGAAGGAATGAGTGGGAGGAAAAATGAAGAGTCAAACAAGAAGTTGAAAATACAAAGCAAGAAACTGTTCATACCAAATTCAAATTCACTTTTCTAGCTAAGTTTTCATTTAAATGTTTATCTACCTTTTCTACTCATGATCTATTCCAATCACTCATTATGGGACAGAGGTAAGCCTGGGTTCTGAAAGGATATTCAAGCATAGTACAAGTTGTGGTGGATTTTAGTAAGTTGGAAAGGCTTAAAATATGGCTTGTTGACAAATTAGTACCCTCCAAAGGATAAGTGCCTAAGCATGGAGGGTTTCAACACTATAAGTTTTGCCTCATCAACTGATGGATTTTATCCACCACTACAACTCATAAGGACTGTCTATGGAGTATATCTCATACAACTGAAACAAAGATACTTGGATTATTCAAGTTTCTGGAAACAGCCAAATGATTCTGTGAATTAAATGTAATATTTATTTGCTCTGAGAAACTAATTTAATCCCATAAATTGTAAGAATTGTATGTACATCTGTCACAGTTCAGGACATATTTTCCCTGAAATCAGTGTAAAGAGTAGAGTGAAAACTACACAGACATGAAAGAAGCCTACCCTCCCAGCCTCCTTTGCTTCCCATGCTGCTGAAAAAGGATGGAAGAAAACAGAAGCCTGCCCTGCTAAAAATGTGCCTTCAACAAAGATGACGACATTTCGCTGTGAAAGGCACAAAGAGCCCCATTGGTGTACGACATAGCTCAGTGTAGTAAATCTTTTGAAAAATCTGGCATTGATATGCACAAATCAGCAGCAAGCTCACTGGAAAACCACTCACTGTTCACAGAGAATAATGAGATTCCATTCTCCTAATTAGTATGCAGTGTTGTTCTGAAATCCACAACTGCTGCTTGCTATCATACAGAAAAAGGAAAGTGGTTAACAGAAAGACTGGGTTTACTAGGGCTCATTCAAAATATCTACTTAGCATTTTTAAGAAATCTTCAATTTATATTCTCATTTTAGAAATGAAATTCTAGCATTCTCTTGAACATAAAATGTTTTCAAAGGTCAATAACTCATGAATATAATAAAGACCAAACCTTCAAATAATATTTTTCTATTTATTATTTGGTGGAAAGATTCATATAGTTGCTTCCCTCTGGAACATGCAAAACAATCTATTTTATAAATGAAACCTATGGACTAGATTCAATGATCAAAGTATTTCTATTTTTTTTTTGGTTCCTTTGTCTCTCCTCCCCCTGCCCCCCCCCACTTCCCAGATTACCCATCTCTCTGGTACTCACTGATCATTTAAATGTATACATTAGATAAGAAACAATGACAGTTTGATGGTCTTCCTATTCCAAAATCCTCCTGCTGATGGCATTATTCCCCAAGCAATGATATGTATTAGACAGAATTGAACTATCATCAATGAATATCAGTGTTGATAAAATTTTAAAAAAATGCTGTAGTGGTGGCAGGTGAAAGTAGTGAGTTAATTAGAATTAATGTGATTACCATAACTAATACATTTCTGGCCTATCATTGTTTCTGAATCCATATTTTTTAACATTTTGCTATTGTTTAAGTTTCTCAACATCACAGCATTTTTGTCATAATCCATTCATTTTTCTTCAATAACTATTAATGTGTGAAAAAACCTTGTTCTAGGTGCTGTATGAGATACAAATCTGATAAGGCACAGTCCTTGCCCTAAAGAAGTTCACAGTCTAGGGAGGGAAGTAAGACATGTATTCAAATAAGTATAGTACAAAGGGAATGTTGCAAAGGCCAGGACAAAGGTTCAAAGTGCTATAGAAGTTCAGAGTACGTGCGGTCTTTTCTGGCTGGGAGAGAACAGACTAGACTTCATGGGAGGAGTGCCATTGAACATGAGAATGGGTAAAGAAGAACGGATAAAATTTCAGGAGGTAGAGATGGGACAGGAGGGAATTCCACTCAGGACAATTACAGCCACCAGGATAAAGAGTTGCCAAAGAAATGGTGTCCTCAGAGAGGCTGGTTTCCCTCCACATGATTTTGTCATTCATCCTTCATTCTCGAAGAGGACCAATGACATCAAGAGGGTGATGTCTTGACTTGCAAGTCATAAAAACGACTTTAGCATATGAATATGTGGTTCAGTTCTCCTAATACTTTCAAACAATATGATCTATATTCTTTTATTATTTCCCATTGATCTGCAGCAATCCCACCAAGCAAAAAAAGACTCTTGTGTGTTAAATATTTTTATTCATAAGTAGATGGTGCATCATTTTTAAGCGATACAGCAATTAAAATCAACTCATTCAAAATAGCTTCCTTTTCCTCTCTGATTCACTTATACTAAATTCCAAATATTGTCTTGCTACTAAGTTTACTTGCTTGAAAGATTTGTCTAATAAATTAACAATACATAGGCAAAATTAATTGAAAATTATATTTCTTTACTATATCTTAATTTCTCCTTTTAGTATTCCCTTCTTTCCACTGCATCTACTGACTCACAGTAACCTAGTAAGCCCACTGAATCCTATCCTTCCTTGGCAGTGTCCCACGTTCAATTCAATTTAATATAAGTCAATAAAAAATTTAAATATCCATGCCATAAAGAGCACTGTTCAAAGATTTGGAGAAAAATACACTGTCCCATGTCTCCTAAAACCTATACATTTGTACCACTTAGTATATATTAATAAACAGTACATGACAATATATGAAAATATGCATGACAGGCACAGGTAAAATGCCATAGAAGTCTTCAGGAGAAGAGTTAAAACTAAGGAATGAGGTTAGGTAGAGCTTTGCCCTGAATTTTAGAGGTCTCTGACATTACTTCAGAGGGTAGAAACCACTGAATTTAGCATTGAGTTGCCAAAAATAATTTGTTAAAACAGGAAGCAATATTCATTCCCCAAACCCACAGACCCTCATCAACCAAATCCTAGGTTTGTTCCTCCCTAAGTTTCTGTTCTTTCTCTCCCTCCATAGTGATCTAATGGAAACCTGAGTGTCTCTGCGTCCTCTGCCCCTCCAAATGGGTGGTGTCCTGGGACTAATTTTGTGGTGATTCTCCCAAGAAAGAAAGTCCCAGTCTGATGCCTTATTATGGTGTGGTTAAAGGTAACCTTGGGTTCTTAAAGGTTATGTATATTGAATATACTCTCTCACAGCTTCTACCATATTCAAAAGACTTCTAATATGGTTGCAATAATGTAGAAAGGATCTTTCTTTTTAATTCCTTAGAAGATCATGACTAGTAGGCTATAACACTAGATTACCACTGCATTGCTATAGCCTACTGGTATATCTTCATGTGAAAGATGAGCAATACACAATCACACACACACACACACATACGTGTGTGTACATATACGTATATGCATATGTTAATTATCTAGCATATCAGCAATAGATATAGAAATCACCAGATAACATAATAAATGAAATTAATTACATTTTAATAGATAGGAAATTACTCATTACTGATGTATAAGTCATTATGACTCAGTCATTATGACTGTGTTCAGTCAGACCAAAAACCTGTTATGTTACAGAAAAGATAAAAATCAGTACAAAAAATAAAGTTTAAAAATGAAAAAGATGGTAAACAATTATAACAACTGCAACTTGACCTCATTAAACAAATTATTTATTATTTTAAAATAGAGTATGAAAAAGAAAAACTAAAGACAGACACTAACAATAATTTCATGCAGTTCAACCAAAATAAATCAATTGTCATAATGAAGAAGCCAAAAGAGTCTAAAAAGTGTCTCAATCAGCAAACACTTGACTTACTTGCCAATGAGAGATGTGATAAATAGGAGCAACACTTATTTAAAACAGGAACTAATTTGTAAAACCTTACACAGAGGAATGATCTAAAAATTATCAGCAGTGTTCCCTCATAAAACAAAGAGAAGAAATGCTGAGTAAAATCACTTTAAGAAATGCCTGATGAGAGCCACAATTAACCAAAGATGGCCAGGGAGTATTTAAACATGAAACTGGAAGGAGAGAAATAAACAGACTGATCACTCTGGTGCACAGGAATTAGGTGGGTAAGCAGAGGGCAAGGACAACATAGATATTAGAAAGTCATATCAGATAGGGATTCAGAAGACAAGAACTAACTCTAACTTGGAAGGATAGGCCTAAGTCCAAGGCCCATATTCAAGACTTGGGAAGTGTGTAGGAACTGGATTTTCTTTTGGCTTTTTGGAGGGGGAGAGCAGGGCAAGTAGGGTTAAGTGACTTGCCCAAGGTCACATGGCTAGTAAGTGTTAAGTTTCTGAGGCTGGATTTGAACTCAGGTCCTCCTGACTCCAGGGCCAGTGCCCTATTCACTGCACCACCTAGCCACTCCCAAGAGCTGAATTTTCAAAGCAACAACAAATGGAAGAACAAAGGCACTTGATTATTAAAACAATTTCCTGACCTAGCTACCAGTCTTTCATATGACTCCTGCGTGTAAAATTTCACATCCAAATCAAGGGATGTGGACACTTGGGTTCTTGGGAGTTCACCAGTATTTTAGGACAGATATCACTCAGTATGGGGAAGTGAAAGAGTACTTCAACTCAGTAACAGATGAAATAAAACCATTATCACGGTAGTAAGTAATCTCAGAAAAACTGCAGGTTTGAGAGAGAAAATATCACATTGGAAGAGAGAAAAGAAACATGAGTACTGGAGAAGAGGAACAATCACACAATGGCAGGAAATGAATGGCAAGGGGAAAGCTAAGGATCTATTGTGGGATCACAAAAACCAATGAAGAGAGAATAAGCTGACAATCATCATTCTTGGACATTCAATGCCTGTCTTTGTTTTTCATATCTTTAAGGAATATTGGGTATACTAGTCTGGGCCCCCTTCTTTAAAAGAAAGTACTATAAAGATTGCTGGATAGGTCAATAAATGAGAAGTACCTTGCTGAACTGAGGAGAAATAACGAGAAGAAGAGCAACAGTTTCATGGTTGGGAAATCCTAACAGAACATTCTCTCTGGATCTTTATAGTATCTATATACACTCACCTCATGAATATCCAATTTCACCATCTGGACATAAATTCATTTCAGGTTTTCCATATATGTAATTAAAGATAGTCTCTGCAGTTCCCCTATGTCTGAAATCCTATGATTTCAGGATGCTCACTACTGGGTACCATTTTAATCTCATCTAGTATGTGAACACATGCTATTATTGTGGAAGTTGTCTGTCCACAAAGGATTTCACAAAATAATGTTGCAGTGACTTACAAGAAAATAGTATTATAGCTTTCTACAACTGGTTCTTTCTTCTCCTCTAAAAATCATATTAAAATGACTAGAAAAATGCTCCAAGTTTAAGACAATATTTTAGGTAGCACAGTGGTGCTCAAATAGAAAAGGATCAAATAGAAAACGCAAATAGAAAAGGATTCCTGCAGGCCACATATTGACTTAGAAAACTGTAAATTAACATTATCTATGTTGTATTGTATTTTTTATTTATTTTGTTAAATATTTCCCTATTTTATTTTAATCTGGCTCCAGCCCTATTGGTGAGTTGTCACCTGCTGGCTAAAAGTTTGACCCCTCTGATGTAGCATATTGCATTTGCCAAATTGTTTTCTCATATAAACTAAGCCATAGAGAGCAAATATAAGAATAAGATAGTGTTTATGTATCATTAAGGTTTGCAAAACACTCTACACAGGTCACCTCATTTGATCCTTGATCCTGTCCTGTGGGCAGGTAGGTGGCACAGTGGCTGGTCTTGAATCCAGTCAGGAAGACTAGAGCTCAAATCTGGCTTCAGACACTTACTAGCTTATGACCTCAGGCAAGTCACTTAACCATGTTTGCCTCAGTTTCCTCATCTGTAAAATGAACTGGAAAAGGACATGGCAAACCATTCCAGTATCTTTCCCAAAAAAAACCCCAAATGGGATCATAAAGAGTAGGACAGAACTGAAAAATGGCTGAACAACCACAACAACCCTGTGAAGTATGTGCTTTAATTAATCCATATTTTGGGAATGAGATAACTGAGGTTAAGAGGCATGGCAATTTCCCCATGGTCACAGAGATGGTTGAGTGTCTGGCAGGATATGGACTCTGGTTTTCCTTACATCAGGTTTGGTATTCTATTGATTATGTCACCTAGCTGGTTCACATTATAAAATGTGACTAGTCTTTATAGATAAATAGCTGCCTTCCTGTTTTAAAATCGTGACCATTTTTTGTACATGTTCTTAAAAATGAGTCCAATAAGGGTTGAAATCTTAGTAATTTCAAATCTTTAAAAGGCACCTTTTTGAAATTCTGTATGAGAAACCTTGTTATAAAAGTACTGTTACAACTGTTACTAAGGAGACAGATTGTATGTATGTGCTGAACAAACATTAGACTGCAAAGGCTCTTGGAACAAGCTAATAAAGGAGCTTTGGAATTCCCTTCTGATTATAAAAGAGCCATCACAAGGGAACTATCCTGGGAATCTGTTCTTTCTTCCAATTTTCTTTTTTTCCAAAATCAAAGAAAATAAAATGTAGTTTTTCAAGGAGAGAGGGAGGGACAAAGGGAGGGATGGAGGGAGAAAAAGAGAAAGAGAGAGAGACAGACAGACAGACAGAAAGAGAGAGACAGAGAGAGAGACAGAAAAAAGCCAAAAGCATATTTTGCACCTCAGTGAAAGTCAGCCTGAGGTATTTTCTAGAATTATCCTCTCAATTCACTAGTTCCCAAAGTGCAATCAGAATACTCTTTATTCCCTGTTGCCATTTCTAGATTCTCTCTGCACCACTATCACTCAGTAACCTCTCCTTTGAGGTTCACTCCATGCAAATGGATCACCAAACGCAGGTCCTAGTGACTACAGCAAAACCCCAAAGACATTTTTATCTCCTTCTTGATAAGTTCAGTACCTTCCACTCAGGTTAGTTGAGCAATTTTTTTTCTATTCATTTCAAAATGGGATGGGAAAGTAGAAATTTAAGCCATAATGGGGGCTGTCAACGATTATTTTAAAAATTTAAGGTTTTTAATCAATATGGCCATAATGGTATGGATCTTAGGAATCTCAGCACTTCAGGAATTGGCTACAGTTCTAGAAAACCATTTACCATTACTTTCAAATTTTCATGGAATATAGATGAAGTCTTAAAGTATCATGGCCAGAAGTTACATCTAGGACAAAGAATGTGGCATGATGGTAAAGGAAGACCCTCTGCTCTCTGGACTCAAGGGAGCTGTTAACCTAGCATTGTAGAAAATTAAGACTAATATGTCCTTCTCAGTCAACTATAAGCAAATAGCAAACAATCACATATTTTTTCCTCAACAGTCATGTAGGCTGTCCCATATCACTACAAGAATATCACAGCCTTCTATTACTGCCAAATGCCCAGGCTTATAGGAGCTTCCAATTACATTAAGGTTTCTACCCTAGGACTTATTCCTTCCCTCTCTATCACTGGACACAGAAAACTGGATCTCTGTCCCTAGGAAATTTTCTTCTCCTCAAAATCTACTGACTATAAAGCTGAGCACGAGTAGTTTTCCAGAGGACTGCTGCTGTGAACAGCTTTAAGGTTCTGATTGCATAGTATAATGAACTCTCTATTTATTCAGCAATAAATTAAAGCAAAATATTCACAGAAACCAAAGTACATCATTCACAATGTTATAACATAACAAGTTATCACTAAAGTGGCCACATAGTTTTCACCAAAATGGCCACATGGTTTTAAACAAAAGATATCATTTAGTAAGTCCTTAACCCAATCACCCTTAAGGAGGCTCACTCCTTGTGTTGGACACAAAGTACAAAGGTCAAAGTTCTCCACCACTAGGTCACAGTAAATAGTGATCTTCTTAGTCAGCATTAAGTACCCAAGAAGAGATCTTTTCATCTGCATTCTAGGCTGGCTCTCATGGTTCCTCTTCCATGGTCCTAGCTCCTACCTGAATCTACCCAGCTATCACTGCATTCAAAGGTAGGCAGCTCTCAGCTCCTCATCCAGTTCCTTGTCCAGCTCCTGTCCTTCACAATGTCTGTTTCTGGGAAAACAAAGCTTAACAGAGCCAAAACAACATTCAAGCACATTGCCAGCACCATCATCAATTCACTATCTGCCTGTGAATCAACACAGACCCACACACAGGGTCTGAGAACTCAATACAAATTGTCAATATAGTCCCAGGACCTCCAAATTCCTCCTCCAGGACATTTGTAAACAGACAAGAAAATCCTCTTTCGGGGCTTCCAGTAAGGTCCCAGGACTTCTGTAAAAATATCCCAAACAACAATCAACACAAACAGAACAGACAAACAGAGTGCCTGGCCACCACAAAGATCCCCTTCTCAATTCTGCCACCACTAGTGTTCTCTTCTCAGTTCTGCTCTCTCCAGCTTGGGTTTCTCCTTATATACGGTCATTAGTTCCTCCCTGTCCTGCGCCTTCCTGCTGCATCAGCAACAGGGGTTCACAGGTTCTGGGGTTCACAAGTTGTGGGTTTCACAAGTTCTATTTCTTAACAAAGACTTGATATAATCATGGGCAAGGCTTAAAAGACACTTGAACTGAAACAAGGTGCTAAATAATTAAATTACTGAAACAAGGCACTAAGTACTTCTTTGCTTGCCATTACACTAACACAGAGGAAAGATAGATGGGTTATCAAATAGTCTGACAAAACACCAACTCTCAACTCTCTATTACCACTGAATGCCTAGGGGCTGAATTTCAAGGCCTTCTTGTCCCTGAACCTACTGCTATTTCTACAGCCACCACCCACCTGCCCTGTGTCACTACGCCTCTAACAAAAACAACAACACCTCGACTCTCAGTCTTCTTCAAGCTTCAACAAGACTACAGATCTAAGTGAAAATCAGAAGTTCAAACACTAAGTCTTCCAAGTGCCTAGTACACCAACTCACACCTGCTATCTTGCTAGTGTGTATCATCCTCCTTCATCATATTAGAATAGGACAATAGAACTGTTAACAAATGTGAATTCAACCAAGCTCCTTGGCTCCCTGTCATCTGGTATTTACTAACCCAGGGTTCCAATAATATTTTCTCCTGCTTCAAACCCTTCTTCCTTGGTGTTTGAGAGAGTGCAATCTGACTGCCTCTCCACCCCCCCTCCACCCCATCATCATGGAATTCTGTAGGGACAGAGCTATAGTCAATCGGTACTTCTCTCATTTTATGATTAGCAATCTCCCACCTCCTCTTCCCCTAATTGAGGGGTGGAGGGAATATCAAACTTGTCTCTATGACCACTCTCAACTCATCCCCATCCATATCATCCCTATACTTCTATGATGTTTTCTGAAACTCCTACTCTATTGTTAGCAAATTTTCATTCATTCTAAATCTCTTCCTCTCATACTCTTTCCATTTTACATTCACAGTAATCTGACTTCTGAAAAACACTAAATCTCTGACAACTCTCTTTAATACTTGTTCCTTTTGCCAAGCTCCCCAGTGTACTGGTCAAAGAGAGGGAGCAGATATACTTCTTGCTCTTCACTTAGTCTTTGAGACTGTTCTTTTGCTGCTATTTTTTTAAAGCTCCTGATACTTTGAGTTTTACCTCATTAGTCTGTATTAGGCATTTCCAATACTCCTTGTCATCTACCAACCTATAATTCATTCTCAAGAAGGTCAGTATGTAGGTCACAGTTTTTCCATCTACACCAGTCCCTATATTCATAGTCAGAGACTTCAGTATATATACTGATGTCCCCTAAAATTGGCTCTGGTGTATTAATTTCCTCCATTTCTACTCTGTCTCAGCTGCTCATAGGAATGGTCATATCTTATATCTGATCATTATGCATCCTTCTTCTCTCCAATCACAGTTTACTATTCTTCCACTGGGGCAGCTAAGTGGCACAATAAATAGAGCACTGTACTTGGAATAAGGAAGATTCATGTTCATGAGTTTGAATATGGCCTTAGATACTAACTAGCTGTGTGACACTGAGGAAATCACTTAACCAAGTTTGCTTCAGCTTCCTCATCTGGCAAATTAAGTGAGAAGGAAATGGCAAGCTACTCTAGTATCTTTGCCAAGAAAACCCCAAATGGTGGTCCTAGTCAGATACAACTAAAAAAAGACAGAAGAACAAAAATCTTTCCATCTCTTCCTCTACCTCACAACTCCTAAACCTATTATTCATACTAACAAGAACCTTCAACCCTACTACCCTTCCCTCTTCTCTCAGTCCATCATGCCTGCTCTGATTTCCCTTCCCTCCCTTCATTTTCTTGACCTTTTTAACCACACATCACCCCGACCCTTGAACTTTCTGTGCCCTTATTCTATCACCACCTGAACTTTCCAGTTCAGGTGGTGATAGCAAAGCCCAACTCTAGCTTATTCCAACCATCAGTCCTTTCTCCCCCTATTTATATACTGCAGAGCTCTGCTGGAAAACTTATACAAGCATGTGTAACCATAAGCTGGAAATGCTGGGGAAGTGCTATACTATCTGTGTCAATTCTCTAAGAATGATAACATTTCATTTTCCCACCTCTACTTTTTCTCTGGTGATCTGTGCTGAGTCAATACCTAGAAGGTATGGATTAGAGTGTCTTTACCTAATTTGAATGAGTTTTCAAGAACCTTTCCCTCCCCCATGTAATATTTAACTGAACCCTAGTCATTTAAATGAGTTACATCACTGCAGGAAAAGACAAAGCATATTTAGCTGTGATAATCATTAAATATCATATTTCTTTTTTTTACCAAAGCCTGAATTAATCAAACCAGACTTCTTTGCTTTGCTCTAAAAATGCCTTTTCCTGTGTCAGCAGAGACCAGATAAGGCTGAAAGAAGGATTTCCCTTATCTTAGGGCATACTCCATATAGGAGGAAAACTGAGACATCTTCAGATAATAAATTCCAAACAAACCCAAAACTTCTTTGTTCTCTGAGTAAACTCAGAGAATATCTATTCCTATGTAAATAACCCCAGACAGGGCTAACTTAAGAGCATTCTTTCTTCTGCCAAGGATGAGAAGCTGAACCTAAGATACTATTTTGAATAATGGAAACTTTTCTTATCTAAATATTTTATGGGACATGTATTATATTGTGACATATTAATGATAAAAATTCCTTTCTTGTAATCATAAATTTGACCCTGAATTGGGCTGGCTCTAAAATGTATTTAAGCCTTATCATCCTTTTGTTCATCAATTAGAACTTAGCTTCTAATTCCTTGTACAAGTTTGCTAGTCCTAAGGGAATAAATGCAATAACTGTATATCACCTAGCCTGCTGTCTCCTTTAGCCAAACTTTTGAAGGTTAACAGCTGCATACAGTGCTTTACTCTGACTTGTGATGGATAAAGGCAATAAATAAATACATAATAAACAATCTATTACATGGCTTCATGTCCATAGTCTTTTCCAGGCCTAGATATTTCCTAGATAGTACATAAGCTGCTTCAACCTTGGGAGTTTTAAGAAATGTACAGTCCAATTTGTTTAACTCCATGGCCTCTTCTCCTAAAAATAATGGACAACATAGCTTGCAAGTGCTATTCAATTCACTTGCCTAGTTAGACTGGTTATTAGAGAAAGATTAGGGAACTCTGGATTCAGGACCTCTAAGAGCATCAGGCACCGATTCAACATCTAGTACTAACTAGAACTCCTGATGGCAGGTGATTTTCCTTCCAGTAGCCTGTTGATGGCAGGAATCTCTAGCTACTTCTCACCACATCTAGATAAGAATTTATGGATCAAAGTGAGCAGACTCAGTTTCTAGCCCTAGCAAAGAAAGTCTACTGCTATCATTGACTTGGCTGGGACTACTGCTTCTCCCTCCCTGTGACCATGGAACCTTTCTCTACTGCTTATCACCATGATTTCAATCATAGTTTAAGCCTCTACAAATGATTTTCAGTTCTGTGTGTTCAATCTTAGTCTCTTTCCTGAGTCATAGATCACCACTTGCCTTTTAGACATCTCAAATAACTTAAGTGTCTCAAACTCAATACACCTAAAACAGAACTCGTTATCTTTCTAACCCCAGCCCCGCCCAAAAGAAACCTATTCTCTTTCCACCTTCCCTATGACAAGAGCATCACATCCTCCTAGTCACATAGCTCACAATGTTGATGTCATACTCAGTGCTTCATTCTCACTCTCCCTACATATCCAGTCTGTGGCCAAATCTTGTCATTTCTACCTTCATGGAATCTCTTGTATATATTCCTTTCATTCCATTCATCTAACCCTAGTTTAGGTTTTCATCACTGTTCACCTGTACAATTTCTATAGTCTTCTAACTGGTCTACCTACCTCAAGACTCTTCCACTCCAATATATTCTCCACTGAGCTTCCAATGTAATTTTTCTAATCTATAGGTCTGACTGTACCACCATCACCTCCATTATGTCTTGGTTTACCTGGTTCCCTTCAAAGCTCAGCCCCAACTTCTAAAAGTTCTACAATCCCTTAGCTGCCAATGTCTCACCCTCCCTTATTGTTTTCTAACTACTGTGTATATATCTTTTGTGTTCCTGGTTATTTACATGTTGAACTCTCCCATTAGCATGTATACTTGCTAAGGGCAAGGCCTTGATTTGTATCTCCAGAACTTGACACAGTGCTTGGCAAACATGCTTAGCAGAGTGCTTAATAAATCCTTCTTGAATGACTGCAATGTCTCATCACTTCCTGTTGCACATTTCCCTTCTTAGTCAGCAGGTATTAGACTTTGACTACTATAAACACTGGGGGGTGGAGCTGTGGAGTGTGAGAGGAGAACTGAATAAATCAGTGGAGTTCACCACATGCTTATGCTATCTAATCTCAAGTGACCTTCTCCTTGCTTCACAGGAAGTTTTTTATCCTTCTCTGATTGACCATCTCCACACAGAAGATTCTAAATGTCTTCTCTCTTCAAATCTAACTTTTTTTTCCTTTTTGAGGGAGAAAGGCAGGGCAATTAGGGTTAAGTGATTTGCCCAAGGTCACACAGCTAGTAGGTGTTAAGTGTCTGAGGCCAAATTTGAACTCAGGTCCTCCTGACTCCAGGGCCAGTGCTCTATTCACTGCACCACCTAGTCTCCCCAAGTCCAACAGTCTTAACCACAATCCTACCCTACAGCCTCTCAGTAGAAGTCCTTTTGTGTGAGATTAGATACATATATGTGTGCACATACACATATATAATCTCAGGTCCTCCTAACTCCAGGGCTGATACACTATTCACTGTACCACCTCGATCCTATTTTATAAAGAAAATGCAAACTGCCTAGAATTTTCTCATCTCCTACTCTACACCTCACAACTGCTCTACATCATTTCCCATTTTCTCTAAAGCAAAAGAGCTTTATCTCTGTGGAAGGGATGTCCCTTGGCTTTTCCACTTGTGCCCTTAATTGTAATCACTTCTAAGTACTCTAGGAGCTTATTCCTTCAGCAATTCCCTCCCTCATTTTCAGTCTCTCCTTATCTGGTGATTCCTTCTTCACTGCCTATTAATATGCTCAATTGTGCATCATCCTTAAAAGACCTTCCCTTAATCTCCAAGCCATCATGCCCTGTCCCTTCACAGCATTATCCTATCAAAAAGTTTTCCATATTCATTGCTTCTACTTTCTCACCTGTCATTTACCTATCAATCCCTTATAATGCAGCTTCTGACCCCACCATTTGACTGAAATGTCTCTGCTCAAGATTATCAATAATTTCCTACTTGCTAAATTTAGCAGTTACTAGATTATTCCAATAACACTTTTCTCAATAGCCACCCTATTAAGCCTTTCTTAGGTTGTTGATACTGTCTGTCACCCTCTCTTCCTGGATACTTTTCCTCTCTTGGCTTCCATCACGTTGTTCTCTCATGGTTCATTCTTACCTATCCTACCCATCCTTAGAAAATCTTCTTTGCAGGATCATCATTCATGTCTCACCCTTCTGTGTGTGAACATATAACTGTAGGTCTCTGTCCTGGTCCTGTTTCCTTTCTCTGTGCAATACCTCTTTTGGTGACCTCTTTAGGTCTTATATGTTTAATTAACATCTCTATGTAACTGATTCTTAAATCTATATCTCCAGTCATAATCTATTCCTGAACTTCAGTCCTACAGTGTCAATTCTTGCTACTGGACATCTCCACCATGACACCCAATACATATTTCGGTCACAACATATTAAAAGTATAACTCATTATCTTCTCTTTCTCACCCTTCCTCCAAACTTTTCTATATATGTTGAGTGAGTCATTATTTTTCTAATCATGCAGGTTTGAAATATCAGTGTCATATTCACCATTCCTCTCTCAAACCCAATATTCAGTTAGTTGTCTGATCTTGTCAGTTCTATCTTCACAATTTATGTTAAACTGGCCACACATTAAAGCTGCTTTTGGCCATGTGGAATTTATGCCTGAAAGTCTACATACTGGTTGCTGAATAGGGAAGAAAAAGGTTAGACAGCTGCTGGAGTAGACTGATGACAAGAAAAAAATTGCCAGAAAAGACAAGTCATCAGACTGACAATGCCAAAGGAGGTAAAATGTAACATGACTTTAACAGTATTATAAAATCTATTTTATGATCTAACAAAACATGAATATAAGCCTCACATCTGCCAGTACTAGTAACAACAAGTTAAGATACTTAATCCTGTCCAAATCATTCTGTTAATTCATGTTGTGATTCTTATTCTTACAATGTATTTCTATGTGGGAATAAATGACCTGTCCTATACCTAATTTTTATTGGGTAGGGAGTATTTCTTTTACTTCCCCCTTTCTGGGAAACCTTAAACTTTATGGAAGGCAAGGGTAATGAATCAACGAATGTGAACATGGGGAGCCTACTTTCCCTACTGAGAAGTCAGGCTTTGCCAAGGCTAACCTCAGACAAACTGCTAAGACTCAGTAAAGGCTGAAGAATGCTTTTCCAGACTTATTGCACATTTTACTTTCTTTCCTGCACTCATTGGTTCAGTAAAAAGAAGACCATTAGCCCTTTCTTGCATTTGATATTCCAATTCTCATTCCTATAGCTTTACACAGACCTAGAATTCATTCTTTCCTCATATATACTTTTTAGAATGCTTCAAGGTTTAATTCAGATGCCACTTTCTGTTTGAAGCCTTTTGTGATCCTAACAGGATCCCTCAGTTGCTAGTACTCTCCTCAAATAATTTTCTAGGTATTTATACATGTAATCATTGCATCCCCCCAAGAGAATATACATTTTTGGAAGGCAGAAATTGTTTACATTTTGTCTGTTTCCTCAGTATTGGGTATATAATAAGTGATTGCTAGTGTTTGCCTTTCCTGTATCATCAAGTTTCTGTGTTCAGTGAAAACTAGCACCTCTGCTATAAGAGCCTGCACACCCAGGGCTGCTAATACACCTTTGGTGTCCACTTTGGTATCCACTACAGTTCCAAGAAGCTATAGCATGGGCAGCAGCAACGTCTCAGTATAACCATCTCATAGACAGGCTAAACCAGGTTGGGAGTAACTGACAGGCTTCAAACCAAGAGGGAATGTTTACCCCAAGCATATGAAAACTTCCCCTGGTGGAATGGATAGACAAAAACTGTTCCAAATGCCACAAAAGCAGCTGAAGTGCATGCTGTGGAACACTTAGAGGTTGGTCAGACATTGAAGATGCCAACGTTATCCCTTGCATCGCAGGCCACTTCTAGGCGTCTTGACTTTTGTTTTGCCGCCGGACTTCTAAGACTCTGGAAGAGAGAGTGAGCATGGCAACTTTTGTGCTACTCTGCTTCACTTAATTCTAGTTCACACAGAAGTCAAAATATCACCCTAGGATATCATTAATCCTCTTGGAAAAGGAAAGACAAACAACTATAATGATAAATCTGCTTTCATTAAGTATAAATATGACCATGTGACTGCCATATTCAGGACCTGGGTTGAAATTCTACTTACTAGCCTTGTGACCTTAGACAAGTAATTTAACCTTTCTGGATCTATCTTTCTGTTTCCTAATTTGCAAAATGAGGTAGTTAGACTGGATCACTAAGATTGTTTCCATTTCTAGACCTGTGTTCCTATGTGGACAACCAAATACAAATCTATCATGGGGGGGGGGGA
>CM053593.1:286840891-286868886 GCA_028646575.1 Pseudocheirus occidentalis | reverse complement strand
CAAAGTTGCCACAAATCTTTAATTTGTTAAAAAAAAATTGCTATATTTGTAACACACAATAAAGCAAAGCACATAGGGTGCCTGTATCAGAATACTATGCTGGTTCAAGAACTACAATGCTAAGCAATTTAATGGGATCCAGGTGAAAGCAGCAGATATTATAAAGGACCCACCCAATAGAGAAAGACTAAGGGCTTAGACTATTATGCCTGGAGAAGACTTAAGGAAAAACTTAATGGTAGTCTTAAGGTTAGGGTGAGATTCAAGAAAATGATAGCCATTTAGCCTTTCATTTCTTCACTGATAACAGGATGAGCTAGCACACTTAAATTAGAAATGCCATAAAAAGCTTTATCTCAAAAATCCTTTTCTTCCTTTAAAGAGTAGGTAGACACCAGGACAAGTTACTAAGAACAGATTTAGATGAGCAAGGACAGAATTTACTAGACTGGAAGACTGACTCCATCTGAGTCACTACATGTCAGCAAAATGATGTTCAGATAAAGCAGTTTCTGGGAAGCATCGCTGCAGCTCATGAGACAGCCTTTACTGACTATCTATCCTAAACCACTGCAACTGAATTTTGAGACTTAGAGGTTGTCACAAAAGAAGTAAATCTATCATCAATGCAAAGAGCAGGAGGTCTTTATTTGGAACATCTTTATATGTACAATGAATGCATGGGTCTTAACTTGCGACCAAGGCGTCACGAGCAAGAGAGGTGTAGGCAGAGGCGTTCAGGCCAAATAATACATCTATAGCAGAAATTCTTTTAACCTGGAGTCTGTGACTTTTCAAAAATATTTTGATAACTGATGATTAATAACTATTTTGATATTTTAAAATTATATTTCAATATAATTGGTTTCCTTTGGAATCTTACGTATTTTATACATTAAAAACATTGTTCTGATAAAGGTTCATAGTTTTCACCAGAATGCCAAAGGAGTCCATGACACAAAAAGGGTTAAGAATTCCTACTCCTACTTTGTCAGAGAGACAAAGACATAACTACACCTCTGGAGGGGAATAGATACATCTATAACTCAACCAGCAGAAGGGTGTTTTGGCCTTAACTAAGATGGTCAGTGGGCCATATTAGGAAGAAAAAGGGGATCAATGATCTTGTAAGAAGTGCCCTCCTGACCCAACACATAGATTATACCCAGCTCTCATCATTCCTCCTCGTTCAGTGTGGCTCTCATGCCACACAACAGGGCAACTCAACTAGAGTACCTTACTAGTTTCTCATCTCTGATGTCATGTACAGGAAGCTATAATAGTAAGGGAATTTGGAGATCTTCCCTGCACCTTAATAAGCCTAAGGGAATTTGAGGACCTTCCCTGATTTGAAAATACACTCTGCCCCCTAATAGACTGAATGCGGTCACATAGAGCCTGAGGAGGAGGAGGAGGAGGGGGAGGAGGAGGAGGAGCTTGCTGAAGGGTGGAGCCAAACCCAAAAGGAGAAGCTTGCTTAGGGGAGGCTTGTTTTTCAGTAAGGCACAACTTTTGTTACTTTGTAACTGGGCAATGAGTCACAAAGGTTGTGATGTTCTCTGATCCTGGAGAAGGCTATATATACCTCTGAGGTGAGATTTTACTTTGGGGCTCCCTTACGGGAAGAGTTATGTGATTTGGACAGATGAGACTCTGGGCAGCTGTTGAGCCCCAAGCTTTGAAAACCCACGTGTTGTTGCTTCTCTTTCTTGTAACTAACTATATGTATGTAATGGTCAGACAGCTAGAAGTCCTGTCTGTTGGTCTGTTGAATTATGTTATTTTCTCTGTATTTTTTTGTCTGCTTGTAACTTCTGTTTGTATTCTCTGAAGTTCAGGGTGCTGATTTTCCCCCCTAAACTAGGTAAATTATGTATGTTTGATTAAAGTAAGATTGTTAACCCTTTTTGAGTTGCTTGCCTTTAGAAAAGCACATCTAAGAACCTGTGCTAGCAGCCATCCTAGGTATGGTAGGGTGCTTGCTGTTACAGAAACCACCACTCAGAGAGGTTATACTGGATCATGGAAGTTTCCAGAATGAAGGGTTCAAGACTGGAGCAAAGTCTGGAAAATGGAGAGGGTACCAAACAGAAGGAGATATCATGTCCAAAGCCAAGATGACTGTGACAAAAAAAGTTAGATGTCACACCCAGGGAGATATTTCTGAACATCCACAGCAAGAGCCTTGAATCTTTTGTGCAATGTTAACTCTCCCCTCCCCCTCCAACCCCTGCCATGGCCCTATCCTATTACAGGGATATTGTAGAATATCCTTGAATACCAAGAGAACTTATAGGAGAACTTGAAGGATAAAGCAAACAACAATTTACTATTGTATAAGTACAATTCTGCCTAGTGATAAAACGGTGAATCATGCTACTTCCAGCTCAAGGAGACTGATTCATTTATCATCACCTAAAGTATAAGCAAGAGACAAGTGTGGGTTTTGAGTGTAGATTTAGAACAGTAGAGATGAGGACAATGGCACAAATCCAAGCTCACTGGCATTCCAGCAGTAGGTGGATGTAAAAGCAGAGGACTTTTTTCTTTCATGTCTCTTTCTAGTTGGGACCTACTGTAATCAAGCAAGCAAGAACTAATGCTGACTGAGAAGCTATAATGCAAGAAGCACAATTTTAGGTACTGGGGTAGGGATACACAAGTATTATTAGCTTACAATCTGCTTGGAGGAGACAAAAATAATACTCTGAAAATAATTTGAGAATCAGACATTACAGTAGACAGTTCAGAAAAGGAAGGAATTGGGGTGGGATGAAGCATTCCTCAGAGAGGAATAAGAAATTGACCTGGGGTTGGTGCATTTTAGATGTGGGTGGTGAAGAATATTTCAAAAGGAGGAATAAGCTGATCTAAGCCACTGAGCAGGGAATGAACATGGTATGTACATGGAGACAGTAACAAGACAAACCTGACTGGAGTGGAGTAGGGAGAGTAGGAAGGAACTGAAGCTGGGTGGCAGGATAAGATTCTAAGGGACTTTAAGAGATCAGAATAAGAATTTGGACATGAAGTACTAAAAAATGAGAGAGACACAGAGAGAGAGGTGATGATGATGATGATGATGATGATGATGATGATGATGATGATGATGATGATGATGATGGTAGTGGTGGTGGTGGTAGTGGTGGTGGTTGTAATGGTGACAATGATGATGATGATGATGACAATGAGAGACAGAAAGAGAGGTGATGATGATGATGATGATGATGATGATGATGATGATGATGATGATGATGGTAGTGGTGGTGGTGATAGTAATGGTGACAGTGATGATGATGATGACAATGCCACTGAGTAAATCAACACAGTCCTTGCTTCTCCTCATAACCCAGAACCCTTCTTCTGCCAGAATTATAGCAACCTCTTCTCCTTTGAGGTTTAATTCCTTAATCATTCAAGTGTTTAAGTGCCTATATGCCAGGCACTGTGCTAAATAAACCTGAGAGGCACAAAGACAAAAGTGAAACAGTACCTGTCCTCAAGGAGCTTCCATTCTATTGATAGAAACAACATGTAAACATATAAGTGTATATAAATTTTATATATGTGTGTGTGTAGATATATATATAGATATATATATATAATACAAACTGTATGCAAGACATTTTTGGAAAGAGGGCACTAGTAAATGAAAGAATTAGTAAAGGCTTCATGTAGAATGTCATGCTTGAGCTGTGGTGGTGTCTGTTTTGTTTTGTTTTTTTAATGAAAAGAAAATCTACAAGGTAGTGATGTGAAGGGAGAGTATTTTAGACATGGAGGATGGCCAGTGCAAAGGCACAGTGATGAAAGATGGAAAATCACAAATAGGGGATAGAAAGAAAGCCAGTCGTCTGTATTGCAGAGTGTGGGAAGGGAAGGAGTGTTTAATGATGCTGGAAAACTAGTTTGAATGTGAAGGGCTTTTTGTTAGAAGACAAAAAGTAGGAATTTATATTTTATCTTAAAGACAATAGGGAGTGTACTGAGTAGAGGGATGGGAAAGGGATGTAATGAGATCTTCACTTAAGGAAGATCACTTTATCAGCTCTGTACAGAAAGAACTGGAGAAAGGACAATGTAGGGAGACCAATTAGGTAACTGTTGCAGTAGTCTCAGGGGGAGGTAATGAGAGCCTAAATTAGCATGATCACTATTTGAAAAGAGAGAAAGCAATGCATGAAAAAGATTCTGAACAGGAAAATGGGCAAGGTTTGGCAACCTGCTAGATATGTTATACTTAGAACAAACTGTAAAATGAAGAATTTAGTGACATTAACTGCTAATTTAATTATATAAGTAGTTCATTCTTGGTAAATAAATTAATTTTTTAATCTGCTAATTCTACTGAAACTATTATTGTTACATTAAGGGAAATATGTGTTGTCATGGAAGTGGAACACCCTAATAGACTGGAAGCACCTAGAAAAGTTTGTAACCTTTTTTGTTTCATCACTCCCTTTGGTAGTCCAATGAAATCTATCTAGCCCTGTTCAGAATAATGTTTCTAAATGCACAAAATAAAATACATAAGATTACCAAAAAAAATCTATTATAATGAAATATGGTTATCAAAAGGGCATCTAGGGGGCACAGTAGATAAAGTACCCAGTCTGGAATCAAGAAGATCTGGGCTCAAAGCCCAGCCTCAGGCACTTACTAGCTGTGTGACCCTGGACAAGTCACTTAATCTTTGTCTCTATTTTCTCATTTGTAAAATGAGTCAGAGAAGGAAACAGTAAATAGTATCTTGCTAAGAAAGCCCCACATGATTATAATGGAATTTCTGTATCAAATACTGCTTGAAATATTTGAGCAATAATCTGAGACCTAATCACCCTTTGTTGTTGTTATTTTACAGATATTTAGCTGAACTCTTTGCAAGAGGAGTTTGCCAGTGAATTTAGATTACAATCTATGGGCACCATACTTAAAAAAAAACTCTTCTTATATGGCATGTTTCTAATATTCAACAAGAAACAAATCTGAAAGATGGTTTATTAAGCACTTAATAGATAGGTGTTGTGCTAGATAGACAGTATAAGAAATAAAATAGTTTCTATCTTCAAAGATCTTACAGTCTAGTAAACTATATGAAGCTAAGGTGAGGGTGCCCCAGATAAAGTAGTAGGAAGTAAGGGAATTGGATCTCATGAAGACAATTTCAAGTGTTATGGATTTGCCACTTTTATGCTGTAAATTATTTTATTATTTGGAGAGCTCTCTTCTGTCAAGAACATTGTAAGGTATCTAGAGGAGGAAGCTGAGGCTCAAAGAGGTTAAAAGATTCGCCCGAATTGGAAATATCTTCCCCAAGGTGGAATTCCCCAGTAGCAGCAACATTTCTATACTCTTTAAGACTTTCAGATCGCTTTGCAGAACTTATATCATTTGATCCTTACAACAACCCTGTGAGGTAAGTATGATTATCCCCATTTTACAGATGAGGGAAGTGAGGAAGACTGAGTTTAAATGATTTTCCTTGGGTCACACAACGAATAAAGCCAGAATTCAAGCTCAAGTCTTCCTGATTCCTGATTCACTCTCTGAGTCACAGTCCGGAACTTTAGCCGCTATTCCAGGCAATATTTCTAATGAGAAGATTTTACCTACAAACCTATTATATGGTCTGTAGGAGAATTAAAATTTCAGGGAGATGATCTTTTCAGTTTTGAGTCCTTCAGGCTCACAACGAGATTCTTCCTTAACCAAAAGCGTTTAATAATCATTTCTCATTTACAAACTGAGAAAAAGAAATCAATTCACCCTTTAAATTGTTTTGTACCCATATGAACCAATCTAAATAGCCAAAGAAAAGACCCTGTGCTGCCTCCAACCTGATCCCTTTTTTTCTTAGTCTGATGTGTAAACTGTTTCCTGATCCTTCTTCCCACATATTAAAATTAAGATAAAGGATCTCAAAGAATATTCCTTTCTAAGCTGCTGTCCCTCGTATCAGAAGGGGGAAGAGGGGTGGACACTTAAGAAATGAAAAGACAAAGAAATTTAAAAAGGGCACACCCAAGGGGAGAGGATTTCCTTTATGGATATATAGTTCTTGATATTTTTTTTTCATTCCTTTTATCAGTGACTTTGTGGAAATCCTTGGTCTGTGGGACAGTAGGATAATACCGGCCATTATCTCCTTGGGGAAACTGTCCGGGTAGTGACGAACACAGAGTGGAAAGCTCAGACGAAAATTAAAGTGAGCAAACAAAGAGAACTCCCTTCCGCTGCTAGCAATCACAGTGCTGCCGCATCAGGAGACATCACAGCCCAACTAGCGGTTCGAGTACGCCTTCTTAGGAAAGTGCAAATAAATAATTGATAAAGAAGATCGAGCCGAGCCTCTTCCGGGCGGGCTGAACCAGAGAGAAAATGTTGCCTCCACATTGAGAGCGATGAGCAAAGCCCTCTTTTTTTTTTTATTGGCTTTGTTATCTGTGACCACGTGCGAGTAAACGAGGACGGGGAGCTAGGAGTGGATCTCGCTGGTCCAGCCTTGGGCGTGGCTTCTTTAGACGTTGTGCCTCTCGCTGGAGCATTCCGCCCCCCCCCCCCCTTTCTTTGCTTCGCTTTCTCCTTTCTTCTTCCTTCCCTCCTCAGTCCTTCCTCAGGCAGGCCCGGTGAGGTCGGCTCCTGAATTCTATTGCCCTTCCTGAGAATAGCCTGGCCCCGCTTGGTACTCGGCGTGGACTCGTCTAGGGAACAGCAGTCGGGCAGCTGGCATCCTGGGTGAGTAATGAACACTTGCTCTCTCACTCGTTTGCTGCCACCACCCACGCCGCCTAACATTAACGCCATTGTTCTGAAGCTCGGGTGGGGAAGGGGACATGGGAAGGGTACTGTGCCGCGAAATTGAACTTTCCTTCACTTTTTAAGAACGAGTCCCCTACAAATCTTCCCTTAGTGTTCCCGGAATGTATTTATTTATTTATTTTAACCCTGTAGCCTTGTATCCTCCCCAAACCGGTCGGATCAATTGGGTGTAAAGTAAGCACTTCTAAAACGAAATTCTGGATTCCTAATGAGCATCCTAGCGGGCACTTGAAACCTGTGCGTTTGGGAAGGAATGAGAGCTTTTGTAAATATTATTATTGTAGCTGCTAGTCATTTTGTTTTTCCTTCTGCTCTTTTGGTTTCTTGGACGGAGATTTCTATTAAGAAAAGCTTCAAACACAGGCTACGTTCTGTCACTTTCTGACAACCACGTGATGGCAACTGGTCGCTCGAGTGTGGCGCTGACTTAGAGCGGGCTGGGACATTGTTTCTGGGCAGAAAGCAGTAGGACAGACTGCAGTCTAGTGGTAACCTGCCAAGTGTGCCCTGGATTGCAGGTGGCCCCTGCCGGTTAGAATCCCACTGGCATTGTAACTCGACTTAGGTCTTGTTGGGCCCTTTCCAATGACTTTGATGCAGTAAAATTTTAGAAGGGCTTGCAGATATCATGTGAAAAGAATTCGAGGAGAAGATGAAGAAAGCAAGTTGTGACTCAACTTTCTTTAAGGTTTTCTTTGTTCTCCATTTTTTGAGGAGTGGATGGATATCCCCTAACTCCAAGCGCAATATGGCTTCAATTCAGTGAATACTGAATATTGACAGAGGAAAAGTAATATTTAAAACACTGAAGGAAGATAAATAACATGTGAAACAATATGTGGAATACTAGAGGGATTAATGTATGAACTATATGCAGCCACCAGAGTAGCCAGAAACTTGAGTTCTGTTAGGAGCAATTAATACTTGGGAACTTTTTGCCAAGTCATGCATTTTTCCTGCAGTCATTTTTAGGTGCTTCCTTTGAGGGGGTGCGGGTGGAGGAATCTCAAAATTGCTGGTAACCCCAATATTGTCAGTTGGTCTTTTCCAATGGAGAATGCTTCATAATCTAATTTTCACAGAGGATATAAAAGGGACTCTGACCTTGCAAAACTGAATCAGACTGTGTTCCTTTGAGTTATTGTCTTCTAGGATACAGCTAGTAGTTCAGGATAATAAACATTCTTGGAAGTATCGTCCTTTGTTTGGAAAAACCATAGAAAACATTTCAATTTATCATAGAATCAGCATACATAAAGAAATTAACTGAAGGGATAAAAAGAAATTTGAGATTTGGCACTTTAAATACATACCCATATTCATTTATATGTAAATTTTTAAAATCTCAAGTACACCCAAATACAAATAATTTATAAAAATGATATATTTTAAAAAATAAAGATTCAATAGACTAGTTAAATGTAGAATGTTCAAGATTACTGGCAATGAACCCCACCTCAAAGAGTTATTTATTATTTCCCAAAGGGAAAAGAAACAAATCCATAGTCTCTGTGTAGGATAAGGAATTGAAAATAAGTTCTAATTATTATCCAAAAGGAACTATAATTTCCCATTATAGACACTGGAGATAATAATGTGTATAATTTCCCATTATAGACACTGGAGATAATAATGTGTTATAGACTCTCCTGGCCTTATTTTCTAGAAGACAGAGAGCTGGTCTTGTAAGACACAATAATTTTCTGAATTTGTTTTGGAGTTTGATTTTAAATGAAGTAGCTTAACTTCTCTGTGCCTCAGTTTCTTCACCTAGAAAAATTGTCACCTAATTCAAAGGGATGTTGTAAGGAAGGTGTTTTATAAATCTTAGATTTCATATGTGGATCAAGAATTATAGCCCATCTATCATTAATAGTCTGAGCCTCAGAGAGGTTAAATAATGTGAGCATGGTCATATCTAGTAAAGGGCAGAGGTGAAAGTAAACCCAGGTCTTCCTGACTCCAAATCCAGAACTCTAGCCACTATATACTACTCCATACAGCCTCTCAAAATGCTATGTAAATGTAAACTATTGTGATTATATATTATTGTATTATAGACTTGATCCTGTTCTATGGAATATAAGTTGATAGGCCCTACCAACCTGAAAAAGCTTATCCTGTAAAGACCAGTGACAGATTGTATATTGAGACTCTATTCCTCAGTGTTCTGAATTAAGATGGTACCTCTCTAGAGACACAGTGGAAAACATCAGGATGGCAAGTTAAATGAGTCAGCCCTATCTTGACTGAGTTTTTAAAATACATTGGCTATACTACAGATAGTGGTCTCAAGTTCTGAAATTCAAAGAAAATGGGATCAGCAATTCCCCACCTAGTATTTTGACAAGCCATATTATTTCATCTTGTATAATTTTTTTTCTAAGCTAGACAGTAGGCAGTAAAGGGAATTGAAAAGAGCTCTTAGTTTGGAGTCAGCAAAACTAAATTCAAATTCAGATTTTTTTTCCACTTACTATATGTGTGATTGTGGTCAAATTATTCAAATTTGGGCCTCAGTTTCCTCATCTGTAAAGTGGGAGAGTTGGAGTAGATGATTTCTGAGGATCCTTCTGGTCGTAAATCCTGAGATTTTGTAGATCATTTAGTTCAATTCCCTCATTTTACTAATAAGAAAAACAAGAAATACAAAGGATAAGGATCTTGCTCAAGGTTATGAAGTTTGTGATTGGCAGAACCTGAACTAGAACTAAAATCTGGATACCAAATCTATTGTTTTTTTATTTCTTCTGCACCAGGATGTTTTCTTCCTTTTCAAATGACTCCAAGTGATGACTCCACTATGCTTTAAAGTCATATGTGGTATGGATAAATATTCTTATATCAGCCAAAACGTAGAGGTTTGGAATTGTTTTGTTCATCTATCCTTGCTACTGTTTTAATACTTCTTTTTTTTCCTCCTCTCTTTCTTTTCTTTCTCCTCTCCCCTTTCCTCTCCTCATGGGCCTCCTTATGATCCCCCTTTCACCTACCCCTTCCTTCCATTCATTCTCTCTTTTCTCTTCTTTCTCCTACCCCTTGCTCCTTCAGACTCAAACCCCTCACTACATAATCACACACAATTTCCCACATCATATGCCTGATTATATCGAATACAACCATAGCATCCAAAATAGAACCCTACCTAGACGGTTTCTGAATCTTAATATTAATATGAAGGTTAATAAAGACAGCATATCCCTAAAGTGAAAGCTGAGTTGGCATCTCCCAAGACTATTCTCAGAAGTAGAAACTTGGCATTTTTCTCCATTAGGAAAAAAGCACATTTGTGTTAAGTACCTCCCAAGTATCATCATTTTTTAGTCTGTGATCTCTCCAAAGGGAGAGTATCCCTTTGCCCTATAACAATCAAGACAAGCGTGGTTGTCTCCTATTTCTTTTTCAGCTTTAAAGATAAGGCAGTCGGCGATGGCGATCATTAAGCAGGAGGATCACCGAATGATGAAAGTAGCTCATTTCCTTTTGGGAATGTGAGTCTAGATACACCATCCGCGGCCGGCCATGAATCAGCTACCTGTCGGGGGCACTGCCCCAGCTGCCTCTGCTGCTGCAGCTGCAGCTGCTGCTGCCGCCGCCACCGCGGAGCCTCGCCTTCATCCTGAAGGCAGCAGCAGAAAGCAGCAGAGGGCTCAGTCACCGGCCAGACCCCGGGACAGTACAGTCCGACAAACAGCCACGGCAGCCAGGTCCCCGGTAGGGGCGGGCACCAAACTCAACTCTTCCCGGCAGCAGCAGCTTCAGCAGCAGCAGCAACAGCAAGGATCCAAATCCAATAGCAGTCGCCTAGTGACTTCCGCCGGTATTCGGGGAGGCGGCGGCAGCGGCGGCGGCGGTGGTGGTGGTGCTGGTGGTGGTGGGGGCAGCGGCAGCGGAGGAGGAGGAGGAGGAGGAGGGGAAGGAGGGGGAGGGGCAGGGGAAAAGCAGCCACCGCCTGCTACGCTCAAAGGCGCCCCGCTGGGAGCTGTCCAAACAGGAGGTGGTGCTGAAGCATCCTCCGCGGGTACCCCAACCACTGTGGGAAACAGGAGACCCTGTCCCACTGAGGAGCCGCCTCGGGATGGGGAAGCCGCGACCCCCAAACCAGTGGAGAAGGCTCAACTAGGAGGAGGGGGAGGGGAAGGGGGAGGAGCAGGAGCAGGAGGAGGCTCTGGGGAAAGGGAGGGGGGCGCTCTGCAGCCGCCGCCGCCCAGAGGCTGGCGAGGTAAAGCCGGGCGCACGCCACAGAGGGGTGGCAGCAGCGGAGGAGAGGTGGCCTCCTCTTCGCCATCCTCCTCCTCCTCCTCTTCTACTGGCAAAACCCCGGTCTCCACCGGTAGAAACCCCGGGAGCGTTGTTGCTGGGGGCGGTGGCAGCTACTGGAAAGAGGGATGTCTGCAGTCTGAGCTCATCCAGTTTCATCTTAAGAAGGAGCGGGCGGCGGCAGCGGCAGCGGCAGCCGCTCAAATGCAAACCAAGAGCAGCAGCAATAGCAGTAGCAACAACTCAGTCGCCACAGCCGCCTCGGAGCCTCTTTCCTCCCCTTCCCCCTCCCCAATGGCGGCTGCAGCAGAGGGCCTACAGCAGGGGGCAGGGGGTAGCCCAAGCAGCGGGGGGATGCAGGCCACTGCTCCGCCCTCACCTCCGCAGCAGCAGCTACAGGAACAAGAAGAGATGCAAGAGGAAATGGAGAAGCTGCGAGAGGAGAACGAAACCCTCAAGGTGAGGGTGTGGAGAAATGGGGAGGAAGGGTGTGGGCCTGAAAGAAATAGGGTGTGTCGGGTTAAGGGAGAGATGCTTCTGACCAGTCATGCTGCCTAGACATGAAAGGAAGGAAATCCAGAGAGGAAAGGGCAAAGCAAATTACAAATATAAAGGCCAATTCCTCCCTTCATTACCTACAATCCAACCAGACATTTTCCTAGTTCCTAAGTGTTTGTTTTGGAAGGAAATGATAGAGCATAGGTTTGATAATGTTAGATTGTATTAAGAATCCACTTTGGGGGTCTTTAATTCTTTCATGGTCCTAATTTGTCCCATATTTTCTGGAAAAGAAAGCCAAAGGAAGAAAGACCAGGGAGGGACTAATTTACTATTTTCCCCCCTTTTCCCTGACACTCCTTTCTTACTAGTATGTACTGAGAATGAGTTGCTATAGGGTGGGGTTTTAAGGGAGAAGTTAATGTAGACTCAGTCTCTTACTGCTTTTCCCCTTTCCTCCTTTCAGAACGAAATTGATGAACTGAGGACCGAAATGGATGAGATGAGGGACAGTTTCTTTGAGGAGGATGCCTGTCAGCTGCAGGAAATGCGCCACGAGTTGGAAAGAGCCAACAAAAACTGCCGAATTCTGCAGTACCGCCTCCGCAAAGCAGAACGCAAGAGACTCCGCTATGCGCAGACTGGGGAAATTGATGGGGAGCTACTAAGAAGTATGGAGCAAGATCTCAAGGTTTGTATAGAATAGGGGTTGAGTAGCCAGGAACCTTTGGAGAGCCTAGTGGGTGGGGCATTTAAAGGAAGTTGGAGTGGGTGGGCAGGGCTCTGCAGAGAGTTAGAGGCTGGGTGGAGCATGCAGCAAAGATAATCAAGCACAAAAGAGGAATCAACAATTAGCTCTAGATATGGGGTTTCTTGCCACACAGAACTCTGTAGTATCCTCCAGATAAAAACAGACACACGCCCAGGGAAGAGGTACCTTTCCTTTCCCTAGAGATTAGCAAAGAAGTGGAAATGGCAAGACTAACTGGAGACCTCATTTCTCTCATCTAAACTTTATTAGGCTATTGGATACCCAGGGTTAATAGAATGGAAATCTTTTCAGTGGGAGGCCATATTGAAAGACGTACAATAGAAAAATCTTGAAACTAGGCATGAAGAGATCTGAGTTCTTGTACAGGATCAGTCTCTCACTAGCTTTGTGACCTTCAGCAAAATTTTCTTGCCCTCAGTTTTTTCACCTGTAAAATGTGGAAGTTGGACTAGATAATCTCTGAAGGAACATGAGAGATCTTCTGTTCCTTCCAGCTCTAAGACAGGCCAAACTTCTTCTTTCTCCCCCAACTTTCCCCATATCTCCCTTTTACAACACCTCTCATTCCTTCTCAATACCCAATGCAGTCCATTTGCTGCTTTCCAAAGAGCTGAAGAAGTGGAGAGAAATGAAGTTATTGGGTTAATCTTGACCTTCAGCTGAAATGACCTGTTTTTCAAAACTTCTCCCAAGGGAGAAAATCTCCTCATTAAAATGTTGGAAATTATCAAACAGGTGTTATCAGTCAAGAGTAGTTTTTCCCCCTCCCCCTCTTTGGAATCTGAGTTGAAAATTCAACCACAAAATCTGTTGCCATAGTCAATAATCACACATTGAATTGATTTCTATAATGTAGAAGGAGGGGCACGTTTTTGGAAACTGCATAAAATATAAAAATGAAATACGAAAACTTATTCTTATTTTGAAGGAAGTCAAGGAGGCATTTTAAAATGAATTCCAACATTCATTTGGTTCTTCCCTACTACTGAAATCAAAGCCAAATTTCCAAGGAAAATTGAAACCTGCTAACCAAGAATGTTTGACCTTTTTTTTCCCCTAGGAAATGTAAAGAAAGACCTTCATCATACAAATTTAGTACTGAAAACTAAAATCAAGTATTAACATTTTTTTCCTATTTGTTGCAAACATTTAGTCAGCTCTAATCATGATATAATTATTTTTAGTGATTTTGAAAATATAATTTAATTTAGGTTGCAAAGGATGTCTCAGTGAGACTTCACCATGAATTGGAAAATGTAGAAGAAAAACGTACCACAACAGAAGATGAAAATGAGAAGTTGAGGCAACAGCTTATAGAAGTTGAAATAGCAAAACAGGCTTTACAGAATGAACTGGAAAAAATGAAAGAGGTGAGTGCTGAAATATTTTATGTTGTGTACTTTAAGCTCTTAAAAAACCCTTAATTTTATTTGAGATGACTATTGTCGAATATGATTTTCTCCATGAAACCTGTTACTAAGAGTTGTTTGCCTTTTGTGGGATCCTGTCATTTATGGGATGGTTGGCAAAATGGCTACAACTGTCTAGGTATCTCAATGGATAGAGCCCTGGGCCTGGAATCAGGAAGACCTGAGTTCAAAACTGACCTCAGATACTTTCTAGCTGTGTATAATAGTAGCACTTGCCTGCCAGGATTGTTGTAAGGATCAAATGAAATAATAATTGTAAAATACTTAGCACAGTGACTGGTACATATAAATATTAGCTGTGATTACTGTTATCAAACATTTGCCTAACCTTAAAGACTAAGACTAAGGGTAATAATTATTATAATTCACATTTATTTGGTTCTTTAGATCTTGAAAAGTACTTTTCTGAACAACCCTATGAGGTAGGTAGTACAAAATACATTAATTAAATTCAACATTATTTGTAAAACACTTTTCTAACCTTAAAGCATTATATGTTAGTAGTTAGAACTATTATCATCCCCATTTTACAGATTAGTGAACAGAAGCTCTGAGTTTAAGAGACTTGTCCATGATTACACAGATAGAAAGTGTTTGCATTGGTATTTGAACCTACTCCTGGCGCCAACTCTAGCTCTCTTCCCAGATTATGCTAAGGTTCTTTCATATGTTCATTCAACAAATATTTTTAAAGTGCTTATTTAAGTGCTTGGTGCTAGGGGTGATACTATGATAAGTAAGACATGGTTAAAATCTTGAAAGCTGAAATTATTTCATTTATAGTATTTGTATCCCACTACTTAGTACATAGTAGGTACTTAATAAATTATTATTTATTGGTTAATTAGTTAAGAATTAGTTAAGAAGGTTCTAGTATTGGGCCTGTAAATTGACTTAGTATATCAACTGTTAGAGAACACTTTGCCATTCTGTTATCTGGAAAATAATTTTAATAACAGTAATTTCACCAACCACTCTAACATAAATGTGTCAAAAAGATTAGATGGCTTAATGAATGGATGGTTGTATAATGGGGGATGGGAAGATTTAGTCTTTTGGTGTCAAGAATAGGACATCTGGATCTAGATTCTAGAAGTAAGGATGAACCAAGAAATTACTGTTTTAATTTCCTTATTATGTGATGTACATTTCTACTTTACCTTGAAAATTGCCTGAGAATATACAATACAGCCTGTGCTGACTGCCTTGGTAGTTGGCAGATGTTCTCGTGGCTCTCCTGGTGATTTCAAGTACCTGAATATGAAATTCTCAGGAGAATCTTAATGGAGATCAATGGATCCAAAAGGCCTAGATTCTTTCCTTTATTTCCTACTGGTTAGTACCTTGTAACTTAAGAAAAAAATTACTGCACTGTGCTTCGTGCCTCTAATCGCTTTGCCAAGAGTCTACTACTGGGGTGACTGATAGTGGTAATGATAACATTTCCCAAACGTTTGAAACTTTTTGTAGCAAATGGTTTTGGGGAGAGATAGAAAGGAATAAAGAAAATGAGATTCTGTAATTGATGCTTCTACCTGTTAATTTTCATGTTAGCAATGTAGTGGTCTTTTTTAAAGCTTTTTTTCCTTAAAATTGACTTCTGTAATGGCTTTGCAGTTTTTAACCAGAGCAAAAAGAATAATCATTTTGGTGATGTCCAAATATTGAAAAACCAATTTTAATAAATGCAAGAAAATTTATAGTATGTGTCATATACTAGTTTAAAAGGAAAGAGAAGAGAAATAAAAGCATCATGGACAAAAGCCAGTTTGGGTCCCAACGGTACTATGAAATTTAAGTATGGGTCATACAATACAGTATTGATTATCTACTTATGTGATCTGATTTCCAAGAAAAACCAAAATAAGAAGCCATTTAAAAGGCCAATGCAGAAAACCAACCTGATCATTCTATTTCCTGTTCAGATTCCATTTCCAGTATTCCATTTAGGCCATTTCTATACCCTACTAAACATATGAATAAAAACTGAAGAATCAAATTGTTTACTAAGATGAAAACTAAAAATCAGGTCATTTACATGGACTGTTTTCAGAGTCACAGAAATAAGAGTTGAGATGGAAATTAAAGAAGTTTGGGGACAAATTTTTGTTGTTCTCTTAAGGTTGGGGAGGGAATAACCAGGAATTGGCAGGAAGTAATTCTTAGTGTCCACTAGGTAAAGAGTACATGCTTCCTTTGCATAGAAGAGAGAAGAGGAGAAGGAGGGGTGGGGGTGGGGGTGGGGAGATTTGAATTTTCTAAATCTAATACTGGGGAAAAGTGGTGTTGGTTTTTTAAGGCTTGACAGGATTTGTTCCAGAGTCTTCTGTTTTGAATACTCTGATTATATTCAGAATGGTGGTGGGAACAGGGAAGAATATTTAGACACATGTTGGAATCAGCTATAGTTTCATGATGATATAGTAGTTTTGTGATCCATACCAAGTCAAATAAAAAAAAATCTTGTACACAGGGAAGCAGAATGCACTTTATGGGGTAGGGATGGAAGGGACTAGAAATTGAATGGGGGTTGAGACATAGACTAGAAGACCTGAGACACAGTAAGAAAGGGAATGGTATAGTAGAAAGTGTGTTAATTTTGAAATCATATTCTGAAAACTTGAATCTTGACTCTGACACTAGCCATATGAACCCTTAAGTTCTCTAAGTTTCACAGTAACAATAATATATTAACTTTCTCATAGCATACTTTGCAGAATTTAAGTCCTACATCACTGTAAGCTATATATACACATATGCATACACATTTGGGGCTTTATAGGAGGGGATTAGGTTGGAAACAGCCTTGGGTGTGTAAATATAATGAATTCTAAGTCTGATTTTATACCTGTTTGACTTCAGATAACTTCAGTTAGCCATCTGTTTCCTTTGTTGTAAAATAGCATCATATGCAAGTCCTTGGTGAATATTAAACTTCCAAATAAATCACAAATAGAGGAAAGAGAAACCAACCCTAATATTCCATTATGGAATAGAAGAAGCTGATTTCATACCATTTTGAAATATGAACTACAATATAAAAGTGAAAAGCCAACCTCTAGCTCCCAATCTCTGACTGCTGTAATAGATGTGCAGATGTTGCACAATACAGCAGAGACCAATGAACCATCTGCTGGAGATTGGAAGCTGTGGTGCTTAGGATTTAACTGGCTTCAGCGATGTTGACCAGTTGCTCTCAGAGCAACCTTATACCTCCGTTCCTGCACGCACCAGATCGCACATATCTCTCGTCTCCTACCTTGGGAACTGGAAGCAAGGGAAGTGAAGGGGGTGGAAAGTGTAAGACAGCAAGTTGTTCTACAGTAATTGAGTTTTTTTTCAGTGCAACTGTATGCTCTCAGGAAGATAGTTAGCCAATGTCCATCCAACTGAAAGCCTATGGGACCTCTCAGTGAACTTTGGGCCCTGTAAATTCCACATTACACATCATTTCTACTAGTTAGTTAGCATTCCTTCTCACTAAGGAAATACTGTGCAGAAAAACATCTACAAGAAAGAGAAAACAGAAGAATAACAGAAAATAATAGTGGCATAGTCATTTAGTTATCATAACGTTAAGGAAGATAGCAACTTGGCAAAAGCAACTAGCTTTTTGATTGCTAAGATAAAGTGTTTGTATATACTGTCTTGTCTAAATTAGGGGATTCCAGTTTCTCTCCCACCCTCCTTCTCTCTGGCTCTCCCTCCATCCCTTTCTCTCTCTCTCTCTCTCCCCCCATCTCTCCCTTACTACCTCTCCAAAAGAACTACTTCCCTTTTAGAGTCTTCACCTTTTCCATTGTCGTCCTCAGTATTGTGAGGATTATTTTCTCAGCTTTTCCCATTTCTTGCTCTAGAGGGCTCTTAACTATTCTGGTTTCATATGGCAGCATCCATCTTGAGACATCTTTTTGTATTTCTGCCAGCTAAGTCCTTTCTATTGAAATGTATTGTAAAAAAATAATTCATATTTGAAACTTGAAGAATGACAAGGTTATATGTGGTCTGATAACAGATCAAGGTTGCATCCTTACTACTCACCTTATATTTATAGACAAAATTATTTAATAAATAATGTCTACATAATTACTTTCCCCCTCAAATAAACTAAAGCATCTCCCCCAATGCTATTATATTCTATATTGCATAATTTCCTAAATTCTATCAGTTAAGTGATAGGTTAGTGAAAACACTGCCTATGAGTATATGTTTCTTTGAAATTGTTTGGTTTTTCAAGGGATGGTTAAATATATTTCTTAGGACTTTTATTTTTTATTTCAATAGGGAACATAGACATGGGCATCTTAAAGAAAATAAACCGGTGTTGGTATTCATCAATTTTCTTGGTTTTTCAGATCATAAGCATTTAAAAAAATTAATCTGTCCTTCCTACTACCCTCACTCTATTAAGCAAATTTTAAAAAATAAATCCATATATATATATGTATATATATATACATATATAGATTGACAAAACAATTTCCCTCATTAACCATCTTTAAAAATATATGTCACTTTATCTACATTCCTTTGGACTTGTAGTCTATCATTACACTGATTTGTTATAAAGTCAAAGTTGTCTTTCTATAGTGTTATGTAATAACTATATGATTACTTATATATGGAGATAACTGTCACTGTATAAATTATTCTCTTAGTTCTCACTTCACTCTGCATCAATAAATAAAGGACTTCCCAGTTTCCTCCGAAGTTACCCATTTCATGACTTGTTATGGTACAAAAATATTCCATTATACTAAAATACCACAATTTGTTTAGCAATTGACTAAGAGTATGCTTACTTAGTTTCCAGTTTTAACTACAGGAAAAATAACTTCTGTAAATATTTTTGGACCTATAAATCCTTGTCCTTTTTCTTTTATATTCTGGGGGGAATATAGGCCTAGTAATGGTATGGCTGGATCAAATGATATGGACAGTTTGGAAACTTTCTGGGCCTCATTCCAAATTTATTTCCAAAATGGCTGGACTACTTCACACCTTTCACAACAACACCAGCGTGTTCGTCAATATTTTCTTGAAAAATGTGGTGGAGGAAAATAGAAATAATAAAGTTACTACAAAGGGTATTGTTTATGTAATTCATTTTAAATGTTTTTCAGTGTGAGAATTAAAAGGTTTTCTTAGATTTTTATCCTGTTAAATTATGTACAGCTTCATTAGAAGCTGGAAATAGTGTCTCTGTGAGTGTTCCACAAGACTTATCCAATCCTCAAAGCCTTTTACTCTTTTCTCTCTTTAATCTCAGAGAACTCATTCATTCTTCTGGTTTGAACTACTACCTCTGTAGGTTGAGGACTCCTAAATGTCTCCATCTCCAGTCCTGCCTTCTCCTTTTATTCAAGCCCTGGTCTCATATCACCAACAGCTACACACATATACACACACACACACACTCCTATACACACATATACATACATAAATGTCACCTTAAATTTAAGATGTCCAAAACCAAACCTGTCTTCACCCCCAAACAGTTTCCAGCTGCAAATTTCCCTGTCTTCATCAGTCATATCACTTATCTTTTAGTTATCCATGCTTACAATCTCAGCATCTTTAATACTTTGGCTTTCATCATCCATACCTAGAAAGGAAGCATGGCATGGTAGATAGAGTTGTGGTTTTGGAGTTAGGAAGACCAGGGCTTAATTCTTACCATAGTCACTTACTGTCTGACCATGAACAAATCACTTAACATATCTGAACTTCAAGGAGCAAGATTTAACTCTTAAATCAATTCATTAGGGCAGGGAGTTCCCAGATTGACAGAATCATGGATATACTCCAACATAATGTTCTATTGATTTTAGAGTCAGTAACACCTGAGTTCAAATCCTGCCTCTGTCACTTACTAAGCTGTGTCACTTAACCTCTGTCTGCCTCAGTTTCTTCCTTTGTAGGATGGGGGCAATAATAGCACTTGCCTCGCAGGGTTGTTGTAAGGATGAAATGAGATGATACTTGTAAAAAAGACTTTGCAAACCTTAAAGCACTATCTAATTGCTGGTTATTATTCCTTTAAAATATCTTTCCTAAATGTCTCATTCTCTCTATCCATGCTGCCACAATCCCAGTCTAAAACCTTTAACACTACACACAGCTTAATTTAGCATAACTTCATCTGCTTCACTTTAGATTTTCTTAACATTTCCATCCATCCTGATGATGACCAGACTAATTTGCCTGAGACACTGCTCTGATTATATTGCTCCCCTGTTTTAAAACCTTCCACTGAAGAACCAGGCCAGCTTCCTGAGTGTGTGACCTCTGGAGCAGAAGGTCCCTTGGGACTAAGTCAGAGCTCTTGAAACTCCTAGAACCCTTTGATCATATAATTTTTCTGCAATATATTTTCATTGTTCAATGTCAGATAATAAAAATTTCATTTTGATCTTTGTTGAATCAATGATTTTACTCCCTAAACTGAAGATTACAACCTCTCTGTAACTTCTTATCCCATGTATCATAGTGCAGTGGATAAAGCACTGGGCTTGGAGTCAGAAAAACTTGAATTGTGACTCTCTCTGATGTATGACCAAGAAAACTCAATTAATCTCACCTGTGAAATGGACCTAATAATAATGTATCCATAGAGGTTCTAACCAACCTGCTGGATATCTTCCTTTTGTTCTCTTAGGAGTATCTCTCAAGGAATTTGGAAGCTACAACTTCCATGTCTTTTGAATAATTCTTTCAATACCAACTTCCCTCCCCTTTCAACTCATGTCCCTCTCCTACTGTTGTTGTTGTCATTGTTGTTTGGTGGTTTCAGTCATGTCCAACTTTTAGTGACCCTGTTTGGGGTTTTCTTGGCAAAGATACTGGAGTGGTTTGGCCCTTTCCTTCTCCAGCTCATTTTATAGATGAGAAAACGGAGGAAGCAAGGTTAAGTGATTTGCCCAGGGTCACACAACTAGGAAGTTTTTGAGACCATATTTGAACTCAGGAAGATGAGTCACACTATCCACTGTACCACCTAGCTGCCCCCTCTACTACTATGACACCTGATAGAACTTTTACATTTTTTCTCAATAAATGATTATGGAGAGAAACAGAAGAAAGAAAAATATTAAAAAGGGACAAAGTGAAGAAAAAGGATGATTGCTACATGTACTTGAACTAGTTCATTTGCTTTCATTATCCATATCAATTTTAGAGTAAGTATAAAATGGATGGTTAGCCAAACTCATTAGCATATGACAGAAAGTATTGCCCATGTTACAATTCACTTTATCCTTTTAGAATTTTATACTTGAATGTATTTTTAGAGGAAGTAAGACGATATATCTGATATCACTGCTATTATTTTATTGCTGCTTTAGATGCAACTGCTCATGGTTAGGGAAAAAAACCTAACTCTTTAATTTCTCCTTTCTTTACCTGCCTACTTAACTTTGGAAAGGGCAAAGTTCTATTATTTGTTCTCATGGAGATTCAGTGCAGAAAGCCTTTATGACAAAAAAAAATTCCAACTATGCCTTATTAATCTTCTGACTAAATCAATTGTTTACGCAATTTGTTTTCATTATCATAGCCAATTAAACACAGTAGTAAATGTTTTAATGAAATTAGTTGCCGTTGTTTTTCTGTGCTTGACAAAGTAAGATTTCATACCATCTCGTTGGCCAAGAGTCTTGAATAACAGTGAAAATAATTAGAAAGCTCAATTTACGATTTGTTCAAGTGAATAATGAACAAATGATATGTTGGTATGTCGATAAATGCACTGCCTCCCTGCTCATCATTTTCATAGACAGATTTTGAAAAAGCTTCATCAAGTGACAGCCGTCACTATGGTATCAGAGGATCTGCCAATGTGGAAGGTTCTGTCTTTTTTCAGGGTAGACTAAAACTGCAGCTGCGAGGGTCATTTTCCTTAAAGCTCTGGTGGTTTGTTTAAATTTCAATTGAAAAAAAATCATACTTCTGGGACAAATGCCCTCTGATTTTTTTTTTCAAAAGTGTAGGAAGTTGTGGGAATTCATCTTCTTTTACTTTGAGCAATTTTCATAGGATGTGGAATATTTTCTTTTATTCTTCTCTTTTATAAAATTATGCCTCATTCTCTATTGCTCATCAATTATTTATTAACTCACACCTGTAGATATAGCTCCTGGGTTACACTCCATTGATAAGGAAGACTTTGTTCAAAAATATGATTTGCAAAAACCCATTAGAGCTATGTTAGAATGAGAAGGTATGGCATCCTTTATTGACCAGATTCAATGAAATCTTTGTTTCAAATCAGCCATTCAATATTTCACGTTTGTCTGTTTGTCCCACAATGGATTTCATAGAAGTTATCTAACTCTGATCAAATATGATATAATATTAAAGACTATCAAAGTATTCCTTTAAGTTTAATTCACTGAGGTATTGCTATTGAAAAACCCTAATGGCAACTGATATTTTCAATTACTATATCTTCTTTAATTTTTTATGAATTCCAGAGCATCTTGATAAGGTAGAGGTTACAGAGATAATGTGACTGAGTGAAGCCTGTAGTTCCCAGAAACATTATTAAGGGTGTGCCTTAATTTACATTTACAGTCACTGTATTTCAGTGCTCCCCGTGTATCTACTAAAGATCTGTACCTTGAGCACTTAATCCAAATGCAAGATTTGGAGCTTAAAAAAACACAGTTAAATTCTTGACCTTTAAATGCTCTCTTTAAGAATAAGTAAAGACCTCATATTTAAGAGGAAGGTAATATTGCTTTCCTGAGAAATACCAGCTAATTATAAAATTTTAGGTCAAGGAAGGGTGGTATTGATTAAGCACCCTGACTTTGCTCAAGAAAATTCTATGTAAATGCAATGTATGAATTTTCCTTGGTCTGTAACCAGTAACCAGGTAAACACATTCTCCATGATAACTATTTTCATTTTAATGATATCACTACTAAATACCTATCATTCCCCAGTCACTGTGTATTTAAGCTGAGTTGTCTTTCAAATATAGTACAGTCAAATAAAAATTAAAGGCCTACTATGTGCCAGCCACTGCGCTAGGTGCCGAGGATGCAAATAAGAAAAAGATAGTTCTTGTCCTAGAGAATGTTACAATCTAGTGGAAGAATATAGCACACAAAATGTACTTTCTTTAAAAAGGAAATGACATTATCTTGACCCTGTGTGCTGAAACCACCAAGAAAAATTTCAATGGAATAAATGCAAATATAATATCTTTTTTAAAAAAATACCATTTATACAACATACGATCTTGATGACGATGTTTTTCCTTTCTTTTTTTTTTTTTTGCTTTTTGGAGGGGGAAGGCAGGGCAATTGGGGTTAAGTGATTTGCCCAAGGTCACACAGGTAATAAGTATTAAATGTCTGAGGCTGGATTTGGACTCTGGTCCTCCTGACTCCAGGGCCGGTGCTCTATTCACTGCACCACCTAGCTGCCCCTTGATAACAATTTTTATGAAAAAGATATAGGGAAGAGTAATATTTCACCACAAACAATACAAATCAACAATGCAGCATGGATGTTATCAAGCATCCCTGTCTTCATCATAGACATTCATAGAAGTACAAGGTCCAGAGCACGAATGCTAGTGCTCCCATTTATATCTGACATGCCACACCAAATTTCAAAGTATTATATTCAGTTCTGGGTATCATATTTTAAAAGATACATTAGTAAAGTAGAATATGTTTAAGGGAGGGCAACAAGGATAGTGAAGTATATAGATATCTTGTCATATGAGGAATAGTTGAAGGAACTTGGAATGTGCATTTACATTGAATAAGAAATGCGTTGGGGGGAGGAAGTGTGGTAAATATCTCCAGATATTTAAAGGGCTGTTCCTGGAAACGCAAGTTTATTCTTGCTGCTCCAGGGAGCAGAACAAGGTCAAAGGAAAGATATTAGAGGAAGATAGATTTCATCTTGTGAGGAAAATAATTAGATATCAAAAATGATCATTCATATATACTGGTGTAGTACTTTGTCACTTTCAAAGCCCTTTGTACACATTATCTGACCTAAAAAATGAGCTGTCACAGGACAGAAACTAGGAGATTGGACTAGATTAATTCTAAAGTCCCTTACAAATCTAAGGTTATGTGATTTATACTTTAAGAATTTAAGGGATTCAGTAAAGCAGGCTGCTTCTTCTTACTACCCTTTTGTGGCACTGTAGGTATTAGAGAAATGCACAATTTAAATGGCAGTTTCTATCACATTGTCATATTTAATTGACAGCTTCTGGCAGGATTCTAAGTCTAGTATGACACACATGAGCTAGATTCATTCAGGGTTGCTGTAACCATTGAAAAAGAGGACAAATTCATTAGGTGTTAAAAGGAAGCCAGATAATCATTTTAAGTAGTAAGTGATGACTGAAGCATTTTATCCTTCCATCATTTTTGAAAGTAACTGTGAAGAACTGTCGTGATGAACATGATTTTCTCAGGTCAGTTCCTATTTAATCAGAGCTATAATACTGTTTTTTGAATCAGTCTGTTAAATGAAATAAACCAGAAAGGAACAGTATGTCAGGTTCATTACTAGCTACCATTATAAGCACCATTTCACTGTGATTCCATTCATTCAGTAAATTAGTCAACTAACAAACACTTATTAAATACCTACTATGTGTCAGGCTTTTGTTCTGCTCTCTGGACCAATAAGAATAAACTTGATTCTTCAATTACAACCCTTTAAATACTTGGAGACATTTACCATGCCACTCCACCCCATCTCTCCATCAAGATAAATACACAGTCCCAGCAAGGTACTAAGGAATACAAAAACAATGAATGAAACAATCTTTACTGTAAAAGGAGATTGTATTCCAATAGGGAGGCATAAGGCAGGGAGACCAATTAGGAACTATTTAAATAATCTAAGCAAGAGGTGATTAGTGCCTCAACTAAGGTGGTGGCTACATGAAGGGAGGCAGGGAGTGGTCAAATGGGAAAAAAATTGTATATAGGGAGAAAAAGCAAGATTTGACAACTGATATTATGTGTGGGGTTAGGGAGAGTGAGGAGTCTAGCATAATGCTGAAATTATGAGCTGGGAGGTTGGAAGAAAGCAGTTTGAAAGAGGGGTGGCTTTAGGTAGAAGTACATTCTGTTTTGGTCTTCTTGAATTCGAGGTGTTTCTGGAACACATAGTTTGAAATGTCTAAGAAGCAATTGGTGATGCAGGGCTGAAGCTGAGCCTAGGGTCCTGTTGTTCTGTGATTTTGAAGTCACATATGACTGTTTGTCATTCCATTGGGGTTTTCCTGGCAAAGATACTGGAGTGGTTGGCCATTTTCTTACCCAGCTCATTTTGCAGATGAGGAAATTGAGGCAAACAGGGTTAAGTGGTTTGCCCAGGGTCATACAACTAGGAAGAGTCTGAGCCCAGATTTGAACTCTATATGAATGTTCCTGACTCGAGGCCCAGCTCACTATACACTGTGCCACCTTGAGAGAGTTAGTCAAGATAAATGTAGATCTGCAGTCACCTCACAGAGATGATAACTAAACCCAGTGGAATTGATGAGGTCATCAAGAGAAGTGTAGAAAGAAGAGATGAGAACCTATGACTGAGCCTTGTGGAACATCCACAATTAAGGGGCATGACATGAATAATGATGGAGTAAAAGGAGCCTGAGAGGTGGTCAGTCATTCAAGTAGGAGGAAAACCAAAAGAGAAAGAGCAGTGTGACAAAAACCCAGAGAGAAGGGAGTAGCAGGAAAAGTGCATGGTCAGCAGTATCAGATCCAGCCGATCAATCCAGAAGGCTGAGACACATGAGAAGACTATCAGGCTTGGCAATTAAGAGATTGTTGATAACCTTGGAGAGAGGAGTTCATTTGAGTGATGGTACTGGAAGTCAGATTGCAAAGGGTTGAGACGTGAAATGAGAGAAGTGAAGGCAGAAAGTATAGAAAATTTTTTCAGAAACTGTTTGAAAAAGTGAGGGTGGGATGCCAGTTTGAGGGAGTAAGAGGATCTTTGGGTTTTTTCTTTTAAAACAGAGAAGACTTGATCACATTTAAAGCGAGTAGAGAAGAAACCAATAGGCAGTGCTTGTGGCTGAAAGTAACTTTTTATTAGATCTTTTCAAAATACTCTAGAGTTCCAGATTTTAAAAAATTACTACATTACCCTGACACTTTCTTGTCCATAAATCTTTTTCTATGTGGTTGGGTGTGTCTGTGGGCATCTGTGACATGCACGTTTTAGTATTTTTATGATGGGGGGCATTTTTTTCAATATTTAAAGTAATGTGTCTTGCTTTAGGGCTAACTCGTGTCAACTGCTCTGAAGACCTTTTAAAAGCATGTATTGTTTGTATTCCAGTATAAGATATTTTTAACATTAGCAATTAAAGTGCTAAATATTCAACTTGGTTAGTGCCATAGACACCCATTTCAATTCAAAGAGAAGGAAGAAAGAACCACTAAAGAATGAAAATTCAGTCAGCCTCTTCAGGTTTGTTTTTTAATGCCTGCAATTGTGGCAGTTCCATTAGAAATTATTTCTTGTCCAAAAAGTCATGGTAGCTTACTAACTTGAGAGCTCCTTTGTCTTTGTTTGTTCCCTTCCCTACCCCCTCAAAAATACATGGAGACTGGGGGACAAATTAGGTAGCCTCATAATGGTGAGAGAGGAAGTGTGCCAGTAAAAAGGGAAGGGACAACATTGGGGACAGGGCATGAGAAAAGGAAAGACTGAGATCCCCGAGGATTTTCCCCCCTGGTGGGGGCGGTAGGAAGGTGTGGAACTGGTTTATTGGCTTCAGATGTTGGGTCTCCTGTTGTATGGCATGTTACTCTTGGAATTATTCTTCATTATTTGTAGATCCTATATTCGAGTGTATGCCGCCATGGGGGGTGGAGCGGGAGGAGGAGAAAATCTGAAACTCAAGGGACTGTGGAACTGAACACTGTAAACTAAAAGTAAATATACCAATTTAATTTAATTCAAAAAAAGAAAAGAAAAAAAGAATTATTCTTCATTCTGCTTGAGAATACAAAGCTCTTTACTTATGATTATCACTTAGGGAATAAATTATTGACCTCACTTTCCCATACCTTTCTAAGATAACTCATCATTTACTCCTACTGTCTGAGAGAGTGAATGGACTAATGCCTATTTCCTTTCTCTTATTCACTCCCTATCTCCTCCTTTCTAAGTGCTTGCATTTTCTCCTGACACTTAGAAGGGGGTTTAAGAAAAGAAATCCATTATCTTCTAAAATCCAACTGCCATAATTCCTAAGCATTTCACTTCTTATTTTTACTCTGTAAAATTGTCTTTACTGAAGAGCCACGTTGAAATTCAAGGCCATTAATCATTAATAGATGCATTTTTAAAACATATATTCCTGAGCATGTCTAGAAAATGATGGAAGGAATGAGCAATGAAAAACTCAAATTTTTCTAGATTTAGAGATTAATTTAGAAGAGTCTGCTGGTGTGGTCATCATGAAATATTCAGTACCTTCTGTGAATAAGAATGAGACCTAAGATTCAAGTAGGAAACTGACATTATGCTGAATTATATTCTAAAATAAACTTGAATTGAACAGTCGACTTTATTAGTCTTAAACTGATTGCACCTTTGATATTAGTTGAATATTTGGGTTTTTATTAAATGGTTTTTGTTGTTCAGTTGTATGACTCTTTGTGACCCTGTTTGAAATTTTCTTGGAAAATATACTATAGAGTGGTTTGCCATTTCTTTTCTCCAGCTCATTTTACAGATGTAGAAACTGGGAAAAACTGGCTTAAGTGACTTGCCCAGTGTCACACAGCTAGTGTCTGAGGCTGGTTCTGAATACAGGTCTTCCTGACTCCAGGCCCTCGCACTAGGGTGCCACCTAGCTGCTCCAAGCAGGAAGGAGTACAGCTCAAAAGAAAACTGTCAATACTGTACTACTTAATGCAATCTAGTTTTGTATTCATAGATATACAAAGATAAGACAAAAAAAAAAACCCAGCAAAAAATAGCCCTTGCTCTCAGGGAGCTTATATTCTATATGGGGGGGGAGGGGAGAGGGAGAAGATAACATGTAAACAGGTAAGCTTACATAATAATGTGAAGCAGTGGAGAGCATTAATAATTCAGGATACTGGATGAGTTCCCCAAAGGAAGTGGCCCGTGAGCCTTTAAGAGCATTTGGCAGACTATTGTACAATGTGAAAGTGTTTGCAGATCCTATACATGACTGTACACCACCATGG
>CM053593.1:286828443-286840791 GCA_028646575.1 Pseudocheirus occidentalis | reverse complement strand
AAGGACTTTGCATCCAGTGTTCTTGTCCTCCACTGTGTCCCAGGGGAGGGAGGATGCAAAGGACCAAAAGGATAGAGATAGAATGGTGTCAAGTTCAGAGAATGTTAAGTGGGTCGTTATAGTTCAAAATGAATGATAAACCTGGAAAGATAGACTGGGACTAGATTGTGAAAGGTTATTAATGGCAAGCTAAGGATTTTATATTAGCAGCTAGGTGATACAGAGGATATCCAGGCCTGGAAGTCAGATAGATTCTTCTCCCTGAGTTCAAATCTAGCCTTAGCTACTTACTAGCTATGTGACCCCAGGAAAGTTACTTAACTCTGTTTGCCTCAGTTTCCTCATCTGTAAAATGAGTTAGAAAAGGAAATGGCAAATCACTCCAGTAGGTTTGCCAGGAAAATGTCAAATGGGGTTATGAAGAGTCCAATACAACTGAAAAACAATTGAACAAATAGAATTCTATGTTTTGTTCTGTAGGCAATAAGGAGCTACTGAAGATTCTTAAGCAGAAGAGGTCCAGAGTACATGATAAGAGTGGTGTGGGAGGCAGTGGGCAGTAGTTTTGCAAAAGCTTTGCTTTGAGCTAGGAAGAAGGAGTGTAGAAGGGTCTGTTTTAAGCAGAAGTTTTTTTTTTAAATTTATGAATTATTTTATTTTTAAGTTTTAGCTTTCAACGTTCACTTTTATAAGATTTTGAGTTCTAAAATTTCCCCTCTCCCCTCCCCATGACGGCCTGCAATCTGATATTGGCTATACAGGTATAATCATATTAAACATATTTCCACATTAGTTGTATTGTGAAAGAAGAATCAGAACAAAAGGGAAAAACAATGAGAAAAAAAGAGAACATCTTATGCTTTGATCTGCATTCAGACTCCATAATTCTTTCTCTGAATGTGGATAGCTTTTTCCATCATGAGTCTTTTGGAATTATCTTAGATCCTTGTATTGTTGAGAAGAACTAAGTCAATCATAGTGGATCATCACACAGTATTGCTGTTGTTGTGTGCAATGTTCTGGTTCTGCTCTCTTCACTCAGCATCAGTTCATGTAAGTCTTTCCAGGTTTTTCTGAAATTTGCCTTTAAGCAAGAGTTCTTAACTTGGAGTCCAGGAACTTTTTAAAAAATCTCGATTACTATATTTCCATGAAATTTCTTTGCTTTTATGTATTTAAAAACATTATTCCGAGAAGGGGTCCATAGGTTTTACCAGACTGCTAGAGGCCTCCATGACACAAAAAAGGCTAAACATTCCTTGTCTAGAGCTTAAACTTATGGTGCTGTAAAAATCAAACTGTGCCACTCATGATAAAGAAAAATGTGGAGTCTGAATTGGGAGTCAGAGGGCTTGGGTTCAAAGCTCAACTCTTCCATTTGCTCCCCATGTGACCTTGGGCAAGACACTTAGTCTCTCTAGTATTCAATTCCTCATCTGTAAAATGAAGAAGCTGGGCAAAATGATCTCTAAGGTTCTTTCTATCTCTAAATCTATGGTCTTACAGCTTCTTAATATTTCATTGTTTTGTGGCTGTGATTGTTTTGTTTTATCCCTCAGCATTTTACCTAAATGGTTTTTAGAATGCTCCTCTTGCAATGCCATAATGGGAGACTTCTTTGGAGAAAACAAATTTTCCTTTGTCCTTGTGCAGAGTGTCAAACCCTAACCATGTATTTATGCAAAATTCTCCTTTGGCAGCTCAGAATTATAGAATCCATTTCAGAGCTCTGAAAGATCCTTCAAGATTTTAAAATCCAACTCCCCTCATTTTATAGCTGAGTAAACTGAGGCCAAGAGAATAGATGAATGGATGATAAAACATTTATTAAGCACTTACTACACTGTGCTAAGTGCAAGGTATTATAAATACAGTCTTGGTCCAACTCTAATAGCTTAAAACTACATGAAGAATTTTGGGACACTCTGTACAAGTGAACACAATCCCTTTCCTCAAGGGGCTTGAATTCAAATGGAGGGATGATAGCAAATATAAAGGAGTGGTGGCCAGTGTTTTGATAGTATTGCTTTGATTCTTGTGTTCAGAACTTGAGTTGGAAGTTGAGAGGATGGTGGGGGGAAAGGAAGGGGAAGCAGATATTTAGAAAAGGGTATAGGCAAAGTAGCATAATATGGTTGAAAAGTGATATGGTATGTCTGAGTCTAGGCTAGATATGGAAAATATTTACTAATAAGATGCCTAGGATTCCAAGAGTGGTGAAAAGACTTAGTCAAGGTTATACCCTAGCTAGTGGCAAAGCTGGTGCTAATACCCATATACTGACTCCTAAGACAATATAATATCTACTATGTCCTGATGACTCCTTTCTCTGAGGCATCATGGACTTCCCCAGAATTACAGAACTCCCAAATTCCTAGAATTGGAGGGGATGTCAGTTGCTGTCTAGGCCAACCTAAAGGATCTCCATTATATAACATACCTGGTAAATGGTCTGCATTAAGACTTCCAATGAAGATGGGCCTATCATTTCCTTTTTAGATAACTCTCAGTGTTAGAAAATTTTTGCTGACTATAATCCTAATAAATTTTCCTTTTATCAGCTTCCCATCATTGCTCCTGGTCCTCCTCTCTGGGACCAAACAAAAGAAGTCTGATGTCTCTGTCACATGACAGCCTTTCTACGTTCTTGAACACAGGTCTCCTATACCTGCCCCCATGACCATCCCTGCCATCTCTTTTTCAGGATAACACCCATTTCTTAATATTTGTCCTCGTATGGCATCATCCTCTATTTCCTATATTCATCATCCTATATTTTTTACCACTCAATGCTCTCTAGGTTTTCAACAAGCTTTTAAAAAATTATTTATTTTTAATTTTCAAAATTCACTCCCATAAGTTTTTAATTTTCTCCTCCTCTCTCCCCTACCTCCTCCCCAAGACAGCATACAGTCTGATATACACTCTACAAACACATTCCTGTTAAACATATTTTCACATTAGTCATGTTGCATAGAAGAATTATAATGAATGGAAGTAAACATGAGAAAGAAAAAAGCAAAACAAAAAAGAAAATAGTGGGCTTCACTCTGCATTTAGACTTCATAGTTCTTTCTCTCCATGTGGATGGCATTTTCCATCATAAGTCCTTTGGAACTGTTTTAGTTCCTTGCATCTCTGAGAAGGGCTAAGTTTATCAAAGTCAGTCATCATACACTGTGCCTATTACTGTGTACAATGTTCTGGTTCTGCTCACTTTATTCAGCATCAGTTCTTATATGTCTTTCCAGGTTTTTCTGAAGTCTGCCTGTCCATAATTTCTTAAAGCACAATAGAATTCCATTACATTCATATACCATAACTTGTTTAGTCATTCCCTAATTGATGGGTATCCTCTCAATTTCCAGTTTTGTGCCACCACAAAAATAGCTGCTATAAATATTTTTGTACATGTGGGTCCTTTTCCCTCAATGAGCTTTTTTAAATGACGATGTTCAGTGCTGAGCACTTGCAGAGAAGAGAGGTGCTAGCATTTGCAGTTCACTTTATTTAAATGATCACATGCTTTTTCTTGGGACTTATTTAGAAAAATAGAAACACAAACATAATCTCTTAACTTCTTGCTCACTTCTTGCTTCCCTGTGAACCTGAGTTCAGATTCTGACATATTTACTAGCTCTTTGACATTAGGTACATCACTTAACCTCTATTTGCCTCATTTTCCTTACCTATAAAATAAGCATAATAATTGGACCTACCTTCTAGGATTGTTGGGGGGTTCAAATGAGCTAATATTTGTAAAGTGCCTGACACATAATAGGTGCTCTATAATGCTAATTGTTGTTCCTGTTTCCAAATAGAGGCTAGTGGCAATTGTTTTGTTGTTATTGTTGCTCAGTTGTTTCAATCATGTCCAACTCTTCATGATCCCATTTTGGGGTTTTCTTGGCAAAGATACTAGAGTGGTTTGCCATTTCCTTCTCCAGTTCATTTTTCAGATGAGGAAGCTGAGACAAACTGGGTTAATTAATTTGCCCATGGTCATACAGTTAGCAAGTTTCTGAGGCCAGATTTGAACTCAGGAAGGTGAGTATTTCTTATTCTAAGCCAGGAACTACAAGTGGTTAGCATAGTCCATATTAGCTACTGAATGGTATGGTGAAAACAGGATTGAACTTTTAATCAAAAGACCTGGGTTTGAGTTGCTCTGTCCTATACTAGGCACGCTAGCATAAACATGTCTTAAGTTCCAGTGTCCTCAAGTAATAATTATACCTTTCTTTCATACTTCATGAGGCCTTTCTGAAGGTCTTACAAGATACTATATGTGAATGCAAGGATGGAAGATTGACCTGTTTGTATGCTCTGTCATAGGACTGGCCTTCAGGGGATTGCCAAGCCCATGTGGGGGAGGGTCAGGGAGTTACGTGATAGCACTTTCTAACCATAAGTTATTATAAAAATATCAAGCAACATCATCATCATCATCATCATAGCTTTGGTCCCTAACATCTTCATAAGAAGTATGGAGGATTTGAAAGTAAATAAAGACCTGGAATGTTCATTTGACTCCATGGTCCCAATTTCACACAGCATTTAATGAGATTGAAACAAACTTTATTGTTTCTCTGCCTCTACTACCATTAAGTATCTTCATTTAATATTATTTGGTGTCTTGGGATTAATGAGATGACATAATTGAATTTGATGTATCTCATTTCTTTGTCTAACTTCTATTGTTGTGGAAGCTGTATTGTATATTGCGTAAGGCTAGAGTTTGGTACAAGACCAATGTTCACCTCATAATCTAACTCTGTCCTAAGATAACTAGAAAGCTTTATGGCTATGGGGGGAAGGGGAGGAAGAGGCGGAAAGGGAGGGAGAGACGGAAGGAGGGAGAGGAAGAGAGAGAGAGAGAAATAACATCAATAAGTTCATACAGATACCTAAAACTAAAAACTTCCAGATGTCCTGATTCAACTTTAATTCCTTATTATCAAAATAGTTTGCCTATAGACTACTCAAATTCACTGATAATTTTCTGTGTTTTGTGGTCTTCCCTAAATGAAACTATTTGTATTTTATCAATTTTTTATCTTTAATGCTAATTGTTTTCTGTAGAATAACCGATGTTTCATGATTATCATACCATTTTGACAAATACCTTTCAGAAAATAAAACTGATTTATTTTCCATTAAACCAACTATAAATATGCCCTTTCTTTGTTGCAGTTATCACTGAAAAGAAGAGGAAGTAAAGACTTGCAAAAATCTGATAAAAAGTCACAGCAGACTCCCACAGAGGTAAGTTAATACAAAATGCAACCAGCACAAATCCCGTCTTGGTAACACAATCAGGAGACATGTTCTGATACTTACTCGTTAATTACTAAAATTACAATAGCTCCATTATTTAATCAATTAGCTTTGCTTTTAATATATATACACACATATATATACATACATATATATATATATATACACTTAATAAATAAACTGGAGAAATCTTTTCCCATCAGCTTTTCTCATTTCTCCTCTATATCAAGCCCCAAATCTCCTAGGCTTAAAGAAACTTCACGATTAACTGGCTATACAACAAATGAATAGAAACAAATAATAAAACTAATATATAAATAATGATTTACTGTGTATCAGCTATAAGAAAGCAAGCACCCTGAGTCACTTCTATCACTGTTACTACTGACTTAATTCTGGAAATACAAGCCCACATTCAGCTTTCTCAGAAGATTAAGTAAATTCTCTTCTCAAGAATTCTCGTAACATTTTTTTCTTTAGAAAATAAGAGTAAAATAAAAGTTCCTCTCAGAAAAGAAGTTATCTTAGTCCTTTCTTATTGTACTTCATTCAGTCTCTCTCCAGAATGAGACTTCATCTATCATTATCAAGATTCAGTTACGTCTTAAAGAAACAGTAATAGTATCCAGAGTGTTTATGAGAGAGGCTACAGATGGTGCTACATGGTGCTACATGTAGATATAGATGTTGGGTAACGTGGATATGTCCATAACAGAAATATTTAATTAGTGTATACTTGAATACATGTATTACTGGTTTATTGCATTCATTGAATCACATAATTTCAGAGATGGGAAAGAGCACAGAGATCATGAGACTTAGAATCTCTTCTATCATCTAGGCCAGGGGTTCTCAACCTTCCTAATGCCCTGACCCTTTAATACTCATATGTGGGTGTATCTGTATGTGGGCAGACCCACCTGGAGAAGGATAGAGGAGCCATGTCTCGGTTCCTAAGACCATCAGAAATATGAGTTTTCTGATGGTCTTAGGTGACCCCTGTGAAAGGATCATTCAACCCCCAAAGGAGTCACAGCCCACAGCAGTTGAGAACCACTGATCTAGCTGTTGTTTGAAGACCTCCAGTAAGGGTGAAATTGTTTCACCCTGAGGCATTCCATTCCATTTATGTGTACTGATTATTTGAGTGTTTTTCCTCATGCCAAGTATAAATCTGCCTTTTTGTAATTTGCACTCATTGTTCATAATTCTGCCCTCTAACCTTCAGAGAACTCTAGTTCCTCTTTCACATAATGCTTTAAGACAGCAATCATGTCCCCAAGTCCTTTCTTCTCCACGTTAATTATCCCCATTTCCTTCAGCTAATCTTCCCATGGGTTGAAACCTTTTCCCATCTTGGTTGCCATCTTCTAGATGTTCTCCAACTTATAAAACTATTTTCTAAAATATGCCTCTTAGAACTGAACACAACACTCCAGATATGGAATGTCACCTTCCGAGCTCTCGATGCTAGGTCTCTTTTAAATCAGGCTAAAATTGCATCAATCTTGTTGTAGCTGCCATAAATCATGGCTAACTTATAATTAGTTTACATCCAATTCAATTCAATAAACATTTTGTTAAACTCATACAATGTGCCAGACATTGTCCTAAGGGATGGGCTTACAATCTAATGGGGGAAGAGAACATGGGAAAGGAAGCTGGAAAGTTGTCGGGAGTAGGTAGACAACAGGAATCATCTTGTTTAGGGAGTTGAAACCAAGAAGCTCAGTTGGAGACCAGATCTTTATCAAACAAATTGATGGGTATTTATACCTCTCTCATCTTGTACTTGTTTTTGTTTTTTTTTTTTTGGAGGGCAGTTGGGGTTAAGTGACTTGCCCAAGGTCACACGGCTAGTTTTTGTGTTAAGTGTCTGAGGCCAGATTTGAACTCAGGTCCTCCTGACTCCAGGGCTGATGCTCTATTCACTGTGCCACCTAGCCACCCCTCATCTTGTATTTGTATGGAGAGTATGTTTGCTTTTAATGTTATTAATTTTTGCTTCTCTTCTTCAAGATTATCCTATCCTTCACTTTGTATTTGCATTCTCAATAATTTGTCTTCTCTTTTGTGTCTTTAGTGACACTTGCCATTGTATATTAACATTTTTCTGTTCTGCCAATTATTTCTGCTGTGCCAGCCATAAATTCTACCTTCACAATTCTCATTTCTGTTTTAAACCTCTTTGGAACAGCATGTTGTGGTTCTCAAAATCCACAGTATCCTCTGCTTCATCAGATGCTGAATCATTTCCCTTTGTTTTGCAGTATTTATTCACAGATGCCTGAACTTGTTTACTAGGTTTGGAGGCAATATTTCTTTCTTCTCTTAATATCTTCCCTGTTGGTTTATGTGTTTATGTGCAAGATCTTTATGTTTTTTTTCTTCCAGATTTCTTTAGTAATTTCAGTCTTTTTATCATTATTTTCCTCTCTATCTCACTTCTGTTGGTTCCCTTGGTGGATTTCTGAGTCTCAGCCTCCTCCCATACTGGGCAATTCATAGTTCCCTGACCTAGATCTCTGCCCCTACTGACTTTTGGGGGGACAGAACTGGTTCCATCTGGACACTGAGCTCTTTCCTTCAGGCTTAGTCAGTGCTACATAGCTCCCCAAAACACAATGTCCTGCCAGGTTCCCTCTGTTCCTCAGTTCTTGGATCAGAATTACTACACTGCTGTTATCACAGTCTGACCAGTTTCTGCCTTGGAGTTTGGATCTCTTGACACTGCCAAGGAGGAGGTTAGGCTACGGGGTTGCATCCTTTTGCAAATACAGGAAGTTAGATTGGCTAGTGAAGCCTTACTGCCTGGAGGATGGTGAATGATAGGAGTCAAGGTGCTGAGTGAGGGAGAAATAGGTGTTACAGTTCACAGAATCTTTACCTTTGGGTTCTTGTTGTCCTAGACTGGGGAGACAGCTGAAATGGCTTTATCTATGTTTTATTTTTGAGGGTGGGGGAGGCAAGGCATTTGGGGTTAAGTGACTTGCCCAAGGTCACACAGCTAGTTAAGAGTCGTGTCTGAGGCTGGATTTGAACTCAGGTCTTCCTGACTTCAGAGCCAGTGCACCACCTAGTTGCCCCAATGACTTTTTCTCTGGCACATGCTTCTATTTTGGAAAGATTTGAGAGTGTGTAGGGATCAGAGAGAACGTTTAATCCTTCTTCTTGTACACATTGTCCCATCTTGTAAGGTTATTCACCGAACCCAAATGGGGCTTTATATTTATCGCTATCAAATTTCACCTCGTTGCCTCATTACTAAAGTAAAAAGCAGCTCTGTCAAGAGTTTTTAGAATCCTGACTCTTGTCATTCAACCATTTGCCATCCCATCGTATTGTCTGCTGTGCTGCGAACATGACATTCACAGCATCTACAGCCGCTATGAATATACCGGTGTAATTATGAATCACAAAACATAATAGACTCTCCACATGGAACACAGAACCAAAACATCTCTTCAAAGACCAGAAGGCCAAATCCGTCGTAGCCACAAAGAAATATATACACAGTAACCACGCAGCCATCCCCCAGCCTTCCCCCTGCTAGGCCCTTCCCATAAACGAACACTCACAGCTTGCTGCCAGCTTCCAGTCTCTCCCTCAGCTTTAACTACTCTGACCAACTTCCTCTGGGCTCTGCTCCATTCTTCCCGCTCCACCCATTCAGCAAGTTCCTCCTACCACAGACTTATGTGACTTAGGCTTCTATGTGACTTAAGCAGGCCACATGGGTTTATTAATGGATGGGAAAGATCTTTTTACGTTACTATTACATCTGCATAATGTACAAGCATTCCACTTTTTGCCTTTAAGTCATTGATTAAAATGAAGAGTGATAGGAATATCCTTGAGGAACTTTTACTAGGGACTTTTCCTAGGGACTAGCCCATATTTCTTCATTTTATCCATAGAAATAGCATGAAAGACTGTCAAATACTTGCAGAAATCTAAGGGAAACTCTATAGAACCCAAATGATCTAACACCCTAGAAGTTTTACCAAAAAAAAGAAGATATAATTAATCTGGCATAATGTCTTCATAAATAATAATAATAATAGTAATAATAATAATGCATTTTAAGATTTCTAAAACATTTCGCATATATCATCTCTTTTGATCTGAGACTCTCCTGTCTCCTTTCTTGGATTCTTTACTAGGAATTTCTGGGTGTCTCAGCTGCTCTTCTACATTGTAGCTCTACTTTAGTAGATACATGTAGGCAATTTTCCCATCTCCCCTTTGCTCTTTACTAAAAATTTCTTTGATTAGATTTGTAAGGATCCATATATGTATTTGTATATTATATATATGTATATCTATATATGTATGTCTATGTCTATATGTATATGTACATATATATATACATTTTTTACCAGTCTTTACTATTTAAAATACTTTAAATTTCTTTTATATTCTAAGAAGACTCATTAAATTTTTATAGCTTTCTTGTTATAAAAAAATTGAGCAGATTTAAAAAGGTAGAATTATTTTCCCACTACTGAGTAAAATTTCCACAAAATTGATTTCATATAAGTGTTTCCAAATCATGTTGTTTTTCATTCTCTTATTTCTATACCTTTTTTTTTGCTTTTTTTGGAGGGGGGAGGGCAGGGAAATTGGGGTTAAGTGACTTGCCCAAGGTCACACTGCTAGTTTTGTGTTAAGTGTCTGAGGCCAGATTTGAGCTCAGGTCCTCCTGATTCCAGGGCTGGTTCTCTATTCACTGCACCATCTAGCTACCTTCTTTACCATAATGCAGTTTATCCTTATGGTAAATAGTTTTTCTGACTGATACATTCCTTATTTTTTCCCCAACCTTGAGCATCTTTATTTCCAAGATCATCTTCTCTTTTCCCTTTCCTTTTAATGAGTCTATATAGAGCTTTTTCTCTGATAATATACTTTACCTACTCTTTTTTGCCTCATAATTTTAGTTAACTAGCTCCAAACATCTTTCAGTCCCATACATTGAAATACTAGTTCTAGTGCTATCTCATTTGCACTAGAACTTTATGTTGGTTTTAACCAGTATTTTATGCAAATCATTCCACATGCCATCCCTACTGAGTCCTCATCCTATTTCCCTCAACCTCAACAAGATTTTTAATTTCTCAATCCTCTAACCTATCTGTTAAGGTGCCGCTGCTTTTATCTGGTTGAGGGTGTATACCCAGCCTGTCCTATGAAAAAGGATAAAGCCAGATAGGAGTATATTATTGTAACCCCATTGTGTTTTCCTGTAGTGCAGAGTATATTCTACTTTAGAGGAGCAATAGAAAGGAAAGACCTTTGTTTTTTCTCATAGACCAGGTAACATATAGATCTTCAACCAAAATTTCAGAGCAGTCTATTAAAACTAAACAAAACCAAAGCAAAACAAAACAAAAACCTGAGAGTGGAGTATAATAGAAAGAACACTGAGTTTTGAGTCTGAAGACCTAGGTTCTTATCTTAGATACTTACTATCCATGTAACTTGGGGCAAGTCGCTTCAGGTCTCCAGGCATTAGTTTCTTCATCTGTAAAATAAAGTTGGACTTGATACTGTAATGTTATATTTTGATCTCTAAGAGTTCATTTTATTTCACTTCCCAGTGCCTTCCACTGAAGTCCTTTCTAGTCCTAAGGCCCCTGTCAAGTCTAGAGCCTATAATTCTATGATCTTTTTTATATCTGATTTATCTCTTAGTTCTCTGACATCTTGTCCTCACTGTCTTGGCTAAATAAAGCTGAGTTATGTCCATATAGCTTAGTCTTTATTCAGTGAATTATGTCTTATAAAAGTACAACTATCTCAGCCCTTTTCGAATTTAATCCCCCAATTCTTCTTTCTACTTACTGAAGCCTTTTACTTTGATAAGCACTTCTTTTTCAATCCTCTCCAAGATAGAATGACTGACTATTGACTTGGTAATGAGCTCTGTGTTCATTCCTCAATCCCTAGATTCTTCTTCCTCTTATCTTATTTTTCCCCATGGGTTTCAGGGTATAAAAATCTCATGTCATCTAATTTAGACCCTTTCTTGGAGATCTCAAGGCTCTGGCATCAGAACCTAGTTGATTAAAAGTTTCTTTAACTATTTGCTAAAGCTAGCACTGCCCTTCTTTGTGAAGTTGGCTTTTCTAGACTATTTGATGGAACAAATTCAACAGACATTATTGAATCATCTGCTATGTGCAAAGTGCTAGGGATACAAACCCCAAATCAAGAAAGTCCATACCCTCAAGGAACTTACATTCTATAGAGAAATCTGATTTATACACCAACAAGGAATTGGAAGATGATTTGAGGAGAGGGTGCTAAAGTCTGGGAGGGTGGAATAAACTAGTATTTGGACTCTTTTATCTCTGCTTTAAACAGAGAGTATGAAAGGAAATCTACTCCTCTTCTGGACATCAAGCTCCTTTTCTATTTGGAGCCAAATTTCCTAGCTTTTAAAAAAAATGAATTTACACTAGTAACATTGCCAGAAATAGCCACATCTTTTTTTTTTGCCTTTTTTTGGAGGGGCAGTTGGGGTTAAGTGACTTGCCCAATGTCACCTGGCTAGTAAGTGTTAAGTATCTGAGGGCAGATTTGAACTCAGGTCCTGCTGACTCCAGGAAAGTTGCTCTATTCACTGTGCCACCTAACTGCCCCAAAGTAGCCACATCTTTATAGAGTAAGGTGGTATTTTTAAGTTTTATATCTTACATTCTTTATAATTTTTTGTACATAAACCCTTGTCAGTCTTAGCTGGATAATTTCCCTCTTTATTATTTTATTTTAATCAGTTTTATGTGTATCCAAGGAAGTGCCCTTTAATTCTATATTCTTACAAATTTATGCTGAGTAGTTGACTTTGTAGATTGATTTAGGTCAAGGAGTATTTTCATCCCTACCCTTTTCCCCCAAGATACAATTAAAATTCCCATAGCATTTTCCTCCTTGTTAAATACAGGAAAGGTACCATATTATTAAATAATATTTCCCTTAAATAAAGTTATTTTTTTGAGGTAGGGGATAGAGAAGATAGGTGACCTTACCTAGTTCATATTCATGAATTCATAATCCACCAACCTATTT
>CM053593.1:286797640-286828343 GCA_028646575.1 Pseudocheirus occidentalis | reverse complement strand
CATTTCCCTCTTTATTATTTTATTTTAATCAGTTTTATGTGTATCCAAGGAAGTGCCCTTTAATTCTATATTCTTACAAATTTATGCTGAGTAGTTGACTTTGTAGATTGATTTAGGTCAAGGAATATTTTCATCCCTACCCTTTTCCCCCAAGATACAATTAAAATTCCCATAGCATTTTCCTCCTTGTTAAATACAGGAAAGGTACCATATTATTAAATAATATTTCCCTTAAATAAAGTTATTTTTTTGAGGTAGGGGATAGAGAAGATAGGTGACCTTACCTAGTTCATATTCATGAATTCATAATCCACCAACCTATTTCTTTTATCTTTTGAACAATTACATTATACGTTAAACTAAAATCCACTCTTAATGTAGTGAGCTCTCTCTCTCTCACTCACTCTTTCTCTTATTCTCCCCTTTTGAACAACAGAAATACCTTCAACTCATTCCATTTTCAGTGAAAATTTTCTTTCTTCATATTTAGCCTTATTTTTTTGAGCTAAAATTGTATTCAGTTTTTCTTCTCCATCAGTGAAAATCAGAAATCAATATACAGAAGGGGCGACTAGGTGGCACAGTGAATAGAGCACCAGCCCTGGAGTCAGAAGGACCTGAGTTCAAATGCGGCCTCAGACACTTAATACAAAAACTAGCCGTGTGACCTTGGGCAAGTAATGACCTTGGTAATGAGCTCTGTGTTCATTCCTCAATCCCTAGATTCTTCTTCCTCTTATCTTATTTTTCCCCATGGGTTTCAGGGTATAAAATGAAAAAGGATAAAGCCAGATAGGAGTATATTATTGTAACCCCATTGTGTTTTCCCCAACTGCCCTCCAAAAAAAAAAAAAAGAAATCAATGTACAGAGGATCTTATCTTTGACCTTCAGTTTTATGCAATTTATATTACATGTTCCTATTTTAAGTAGTACTTTACACAGTGATATTTAATCTATTTAAAATATTCTTCAAAACTTTCTTTAGGATTCTTCTTTTCCTTCCAGTTTTGATTGTCTTCTTTCAACATCTTCCATTTTTCTTAGGTTCTGTTACCTACCTCCCTCACATACCCCCTATACTCCTTATTTCCTGTTTATAATTGGGCTAGAGTTTCATTGATAGTGAGCCTGTTATTTTTTCCTTTGGCCCTTCCCTCCATTTCTCTAAAAGGTCTTATCCCATCAATTTCTTTCCTCCACTGTAGAGCTCAGATAATGCTGTTCCTGTTGAGGTAGATCAACTTATTTTCTTTCTTCATCAAAAGATATATTTTTTCCTGTTTCATACATTGGACCTCTTGTTCTTCATGTAAAGAAATATATCAGGGGGTGGCTAGGTGGCGCAGTGAACAGAGCACCGGCCCTGGAGTCAGGAGTACCTGAGTTCAAATCCTGCCTCAGACACTTAACATAAAAAAACTAGCCATGTGACCTTGGGCAAGTCACTTAACCCCAACTGCCCTCCAAAAAGCTAATAAATAAATAAATGAATGAATGAATGAATGAATGAATGAATGAATAAAAAAGAAATATATCAGGTGAAAGAAAGCTAGAATTCACAACTGAATCCCAGACAGTAATAATAATAATATTCATTAAAATGTTTTAAGGTTTCCAATGTGTGTTACATCTCATTTGATATCATCTCATTTGATCTGTTATTATCCCCTTTTGCAGATGAGGAAACTGAGGATGAGAATGGTTAAATGATCTGTCCAGGATCACAAACCTAGTAAACCTCTAAGGTATCATGCTAATTCAAGTCTTCTTGACTCCTGACTCTGGGCATTGTGCCACCTACCTTCCTATTTTAGTTTATATGGGTTGGGGTTTTTTTCACTTTCCTATAAGCTAGCTCATGAAACTCTCTTGGGAAGGGGTAGGGGAGCAGATTCCCCCTTTCTCATCTACTGCTTAGTCTGATCTCTAAGAACCAGAATTAGAAATAGATAGATAGATAGATAGATAGATAGATGCCTACATTAAGACTATGAGAGGAGGAAGAAGAGATAGCAAAGACACAGAAAGAAGTCATAAAGGTAGGATGGTGATGGGCAGCTAGGTGGAGCAGTGATAGAAAGTGCAGGACATGGAGTCAGAAGGACTCACCTTTGTGGGTTCAAATCTTGTTTCTGACACATACAAACTCTGTGACCTTGGACAAGTCATTTAATCTCTATCTGCCTAATTTTCTTCACATTTAAAGAGAAGAATCATGGCAGCTACTTCACTGTGTCATAAAGATTAAATGAGAACATCTGTTCAAGAACTTTGTAAACCTTAAAGCTCTATAAAAATGAGTTGTTTTATCATCATCTTCATTTTTGTTCATTTTCTTTTTGAAGTATCTACATCTTACTAAATATTTCTCTGGCAGCCCTGGGTAGCTTCTCAACATTAATTTGGGTAAAAGATGCCAGTTCCCTCCCAATTTCACCTTTTTTTTGTAGTTATTACAGTATAGTAGAAAGGACCTTTGGATATTAAGTCTGGATCTGAATTCAAATCCCACTACTGATAACTTACTAGCCATGTGCCATTTGGGAAATAATTTAACCTCCTTTAGCCTTAGTGTCCTCATTTACAAAATGATCATAATAATCATGTCTGTTTCATGGTTTTGTGAAGATAAAATTGGGTAATAAAGTACTTTGTAAAGCTCTTAAAGCTCTATAGAAATGTTAGTTTTTATTATTAATGAAGTTATAGCAGCATTTCTTTAATCATGACATCCTTTGAGACAGTTTGTATAAATATACAGTATCCTTATTTCCCACAAAGATTGTTTATAATTCTGTTTTTATGGAGAACTTCCCTGAAATGCTTTGCTATTAGGTTTATATGATTTCTTGAGAATACATACATGGCAAAACTTACACTGTTTCCCTTTCTGGTTATGAACCTTCTTTATCTATTTAAAGAAAATGCCTTTATTTCTATTTTCTACTTTTTAGAGTTTGATTTCACATTTAATATTATGCTATTAGAAACTCAGACTAATCTGATGCTTTTCTTGAGACTATTAATGTACCACAATATCTCTTAAACTAAAGTCACAATGCTTCCTCTAGACATGGTTTCAATCCTGAAGACAACGAACAACTTCCTTACCTAAACTTGCTAAATGGAACTACTACAAACTTATTTCAAAAGTTTGGGCCTTCTATTTTCTAGAACAATATTCTTCAAAAGAAATGTGTTTTTTCTAGTGCTCTATAGTTTCTGTCAAGCTTCTTTCTTCTGGAGCTTTGAATTGCTACAGATATGTAGCTTGGTTTCAGTCCAATCAGATTGGTAACCATGGCTTCCATCTCATGATTTTTTGCTGAACAGTGGTTCTCATGCCTTACAAAATGGTTTCCACAATAATTTATCTTCAGAAATAGTCCTTTAGATGTCCTACTCCCCATACAAAGGCTATATTGGTTTTCTTGTTTCCTTCTATTCCCATCTCCTTCTGTGTTCTTTTACGGAGAACAAAATGAAGAAGCTACCATTCTCTGTATTGCTTTTCCTTTTCTTCCTCCCCTTCATTTTGTCCTTCACTTTCACCATATTGCTCCCAATCACCAGCTTCTTCCTGTCATCATTCCCCTTCAGTTCTCCTCTCTCATGTAGATAATGTTTGTTGCTGCTATGCTTGCTCTGGTAGGTCTCTTTTCTCCATCTGACTCTGTATGTCATGTCCCTTCTCTTCTGTTTTCCTTAGCCTCTCAGTTTATCTATTTTACTGTAGCTTCTCAGTCACCTTACTGTACTTTACCATATGTAGCAGATGCTAGCCCCTTGCCAGTGTATTGCTACATACACTCCCCACTCCCATAGGTGAAGCCTATTTATTTTTTACTTTGTACTGGACCTGAAATTTCATCTACTTTGGGAATTCCTGGTGAGAAAACACCCTCTACCAGTTCTAGACATGCCCTGCAACTTATAGTTCTAGAGAGTGACCTAGTATTAGAGACAAGGGTATGCTGGGAAATGTTTAACATTTGGCTTTCTGGAGTAGGGGAGGAAATGTAAGAACAACACCCTGTCAGGTTAAATCCCCTTTATTGACATTTTCTCCATTACTTTCTTAAGTCTAGACAATCAACAGAACAATAAATCAAGCTCTGATTTGTAGCATCTGCTGACTTCTAAGGCATAATTTTTATGCTCATGCTGAAAATCTATCAGCTCTCAAGAACCCATACAAACTGGATCAAGTATTCCTCTGACTAGGATTAAGTGGTTTACCCAGAGACACACAATTTGTGTGTGAAAAAGGCAGGGATTGAACCCAGGTCTTCCTGACTCCAAACCCTGCTCTTTGTCTGTTATGGCATACCACCTCTCAAAGCCCATTTGATATTCACAAAAAAATACAAACAGGTAGTGAAGGTCAGCATTACATTTCTATTTTCTAGATGAGGTGACTGACAACTTTTATTGCCTGAGCAATAGTCTGCAGAACACAAAATTTTTTGAAAACCAGCAACAGCAATAATAGAACTCTCTGTGCCAGGGCCATTTGTATCTGAACTCCATAAAAAAAGAACATGGGAACAGGATGTATAATAATTATACAGAATTTCAGAACTGGTAGTTATTTCAGTGGCCATCTATCTAGTCCAGTGCACACCTGGGAAAAAAAATAAAGAAAAGCAAACAAACATTCCCTTTAATACACCCAACAAATCATCATCCAAATTTAGTACAAAGGTCTTCAGTGATGGGGAAGCCATCCCCTGTCAAGTCAGCCCATTCCACTTTGGGATGACTAATCGGTAGGAAATTTTTCCCAACAAATTTGTCTCTCGGAAACCTCTTCCCATTGGTCCTAGTTCTGCCTGCTAAGGCCAAACAAGACAAGCCTAATACTTCTTCCACAAGAAAACACTTCAAGTACTTGAAGACAACTATCCTATTCCCATGCAATGATTTCTTTTTCAGTCTTCAAATGCAGAATTCCTTAAACTATTTCTTACATGGCATGAATTTGAGACTCCTCATCGTGCTAGCTGCCATCCAGTTCATTTTTTTTAGCATAATAACCAACATTACATAATTAAAATAGCTTACTTGCATTTATATGGTTCTTTGCAGTATACCAAGTTCTTTCTTTAAGACATCATGAAGTTGATGGTTCAAATATTGCTCTCCCCATTTTATAAATTAGGAAACACATGCACAGAAAAGAGAATACAGTTAGTCACAGCACCAAATACATTAAAGAAAGTTATTTTTTTTCTTCATATCTCGAGAGTTTTCCCCCCTTAGTAAGTCTGTGATATCTTTCAAGGTGAAATCTATGCTTCCCTGCCCTGCCCCAAAACTATTCTATCTCTTGAGCTCTATAGTCCCATATTTTCAGCTGCTTGCTGCCTATATCCACCTGATTGTCCCATCAGTATCTCACACTCAACATGCCCAAAATAGAACTCATTATATTTCCCCTTAAACATATACTCTTCCTACTTTCCTTTTTTTCTGTTGAGGGTATCACCCTTCTTCTCATTATTCAGAATGTCAACCTGGGAATCAGCCTTGATTTTTCACTCCTACTCTCCATCTGATCTGATCAGTTATCTCTTCCATTCTCTTAATCTCTCTCACATCTTCCCTGTTCTTTCCATTTATACTATAACCACCCTAGTTCAGCCCCTCATCACCTCTTATTTGTATGATTACAATACCATCTGAACTTTGCTCCCTGCATTCAATCTTTCACCTCTTAAGTCCATCCTTCATGAAGCAAAAGTGATATCCCTAAAGCACAAATAGATGAATGTCACTTCTCTGCCTAAGAAGTTTCAGTGGCTTCCCATTGCCTTTAAGTTAAAATACAAACTCCTTTGTTTGGCATCTAAGGCACTGATTATATATCACTTTGCAGTCTAGTCAAATTGAGCATGCCTTCCTGTGCATGACATTCCCATTTCCCACCTCTTTGGCTTTGCACAAACTGTTTCCCACACCAGAAATGCCCTCCCTCCTCATCTCTATCTATTGGAACTTCTCATTCTCTTCAAGATTCAATAAAGTGCTATTTCCTCTAAGAGACCTTACTTGACTTCCCCAGTTGTTAATGCCTCCTATCACTGTCTATTTAGGAAAAAGTATCTTATACTTGTTCATATATGAACATGTTGCATCCCCTAATAGAATATAAGTTTCCTGAGAGCAGAACCCTCTTACTTTTGTTTTGCTATCCTCTGTGACACAGTGCCTGGCATATGTAAGCACGTGATAAATGCTTGTTGATTGATATTGATATTGGTTGGTTGATTGATATTGATATTGGTTGATATTGACATTGATTGGTTGATTGATATTGATATTGGTTGGTTGGTTGGTATCATTAAATTGATATTTAATATTTATCTGTTGTTGTAAGCTCCTGCACCACATTTTAGTTTGACATAGTTACAACAGACAATGATTAGTTAATGTGAGTGGCTATAATTTCTGTTTATTGTAGTCCTTTTTCTCACTCCATGTTCAGAGCTATAGCTTCCCAAACATTTATTTGCCAAGTAATTGTGCAGACTTCTTTGGCACACAAACGGCATTTTCCTTCACCTCTCCTCCCCCTCTCCTTCTACATCCCTTGAATCAGAGCCTAGCTGTGAGGGAAAGGAAATTAGTTTTGCAGGTATCTTTTTTTTTTGGTTGTTCGTTTTCATGATTTACATAAAAATGATTCCTATTCCTTTCTCTCTTTTTTTAAAATGAGGAGGACAGTGAAGATCTGAAATGCCAGCTGCAGTTTGTCAAAGAAGAAGCTGCTCTGATGCGAAAGAAAATGGCAAAGATCGATAAAGAGAAGGACAGATTTGAACATGAGCTCCAAAAATACAGGTCATTTTATGGAGACCTGGATAGTCCATTGCCCAAAGGGGAAGCTGGAGGACCTCCCACGACAAGAGAGGCTGAGCTCAAGCTTCGTCTGAGGCTGGTGGAAGAAGAAGCCAACATCCTGGGGAGGAAAATAGTGGAATTGGAGGTAGAGAACAGAGGCTTGAAAGCTGAGCTTGATGATTTGAGAGGGGACGACTTCAATGGGACAGCTAATCCCCTCATGAGGGAGCAGAGTGAATCCCTCTCTGAGTTAAGGCAACACCTGCAGTTGGTGGAAGATGAGACAGAATTGCTCAGAAGAAACTTGGCTGACCTAGAGGAACAAAACAAAAGGATCACAACAGAGCTGAATAAGTACAAGTACAAGTCTGGTGCCCATGACAGCTCGCGGCACCATGACAATGCCAAGACTGAAGCCCTCCAGGAGGAGCTGAAGGCTGCCCGTATGCAGATCAACGAACTCAGTGGCAAGGTCATGCAGCTGCAGTATGAGAACCGAGTACTTATGTCCAACATGCAGCGTTATGATTTGGCCTCCCACCTGGGGATTCGGGGTAGCCCCAGGGACAGTGATGCTGAAAGTGATGCTGGAAAGAAGGAAAGTGATGATGACTCCCGTCCCCCACACCGCAAAAGGGAAGGGCCCATTGGTGGAGAGAGCGACTCAGAGGAGGTCCGGAATATCCGATGCCTCACCCCAACCAGATCCTTCTACCCAACCCCGACCACCTGGCAAAAAAACTTCACAGACCGGCAGCAAATGAAGGACATCCGCTCAGAAGCAGAGCGTCTGGGAAAGACAATAGACCGGCTGATCTCAGACACTAGTACCATCATCACTGAGGCAAGAATTTATGTGGCCAATGGGGACCTGTTTGGACTGATGGATGAGGAAGATGATGGCAGCAGGATCCGGGAGCATGAACTGCTTTACCGGATAAATGCACAGATGAAGGCATTTCGGAAAGAACTCCAGACTTTCATCGACAGGCTAGAAGTTCCAAAGTCCTCAGATGACAGAAGTGCAGATGAGCCATTGTCTGTTAGTCAGGTACAGTTCCTCCTATTGCATCCTAAGTTGACAAAAAAGTCACTCCCACATAGGTGAGGTCTGTATATTTAGTCTGTATTTTCAGGTTAGTTGGCTTACTGGCTTCCAAGTGAAGTTTGAGAAAGTCCACCAGTTCTTTTGGGATAATAGCAAATGAGTGTTTTTGAAGTACATATAAAACACCCAGTCTTTTTATGTTCCTCATCCTTGAACTTGGTTATTTTCTTAGTAATTGTTTTCTTTACATTTTACTTAAGAATAAAACTTTAAACTCCAGATTTCTTGATATCTTAAAGCCTGGAATTGGTTATTTCCACCTACCTCCTCACATTTTCCTAGGTGGTACTGTTTTACAACATGCCTGACCACAGGCTAAAATACATTTGCCAAGAGCCAGGAACATAAATTTGTCATTTCACACTCCTTAGGAGGTAGAACATAAAAATGAAACACACATAAAAAAATCAAAAAATACATTGGGGGAAATAATATGAGGAAGGAATGTCAGTGTCATTTGCACAGTTCTGTCCTAGGACAAATTCTGAAGTAGGTTGTGCTAAGAGAAAGACAAGTAGGTTTACCTTGTAGATTATATCAACAGTAAACCGAAAGATAAGAAAATAAACTTCAGGATAAAAAAAAAAACACCAACCCAAGATATAAGCATCTTCCTTCTCTCCTGGTTTCAGAAAAGGGGCTGATGAAGTATTGTTTAGTTAAAAATACTTACCATTTTAAATTCCATCTTGCACACAGAGGTCTACATGCCACGTGTATTAACTACCCATCAGCGTTGAGTACAGAGCAGAAAGACCTGCATTGTTACATGAGGCCAGTTACACATGACATCAAATTCCCATATTGTGAAGTACTTTTTCCCACCTAAGCCATTATACTAAAGTGTTGAAAAGAGATGTGGGATTGATATGCTTTTATCAAGAGATCAGCTAGTTACTTACACATAACTCTGGATTACTTTAATGTTTCCAGTGATAGCTAGAAACAACATGATCCTATCTGTTATTTTAAACCTTTTCTGGTGATCTTTCCAGGGGAAACTGGGGAGGAGGGAAAAGGAAGGGGAGTGGATTGGGAAATAACTAGCTTAGTGATGAAACTCAAGAATTTGAAATTGAAAGCTTAAAATATTCCTCTCCTTTAACATACCGAACATTTGACTTTGGGTTTCCTTGTAGCACAAATTACAGGTACTGTGAGCATATGGCTTGACAAAAATGGTCCCAGGGGAGGAGGGAGGGTGAAATGTGAGAAAGTGCCTCTCACTTCTAAGTGAGAGAAAGTAGTGTGTACAATGAATTTTCAGCTAGATACTCTTTGGGAATATAGACTAAAACTGTGGGATTTTCCCCTCCTTTACTAGATACAGTATTAGGTTGTTGGTTATTTGATGATAGTTTTTGGATGATCACTAATTATCTCTTCTGTTTGTCTCTATATTTACCTTCCCAGATGTTCCAGCCTATCATTTTACTTATTCTCATTCTTGTATTATTTTCATCACTTTCTTACACAACAATATTTAAACTTGTCTTTCTTTTTACACTGTTTTTTGTACTGTAAGCCTTTTGTCATTTATTGTTCATTGTAGTATTATTTTCCATTTGTTTATTTTGTCCACCCTCCAAGATAAGAAGTAACAGAAGTATAGTTTCTGTAGTAGCCAATGCTATAAAAACACTGAAGACTGCTTGTTTCTTAAAAAAAAAAAAGACACACATACACACACAGCCAAAGCAACTGATTGATATAAGAATCCTGTCTACAAGAATATTTCAGGTAAGGAAAAGAGTCAGTGTAACTTTCTGTGAATCACCTTAATTCTAGATTTCTTCTTTTAAATCATTTTTCTTGTAGTCATTCTCACCATCTTGACCAAGCAATTGTTTAAATTCCTCAGTTGATCCATGTTGTAAGATGACAGATCTAAAAAAAAGTGTGGGAGGAGGAAGTGGAGGAGACTAATATGACAATTGTTCTAACCGGCCACATAAATGTAGATAGTCTATTTTTTTAAGTATATTTAAAAAATTGAAACAATTTTATTTACATTTCCCAACAATTATAGTCCATTTGAACATTCGGTCTAATCCTGTTATTAAGAGTCTGCTATGTACAAGGCACTTGGGGGAAAACTCCTTTTTACTTTATGTCCATTGAGCCTCACAACAATTTCTATGAAGAATGAAGTATTATCCCCACTGCTGCAAATTAGAAAAATGAGACTTTAAGAAGTTTTGTGATTTATCCATGCTCACACAGCTCACGAGTATCAGAGGCAGGACTCAAACCCATATTTTCCTGACTTCAGGTCCAACAATCTAGCCACAGCCATTCAAAGAAGTATCCTTGGAAATGGGATGCATAGACATGGTTTGGACCATGGTGGTATCTAGAAATAGAGATCATGTTCTGAAAAGATGTGCTGTTGTAATAGAAAACTGGGAAGTAATTTAGTACATTTAGAAAAGTAGCTATTATTGCAGTGCTTCCTTGAACTAGGTCAGACAAATTCAACAGCTGGTGTCTTCTGTCACACCTCGAGCCCTCAGTTCCTAGTCTAGTGTGTAAGATATTTTTTCCTGACATATTTAGAGTCCAGTCCTCTGTAACTGATGCTTACAACAAACCTCCTCTGAAAAAGGAAGACTAACTCCTTAGTTATTTGATTTTAATTTTCCTAAAAGGTTTGCCACTGGTTCCACGTTTTCAATTCAATTCAACGAGCATTAACTAAACACAGACTTTGTAACAGATGCTAAGCTAGATGCTGGGAATACAATGACAAAAATTTTTAAAAGGATATAATACTCTTAGTATTGTGTGAAGAAACCCTCCCTAAGAGACTGGCGACAGCTTCTGCAACTGAACCTTCAAGCCCTTCTCCAGAGTCTTTCTTCCTTGTCTTTTCAGCTCTGGAGGTGGAACATACGCCCTTACAATAGCCACAAATGACCCTTCCTTATCAGTGTCCTTAAACTGATTTTTACCTTTCAAGTGCTTAGATCTGATCATATATTGTTAGAACTGGAAGAGATCATGGTGGAGGGTATTGTTATTTTCCTTACTCAGACTTATTCTGTCCTCCAGTCCTTAGAATGGATTGTTTTTGTTTTCCTTTTTCCAGTGTCTTCTTAAATCATCCATCATTTCCAATTCCATTTCCTGGATCTTAGCTTTCAGCTTGGTCCAATTAACAATACATCCATCAGGCTCCACCCGCTTCTCTACAATCTCGTAGTTTTTTTACTTATACTCCTACTCATTCCCTCAAAGTGGGTCCCTTCTGGTGTCCTCTCACAACTTGATAATATTTAAATTTTTAAAAAATGAGTATTTGTGCAGTTTCTAACCACAGTAATAAGTCTTTAAATGCATATTCACATTTCCAGTATTTCATAATATAGAAGTCATTTTCTAACATTTCCTCAAGCTCTAACCAATATGGATAGACTTCTGTGGAGCAAGTGAGCTAGTGTCTCTCTAGTGATTTGATTTTTGGCATTTGCAGAAGCACTAATCTCCAGGAATGTTTCCAGATATTTATTTAAGTTATGAGTTCATTAGAACTAGTGGTAATTTGTAGGGGCTGAATAATCTTAGTAAAGTATAAGAATGGTGTGTCTTGGGCCCAAAAGCAAAGAGCACTTAACCGTGAGTCTTGACAGACTCACCTACCCTAAAAGATGTGAATGCCCTGGAAGTCTCTATTTTCAGTCTCCAAAAGGTACACAACACTGGTATTTATAAACATATCTTCCATGCATTTTATTCTTTTTGTCAAAAAGACTTTTGTGTGCATGTGTATAAACATACATATATACATATATTTCATTACTAGAGCCAAAACTGTTTATAAACTTGGAAACAGAGTGAACTTTTTATGTAATTTGTCAGAATGCAGAATCACTTTGCCTTGACTGTTTCTTTTAGTCAGAGAGCCAAAGGCCACAAACTGAGACTTATAAAATGTACAGCTGAACTGAGACAAGTCCTTTATATACTCAACTCAAGTGGAATTGCTCAGATTTCTTTTTCTACTCTCCTTGATCTCAAACCAAGGTCACAATCTACTCTCCAAAACAAATTCTATCTTGTAGATTCTTGGATATACCCTTGGAATAGCATCTATCCAAGAGTAGCATTTGGCTACTAAAAAGATGCTAAAAGAGAATTTCTGGGGACAGAAATTAGCTTTAAAATTTTAAAAATACTATTAGATCTGACAATTACCATTTTTTGTACATACCTGCTGATGGAAAGCATTTACTAATTTCAAAGATATTGGTGTTCATGTGTATACTGAAATGCTTGGCTTGGAGGATGTGACATTCACTTGCAACTGCACATGAATCTTTTGGAATCAGAAACTGGCTACATCCTTCCTTCTGATTATTTAAATTTTTCTGGATCATGAAGACTGATGGAGGCGAATAGATGCATAGTGGATAGAGTACTGGCGTAAGGGAGTGTGTTTCAGTCCTGCTGCAGACACTAGAGATGTGATACTGGGCAAGTGTCCAAAACTCAGCCTCAATTTCTTTATCTGTGAAATAGGAATAATAACAATAGTACCTACCTCCTAAGATTCCTGTGAGGGTCAAAGTAATATCATCTGTGTGCAAAGTTCTTTGCAAATCTTAAAGTACTTAAAGTAACACCTTAAAGAGATGTTAACTGCTATCACCATGACTATCATTAGCTCCAGAAAGAGTCCTTCCCCACTGCCACATCACGGTGTGGAAAGGCTGGAGAGGCTTTCAGTCCATGCCCAACAACAACATGCATGTCTGAAGATGAGCCTAGCAACATATGAAGAGATCCATCACTAGATAATTGTGCACTAATGGGTGATGAAACTTTTGAAAATGATAAAGGGATACATAGCAAGTATATTTGCTCAACCAAAAAGACATCACACAGTAGTTAGAGTGTTGGTTTTCTTAGAGTTAAGAAGATACCGTTCAAGGTCTTCTCATGACACATGCCGGCTATAGGGCTCTAGATAGCTCGTCAGTGCCTCGGGCACCTACTGAAGACTATAAATTGCTAATGCATTGGCAATGGGTGGGTGGGCATTGGTAGAGGGAATTTATACATGGGCAGTTCCCCACAATGATGAAATCACAGGTCATAACCAAAACATAGCAAACCCAAAAAATTCTCAAGGGAAAAAGGAAAATGACTTTTCCGTGGGATCTAGACCTGAATTGAATACGGTCGTACAAATGCAAATACTCATCTATATGTAAATTCAAAGACTAGGCAGACACAAAGCCACTGGCATAAATGCATTAAAGGTAAGTACAAGAGCTACTAAGGAGAAGGCATCATTTGATTATAGGTACTCTGGTTATAAATCTAGCACTCTTATGTCAGAGATTACTGAGACGTAAAGGCACACTAGGCTCATGGGACTGTAGGTTTACAGCTAGAAGGGACTTTGCTATTCAGTCATTGTCAGTTGTGTCTGACTCTTCTGGTGTCTGACCCCATTTGGCTTGGGGTTTTTTTGGCAAAGATACTGGAATTATTTGCCATCTCCTTCAGATAAGGAAACTGAGGCAAACAGTTAAATGACTTGCACAGGATCACACAACTGTGTGAGGCCAGATTTACATTCAGGAAGATGAGTCTTCTTGAATTCAGACCCAGTACTCTGTGAGCTGCAACACCTACTGCCCCAGAAGAGACGTTAGAGGCCATCTAGCCATGGGGTTAGAATTAGAAGACACCTTAGAAGTCCTTGAATCCAACCCTGTATTTTTACAGATTAAGAAACTGGAGCTCAGTGACCTGGAGTTAAGTGACTTGCTCAAGGCCATAGGCCCCCTAGTGGCAGAGCAGAACTTGACCTGGGTCCTCCAACACAAAATCTGTTGAACAATGCTGCCTCTCTTCTTCAAGTCTTTTCTTATTTAGCTGAATCATGCTGGCATCTTGACCTCAGTGCAGAACTTCAATATATTTCAAGAAGCTTTAAACTATTCCCATATCTCTCCTTTCTTCCCTCTCCCCACTTCCTACCAGTGGAGCTAATACAGTGGAGCCTACTGTTCCTTCCCTGCTGCCTCCACACATGTCCGAGTCTCCCCTGTCCTCAAAAGACCCTCACTTCATCCTTCTATCCCCACTAGTCATCATCTTGCATTTGTGGCTGAGCTCCTTGAGAAGGCTATTGACAATAAATGCCTATAATTTCTTTCCTCAGTCTCTTCTTTGTTTTTTCTTTTTGGAGGGGGGAAGGTAGGGCAATTGGGGTTAAGTGACTTGCCCAAGGTCACACAGCTAGTTTTGTGTTAAGTGTCTGAGACTGGATTTGAACTCAGATCCTCCTGACTCCAAGGCTGGTGCTCTATTCACTGTGCCACCTAGCTGCCCCCAAACTCTCTTCCTTCTCTGACTTCCATCATCATTATTTAACCAAAACTGTTCTCTCCAAAGGCACTAAACATCTGAACTGACAAATCTAATGCCTTTTCTCAAACCTCATCCTTTTTGACCTGTCTGCAGCCTTTTACGTTCTTGATCATCCTTTTCTTGATACACTCTTCTCTCTGGATTTTCAGGACACTTCCCTTTCCTGGTTCTCTTGCTACCTATCTAAACATTCCTTCTCAATCTTCTTTGCTAGAAATTCATGTTGGTCATGCCTCTTAACTGTGGGTATCCCACAGGGCTCTACCCTGGGCCCTCTTGTCTTCTCCCTCTGTACTATTTTATTTATTTATTTAGTGCTCCAATGGATGCAATGGTCAATTCTATGTGGATGATTCTCAAATCTACTTATCTAGCCTAACCTCTCTTCTGACCTCTAGTTTTGCATTTTCCAACTGCCTGTTGCACATCTCCAATAAGATGTCCTGTAGATGTCTTAAACTTAGCATGTCCAAAACTGAAATCATTATCTCCCCTCCTCCCAAAAAACTTTCCACCTTTATAACTTTTATATGACTACTGAGGCTACCACAATCTTCCAGGCTCACAACCTAGGTGACATCCTTGACTCCTCACAGTCATCCCTCTTCCCATCCAATCTATTATTAAGGCTTATTGATTTTACCTTGGTAACGTCTCTCAAGTCAACCTCCTCTTCCTCTGACCCTGCCACCACCATTGTGTAAATCTGCAGCACTTTATACCTGGACTAGTGCTCCCTGAGGTCATCACCCCTGCCCTAGACATTCTCCTCTTTTCCTCATCTGTACTCTCTGGTGAACTAGTTCAACAGTTCTACACTGTCCCCTTGAGTCCCTGATGCCCTTAACATATTGCTGATTGTGCCCTGCCAAGTTGCAACCTCGGATCACTCCCATCATCTGCTGTCTTTGCTTTTATTCACATGCAGCTGGATGAAAGTGGAGAAAATCATGCCATTGTTCTGATTGGATCCAGTAGGGCCTCCAAGTGTACAACCTAGGTGTCATCCTGGACTCATCACTATCTCTCACCATGCTGCCCCTCTTCCCTCCCTCCCCCCCCAGCCATATCCAATCTGCTGCCAATAGATTGGTTGGTTTCAGCTTTGCTTGATTGATTGGTTTCATCTTTACAACAGTAAAGTAATACTGGTATTACACAACCTCAATTGAGCCCTCACTACAGCTAGGCAATCATTCTACAATTCCCTTTTCAATTCTCTATCCCACTCTTCACAGTAGCTCTTTCAAAACTTTTCATCTATCCTCAAACCTCCCAAGCAAGGCTCCCTCTCCCCAACCCTTTCAGCTGAGAACTTTGATCTCATATTTTAAAGAAGCAATTAAGGTCATCTGCCAGGAACTCTCCCTTCTTCCCTCTTCTTCATCTCCCATTACTCAGATGCCTTCTGCCACTGTCTCCTCCACCCCATCTCATACAAAAGGTAGCCCTACTCCTTGTCAAGGCAAACCCCTCTACCTGCACAAGTGATCCCATTCTACCCTGTCTCCTATAATAAACTGCCCCATCTATCATCCCCACTCTCTCCTTTATCTCATTTGATCTATTATCCTCATTTTGCAGGTGAGGAAAGTGAGGATGAGTGGCTAAATGACTTGCCCAGGGTCACAAAGCTAGTAAATATCTAAGGCAGGATGCTAATTCAGGTCTTCCTGGCTTCATAGCCAATACTCATTGGGAAAAAAGTCATTTTACTGTTTACGGGCTCTTCTACTTAAAAACCTGCCTATGTCTCCCATATTAAAAAAAAAAAAAAACCTCTCACTTGATCCTTCCATTTCCACCTTCACCCTGAATCTTTTTTGTCATTTGTGGCAAAACTCCTTAAAAATGTTATCTATAAAAAGTGCCTCTACTTCCTCTCCTCTTGCTCTCTTCTTAACCTCCTACAATCCAGCTTCTGACCTCCTCATTCCACCAAAACCGCTCCCTTCAAAATTACCAGTGATCTCATTTCTAATCCAGCGGCCTATTCTCACTCCTCATACTTGACCTCCCAGCGGCCTTTTACATTATTGATCATCTTCTCCTTGATATCCTCTTCTCTCCAGGTTTTCAGAACACTCCTCTCTCCTGGTTCTCCTCCTTACCCATCTGACCATTCCTCCTCCAAGTCTTTTGCCGCATCTTCATTCAGTTCACATATACTCACCTGGGCTTTCTTCTCTTTTCCCTTCATACTTCTTCACTTTGTGAGCTCATTAGCTCCTATGGATTTAATTGTCACCTCAGTGCTGACTATTCTCAAAACCACCTGTTCACCTTTAACGTGTCTGGGCTCTTGAGTCTCACGTCTATAATTGTCTTTCAGACATCTCAAACTGGATATCCAGTTAACATCTTAAACTCAACGTGCTCCAAATGGAACTCATTGTCTTTCCCCCTAAACCCTAACCTCTTCCAGATTTCCCTATTAATGTCAAGTCACTAACATCCTTCTGGGCCTCCAAGTGTACAACCTAGGTGTCATCCTGGACTCATCACTATCTCTCACCATGCTGCCCCTCTTCCCTCCCTCCCCCCCCAGCCATATCCAATCTGCTGCCAATAGATTGGTTGGTTTCAGCTTTGCTTGATTGATTGGTTTCATCTTTACAACATCTCTTGAATACTCCTCCTTCCCTCCTTTGATACTGGTATTACTTTGTGGGCCCTTATTACCTCAGGCCTCAACTACTGAAATGGCCTGTTGATTGGTCTACTTGCCAGCAGTCTTTCTCCACTCTAGTTATCTTCCATTCAGCAACCAAAATAATTTCTCTAACACATAGTTCTGACCATATCACCCTGCCTCCACCTCACACTCAGTAAACCCTGGCAGCTCCCTACCACCTCCAGGATCAAATACAAACATCTTGGTTTAGATGCAGTGGTTCTCAACCTTTCCTCATGCTGCAACCCTTTAATACTTGTATGTGGGCATATCTTCATGTGGGTGGACCCGCCTGGAGACAGACAGAGAAGTGGTGTCTCGGTTCCTAAGACCATTGGAAATATGTGTTTTCTGATGGTCTTATGTAACCCCCGTGACCCCTGTGAAAGGGTCATTCGACCCCCAAAGGGATTGCGACCCACAGGTTGAGAACCACTAATTTAGAGTTCCAAGCCCTTTATAACCTAGTCCCCCTTCTCTACCACTACCATCACACATACACACACACACACACACACAGTCACTTTGATCTGGTGACCTTGTTTTTCCATGAATAAGACATTCCAGTTTTCAACTGAGAACTTTCTGGCTGTACCCTGTGCCTGGAATGCTCTCCCTCGCTTCTGCCTTCCTGTGCCTGGAATGCTCTCCCTCGCTTCTGCCTTCTGGTTTCTCTGGCTTCCTTCACGTCTCAGTTAGAATTCTGCCTTCTACTGGAAGCCTTTCCCAATCCCCCTTAATTTTAGTACAACCCTTCCATGAATTATTTCTGAGTTATCCTGTGCATAGCTTCTTTGTAGATATTCGTGTGCTTGTTGTCGCCCTCGTTAGATTATGAGCCCCTTGAAGGCAGGAGCATCTTGTGCCTTTCTTTGTATCCCCAGTGCTTAGCACAGAGCCCAGCAGATAGTAGGCACTTTATGAATGCTAACTAAACGACTCACTCCATTCTCCATTCAGCTTTCAATGTGACAGGTGTGAACATCTTCCAATTGTTTCCCCTGCCCCACCCCAACTCTAACTCCAATGGCTCCCTATTACTTTCAAGATCAAATATAAAATCTCTTTGGGATTCAATGCACTTCATAATCTGTCTCTTGCCTGCCCCACCTTTCCAGTCTTCTTACACACTACACCCCTCCATATCCTCTGTAATTGACTGAGAGCAGCCTCTTGCTATTCCTTGAACAAAAAACATTCCATCTCTACTTCAGACAGGCTGTCTGTCATGCCTAGAATTTTCTTTCCCCTATCTCTTCCCCTAGGCTTCCTTCAAGTCCCAGCTAAAATATCACATTTTACAGGAAGCCTTTACCAATCCTTCTTAAGTCTAATGCCTACCCTCTGTTGATTATTTCTAATTTATCCTATATGTGACATTTTTGTCCATAGTTGTTTGCAAATTGTTTATTCCATTAAACTGTGAGCTCCTTGCATGTAGGAACTGTTTCTTGCTTTTCTTCGTATTCCCCGTGTGCAGCAGAGGATCTAGCACATAGTAGGCACTTAATGAATGTTTATTGATTAACTGACTGGAGATAAGGAAGGGACTGTTTCCAAGTAGTTAGAATCTCTGGAGATAGTCTTCAGAACAGTAGGGAATTTATTCCTCCCCTCTTTTTCAGGGTGGATTTTTCCAACACAACTCCTCAGAATCTCCAGTGACCGCACATGTGGGTAGCACGTGACTCTGTCACCCAGAGAAACCTGTTCCCATCAAACTCTTCCCACTTGCTGCTGGTGGTGACAACAGCATGCCTGGGAGGAGGAAGTTGCCTCTCTAACCACCCCCTTTCCTTTCAACTTCTGTTTCTGCCTCCTACTTAATTACATGCTCCTCCCATGTGGCCATTCTAGAAGGTATCTCTTCCTTAGCTCATGTAATAGAATTAAGAATTACAATTCCCACGGACAGTGTTGTAACTGCCTTCCTTCCTCTCAAAAAAGGCTCTCCATAATACAGAAATTCTTTCTTTCCCTTCTCCCTAGTCCTATTGGTTAAATGTATGAATCTGGAAAATATAATGTTACATAAAATCATATATGAGAAATTTCCAGGCTCTCTCCTGCTAGGAGAATAATATTCCTGGAAACATTTCCCTTTCTGGAGAAAACCATCAGATAGCACCTTTTAAATTGTGCCATTTAAAAATAGCATCCCAATGAGAAAATCCCTCTTTCTGAAACATATCACACATGCATAGACTTTGGTACAGAATGCAGGTGATTGGTGATCTGGCTTAGATAAAAGAAATTTGTCTGGTTATTTTTAAGCCTAACTGACTCAAACTCATAAAACAAAGAAAACTTCAGAGCAGGGGCTGGAATGTGAGTTGGCAGGCAGTCCCTAGCCCTCACTTTTATTCAAGGAGTGGAGTGGGATGGAGTTGTTTAAGCAGCTGCCAGCAAACAATGGCATGCCAGCATAGGGCTTAGCTTTAACTCTACATTTTAAAAAATGTTTATAGCTGTATTCTCCCAAAATTACCCTTTACTTTAGACCTCAGATTCATTCTTTAGACTACATACCCTCATTACATGGCATAAAACTTTTAGGATTTGTTTTTGTGTGGAGAAACAGAAGGAATAGTGGAATTGGGTGGAAAATAAAAAATTTGAATACTAATTACATTTTGGAAGGCTAATAATACAAAAGGCAGATTTGGTATAAATACAGCTGCCAATAATCAAGGCTTGGTAAACTTACTGGTTCTACTGGAAAATACATTAAGGATTACTGCTTATTCCTCTTTGTATGCGCTTCTGGACATATGTAATAATGTCTTGTATATAGTAAATTACAAATGTTTAGTAGTAAAGACGTGTTTGAGGGAAGGAATGAAGGAAGAAAACAGTATGAGGCAGTGGAAAAGAGTACTTGATTTTGAACCACAGGACAAGTGATTAGATTCTATGATATTGTTTAATTGTACTTCAATTCCCTTGTCTGTAAGGGGAAGGGATTTAAGGGATTAGACTAAGTGATCTCTTCTGTCTGTAATTCTATGGGAATGAAGAAAGAAGGGAAGGTGGTCTACATTAAGTTCAGGAAAAAAAATACATATTGAGTATAATGATGAAATTAACATTCCTTACATGAGCCACGTCTTCCTGAGTACCATCTTCAGTGACATGTACCATGACAGGTTTAGAAATGTGTCCTGCCCTATGAGGAGAAATATGATAGGAGTATCTCATCGAAGCCTCATGGCAGAGAATTTTATGGTATGCAAATAAACCCATTCCCCGGGGTCTGCCTGTATGTCTGAGCAAGTAAGTGTGGCAATGCTCTAAATAACTCTAAAATATATTCATAGCTTTTTTTGATCAGTTGGGGTCCTTTGGTTCACAAAAATGAAAGATGTATGAATACAGAAAGGCCTATAATTTCTGAATAAGGACATTATCCTTGACAAACAGTTTAAACACTAGGATGACTTAAAAAAGGAAACTGTGGAATCACCTTCTCCAGATAACTGGGGTCTGGGTAGGAATGGTTTAAAGAATAAAAGAATTATTCTCCTTGAAGGTAAGCAAGAGACCATAGAATTCTCTGCATGGAATGTCATGTGAATTACTAGAGCTCCTCTATTACAATATTAGCTCCCTGAAAGCAGAGGTCATTTGTTAAGCATATTTATATATGTATATAATATACACACATAAATATATATATATATATATATATATATTTCATCCTCATGACAAACCTATGAGATAAGTGCTATTAATATTCCCATTTTACAGATGAGGCTGAGCAAACTTAGCAAGGTAACTTGCCCAGGATCACATCGCTAGTAAAGTATCTGAGGCAATATTCAAAGTCAAGTTTTTCTGACTCCAAATATAAAACTCTATCCAGTGTACCACCTGACTGCATCCAACTACCATTCCTTTCATAGTCAAAAGAATTTGCCTTACAACATTCTTATAGGCTTTTGAATTAATGGTGAAGTGCACCTGCCTTTTTGTTATAGAACAATATGAGTGAAGGAACTTGAGGAATCCATCCACCATGCTTGTACCCAAACTATCCCAATGAGTTAGTAGCTGGATTTTTTTTCTTCAGAACTTTTCAGAGGAGATTATATAAACTATACTGCATTGTGCAGTCTTATAGCAATTATAGTCAGAAAATTTAAATTAGTGAGTCCCCTTTCCTTTTATCTAACTCTGTTCCTTTTTTTTTCCATTGAAAGCAATGACAAGTTCCATGTTCAGTACATGTTTAAAATATTGCCATTCAACTTGAGCTTCTCTTGGCTGTAGTTTTTCCTTAGGACTCTTTCCCAAATTTTTCATATTTTGGAATGATTTTATGACATTTTCTCAGTTCTTCTCATCATATTTCATTTGGGCAAACCTAGAAGATACTGTGTTCTCACATAGAAAAACAACAGATAAAACCAACTGACTTGCCCAATTAATAGTGTAGGAACAGTTTGGAAGCACGTGTACTATTAATTTCTCCCTAACACTTAGCTCTTAAAAAGCTTTGTGAGTTTTAAACCATTTTCTGCATTCTACCAATAGTTCATAGTGCTCCCTGTTAAGAGAGAACTTAATAAAGAAGGATACTTTACCTGATACTGTTTATACTTTTAAAAGGAAGATCAGAAGAAATTTGCACATCCTAATTTGACACAAAATTGTTCAGAAAAAAAATTAGCCCTTTGATTATGACAAAGCATCATTCATTTAGTCCTGTGGGGATGAGAAGCAGTAGAGTGTCCTAAAAAGCACACTGGAATGAGAATCAGGGAAACCTGGGTTTTTATCCCAACTCTACTACCAACCAGTTGTGTGACCTTGGACAAGTCAAAGTTTCCTCATCTATAAAGTGAGGAGGAATAGCAGATGAAATAACTTTCATCTTTTGTGTAGAGATATGGGGGAACTATAGATGTAAAATGCTGCATATGATTTTGATTAGTTGCTTTTTCTGTTACAAGAGAGGGTTCAATTAAGGTTAAGGAGAGGTATTTCAGGAAAGGCATTAAAAATACTATTTTAATAAGTAAGAGTTGTACTGAGTGTGAACTTTAAGTTCCCTCTCTGCTCTAAAGATCAATGATTTTGTGATATTCTGAAGCTTGCCAATTTCAAGCAAAGCTAAACATTTTGGAGGTCATAGCACAAGTGCATTGTTACACATGCTTTTTTTTTCAAATTTTTTATTAAAGTGGCTCTCCTTTGTTTAGATTCTAGAGTATGCAAATGCCTTCACAGATGAATATAGCTGCCTCTTTGGGCACTGAATCCTAGAGACAGAAGACAGAATCATTTAAATGATACTACTGCTTACATCCCTTGGGTTCACATTGAATTGATTGCTCCAATTCTCAGAAATGAAATTGGATCCTTGTATGTCACTATTATGATAAATATAAGTTAAGCCTAACTCGTAGTGGATTGCCAGAGTCAATTCCTGAGAGTAATGTTCAAAGCTATAGCAGTGTAGAGAAAACAATGTAAAAATTCTATGCAGTATTCAATCCAGTTCTCCAACTTGCAGATGGAAGATTTGGCTGTAGGAGACAAGCAGATTTGCAAGTGAATGTATTTATATATTCCAATAGGAAACTCATTTGTTTTAAAAGTTTTCAAAGATCAATCAACAAATAATTTTGAATGCTTGCTGTATATAAGGCATGGTACAAAGTGCTGTACCTATGCTAAAAATCTTAAAAACAGTTCTCTGTATTGGGAAAGGAGTCCAGAAACAGTGCTAAGCAATGGGAATGAAAGGCATAATTCCATATCTCTGACATTATAGTAGGGAATTGTAAGACATGATTTAATCTTGCTTTTATACATGACTTCTTCCAGATCCACTGAAACAACTATTGTTCTTGTTTCTATAGAGAAGAAAACAGAATAAAATTATATAATCAAAATTTGGTTACAACATCAGAATCTATGTCAGGTCTCAAAGACTAGTATAGTCCTAGGGCTTTGTTGAAGTATTGGGGAAACATGGAAATCATGAGGCTGTTCCATCTCTTTCCTGCAGTGACTTGGACCAGTATGTGTAAATTGCGCAGAAGCAGGTTCATAATGGAGTGTGTGAATACAGGTGGTTTAAATACCTAGTCTCTGGTTTAATAGATTTGAGGTGAAGAGCCTTTGCACCAAGATGCTGTGTCCCTATAACTATCTTCAAGGTGTATGTAATGGAACATAGCTGTTTGTCTGAAGTCATTTTACATTCTCAGGAAGAGTAATGGACTCCAGTCTAAACTTCTAGGATGAAGGAGGACAAATGGAGAAGAGAAAAGTTCACAAAAGTTTCCCAGGCCAGGAGTTTTGCTGTATATAGCATCTTGATATTATTGGTACAAACTTACTATTAGTAAGCTAATAGTTAACATTTATATGACTCTTTAAGTTTGGCAAAGCATATATATATATATATATACACATATATATCTTTGATTTGTACAATAGATTTATGAAGTATATGCTAATATTATCCCCATTTTACAGATAAGGTAACCGAGGCTGAGATAGGTTAAATGACTTGCTCAGGGTCACACAGATAGTGAATGTCTGTCAAAGTATTTGAAATCAGGTCTCTTAATTCTAACTCAAGCTCTCTAATTACGGTGACAGCTATATGCCTAGTTGTATCCATATCAAAATTATTTAAGTTACTTTTGGAATAAAATGTCACCTCCTTCCTCCTATATGGACACAGCTTCACGCCAGAGCCAGTAGTAGAACATACCCCATTGGGCACTTACCTAATGAGCTATGGGGTGACCTGCAGCTATTCGACTGTTAAAAGGTGTAAAATGATACATCAGCAGCCTCGCGCTCCCTAGAAGCCGCCTGGTACTTTGAAAATCAGGCTGGGCTGCTTTTTAGAACTGATCCGACCAAGGTAGTCCCATGCAAAAAGTGTCAATTAAGCTGTTTTTTTCCGTTTGGTCCTTTCAATCCTTTTCCTTTCTTCATCATCTTGAAAATCTGACTCCTCCCATTGTGCCGTGCTTCCTCACACTTCCCCAAAGAGCAAGGCCTTGATATTGCCCCTTGTCAGCCCCGAGTCCAGTCCTTTAAGTGATTTCTCATGGTCTGCAGGGTTCCATACTCTAGATAAGGAACATGACCCTTCCTCATCAAAATCTACCTGTCCTATGTTGCTTGCCCCTGGAAGCCTGGTCTGAGATAGCAGAAGTTCAAAATCAGAACGTTTTAGAGTTGTAAGGACTAGTCAATAAAATAATCTAAGTGGAAGTATTAATGGGTAATGCATAACTTAACTATATTTGTAAATATTTTGTGTTTCCTTAACTGTCTACATGTATGACCATTCTGTCCCTGTCCCTTCTTTCCCTATCACACACGCGCGCACGCACACACACACACACACACAGAGTATAATATAAGCTTTTTTCATATGTATTTTCTCTGTGCTTTGTAAGTAGTACAGGCTTAATAAATGTCTGGGGTGTTCAGTTGATCCAGGGACTCCTCATGAGACAGTGCAATAACCCTAAGGGGAGCCAGGCTGATGGACTAAATACTTGGTGACACCACTCAAATCGCACCCTACAGGTGACCACTATATCTAGGTCAAAGGCCCAGCTCTAAATCCAAACCTAGAAAAAGCAAATTTTCTTTTGGTTGGTTCTGTAATACAAATTCAAGTAGATGGCCTGCAGAAACAGGGACTTAAGGCGCCCTCTGGTGGTAGATTATCTTCTCTGCTTACTGAGCAAATGGATCATCCTTATTTAAATTGCACAAGCTTTCCCAGGTAATGAATTTGGAAATGTTATATTTAGATCTTAGTCACAAAAATTTTTGTTAAATCAAGCTAGTTACTAAGTAGCCTCCCTTCCTAAAATGATTTTTCACTGTATCTGCAAAGTAAACACAGAGCAATATTTGGAGAAGAAAGGATAATTGGAAACTTACCAAAGAGGAAATATTTCTGTCATCTGGAAACATCTGTACAAAAATCCCAGACATTAAATATTCTCAGCAAGGAATTGTCACAAGTCTTCAAAACTAAAAGTAGAGCATTCCTATGAAGTTGGGGATAGGTCTATAGCAAAGAAGGAAAGAGCATACTAGCTGAAATATGTCAATCCATGAATGAAATTGTCATGACCAAATCTACATGTGTCTCCCACAGTTATTTGCACAGAAATGAAGAATAGAGTCTGGTCATCAAATCTCTGTTTCTCCTGTTAGAGAAGATTCAAGTAACAGAAAACCAAATTTCATCCCACTTGCCTTTGGCATGATCAAACTTTTTGTGATACTATGACAAAATCCAGGAGAAGGTGGCCAGAATTCCATCTCTGACTATGTATTTGATACTGGACTGTCATCTCATAGTGATTGATCATAGAACCACAGAACTTTGGAGTCAACTCATAATGTAGCTTATATAAAGGAACAAATATTAAATCAGGTGAAGCCCTAAAAAGGAGGAAAGTGCACAGGAAAGTAGGATACAATTTTAGGGCAATGCTGAAGAAAAGAGATAATGTTATTTAAATAATTTAGAAAGAGTAAAACATTCTCTATAAGTGAGAACAGTTCTGGGGTTATGCTTCTGGAACTGGGCATGATTGTAGGCCTAGAGAAGTGATTTCAACCATGTCACCTATAAAAGCTCCCAGACAGGGCATGATTTCAAAGGTTTCTATGGCATAACACAATTTCGTTTTTTTGAAGATCGTTATTTTTCCACCTACAGACACTTGAAAAACAATATCCATTTTAATAGGATGGTTGTAAACAGATGTGGGGAGAAAGGAACTAGGAAAGCATTTATGTATGGCAAGAAATATGATGCTGTAATGTTATGCCATTAAAGTTCTTATATCACCCAAACTAATAGAACTTTGGCTGACCATGCAAGAGGATCCAATAAATAATTTCCTAGTGATGTTTTTGTATTCCCTCTCTAGGGTAATGATTAATTACATTCTATCTATAATGCTACTGGGAAGGTTGTTCCCATCAGTCCTTCATACTTTTCAACTACAACTTTAGATCTTTCCATTTCTGCCTTGTGATCTAGTATTTCTACAATTTGTACTGTCCTAATATGCAGATACATATTTTCCTAAGGACTCCTCAAAATATCCACAGGTAGGCTAACACACTATTAGAAGATGAGTAAATGCACCCAACAGTGAGATCACAGATCCATGGAATCATTGAAGTGATGCCTGTGTTACCCACTTTACTCGAATAGGTAAATAAGATAATGCTATAAAGCTCTTTATAACTAGAATGTAGTACATAAATTTAAAGCATAGTAACTATTTCTTCATTGATGTCCTATTTCAATTCCTTATTGGTGCATGGAAGTGGTTCATGTATTCTGTAAGACTGTGCCAGTGTAGTTCAAACCCTGGAATATTGTACCAATCTAGAGATACATCAAGTAGTGGCCTAGACCTAGTAACAGATAGCTAGGTTGGTTCTTAGATGGCCTTTGTACAAAGCATCTTTAGCACATGACCAGAAGGCTGGTCACCAAGTAATTAATTTTTTCAGTTACAGCAACTCATGAAGGCTAAGATATAGAAGGGTTTCAGCATACCCACACCAAAATTCACATATCCTTGAAGTATTTGAAGGTATGAAGGTGTGTGTAAAGTATTTAATAGGAAGGCAATAATTATATATATATATATATGCGCACACACATATATATACACACATATGTATATTTGGTGTTGGAAAATTTATATATGTATATATATACATGTGTGTGTGCATATACAGATATAATTAATACCTTCCTATTAAATAGATAAAAAAGTTGAAGCAATTTAGGAATTGGAAGGCATCTTAACAGCTCACCTAATACAACCCTTTATCACTTTATAGATATGGTATTTGAAGCCCAGAAAGGTTAGGGTAGCTTGTAAAAGGTCACACAGGTAGTTAATGGAAGATGGAGGATGAGAACCCAGGTCTCTTGACTCTCTGTCTGGAGACCTTTTCATTCCACCACACCTGCCTAATCTTTGGTGGATTCAAACTACAAAGCTCAGCCTTACTGTTTCATAATCATCCTTTAGGTCTTATTGTCTTCTAGTTGGGAGCCTTGAATTCTAATCTAAGATTTGCTACCAACTAGATGTATAGCTCTGAGTAAGTGTACTTGAGCTTTGTGAGCTTCTGCTTCCTCACATAAAAAATAAAAGGTTGATTAGTGGGTGGCATATTAGAGTTCTTTAAGGTCCATTTGAGTTAGGAAATTCTGTAATCCTATGGATTGGTGCTGTCCCTCCTGATCCTCTCACCCTTTGTGAACTCTTTGACTTTCCCTAGTGGTGACAGCTTTCTGTAATTAAAGGACCCTTTCTTGGGTTTTTGGTTTAATATGTACCATGATAGCATGTTTGACTTTTAGACTAAATATAAAGCCAGTAAATTATGTGCAGTGTGATATGGAGGACAGAGCTAGTCTGAGAGTTGGAAAAACATGGGCTGAAGTCCTCTCTTTAACATATACTGACTATATGACCCTTATGCAAGTCATTTAACCTCTAAGAGTCCCAGGCAGCTTTGTAAGACTACAATTAGCTGAGTAGGTATTCAGTCTGCATTGGTATCCCTCACCTGGGAGTTCCCCACAACAATAAAATCAGGTCTGGTTCCCCCTTCCCCCCAAAAAAGTATATCATGGTCAATAAAAATCATAATCTTTCCTGCATGCTAAAAAAGCAGTTCTAGTAAATTTAGTGATTTAAGAGGTACAAAAATGTCCTTAGCTATTCTTATATAAGTGTAGTATTTTTCCATTAGAATTTGGACCTTTCTGACACCTGCTTTAAAATGTTAAATAGCAATGGAAAGGTCAAGATATTATTATAGGGCATGATATTGTGTTATCCCTGCTTTATAAAGACATCTATTTTATTTATATTTCTGTAAGAACTCCAAGCACTTGTCTTAAGATGTTCTTGTTTTTCCTGAAAGGGTTTAAAAATACATTGTGAAACTATTTTCCCCAAGAGTCTGGTCACTTCAACTGGCTCCTTTATTTCTCATCATGTGTGAATGGTAGCACAAGGAACCTAATGGAACCTAACTTACATATAAGTTGGGATTTTCCAGTAGCAAGGGTTGTTAAACACTGGAATGAGCAGGTAATGGACACCATGGAATCTCTTTCCTTGGAGATCTTTCAAAATAGAACTAATTGTAATCTGTCTGGAATGGTTTAGATATGGCCTTGCGTGACATCCTAGAGATGGACTAGAGCACTTATCAAGGTCCCATCAGAGCCATTGATGTTATCTATACACAGTTTCTGAGGTGATGCCTTGACACAAAACACCAGTGTTAATTATTTATTGAGACTTGTTTTAAAAGGAAAAAGGAAGTAATTCTTCCTTGAGATTTATTGTTATGAATCCCTTCTTACGCAACACAACAAAGGCTAGAAGGACTTAGAAAACAAATTTTATGAAGTTTGAATATACAAATAATGCAGTAAACCCCAAAGATCAAGCATGACTCTGTACTGAGTGGACATCTTATCAGTTACCTTGGTTTAAATTGCCCTCAATTTAATTCAATTCAACAGTTATTAGCTTACTTGACCATGGATTTACATGCTGCCTCCCCCCATTAGGCTGTGAGCTCCTTGAGACCAAAGACTGTTCTTTTGTTTTGTTTAGGTTTCTTGTCTTGCTTTGAACCCCAAAGGGCTTAATACAGGACCTAGAACATAACAGATGCTAAACAGAGATTTATTGACTATCTGATTGTATAAGACCTTCTGTTAGGTACTAAATATATAAAGATAAAGATGACATTATCCCTGCTGTCAAAATCAAACTGTCTAATAGGGGTATTAGATATCAAATGAGATATTTTGTCAAATAAGATAACACATAAAATGCTTTGACAACCTTAAATACTATATAAATGCTAAGTGTTTTTTCTTAGATGTAGAAAAAAATACTATAAAACTATTTAGAAAATTATTCCATTCTTAGCAACCTTGAAGCATTCTACCATTAGGGATTTGGGGAGGGATTTTGCCTTTTATGTGGTGAATTTTGAGAGACATTCATAGAGAACTCAGAGAAAGCTGGATCTCAAAAGACAAAAAGGATTTCAACCATGTAAATCTTGGGGAGGAAGATCCTGTCCAGGTGTGTGAACATTTAAGGAAGTTCAAGAACAAAATTAATTATCAGCAAGGAGTACAGTTTAGTTGAAGTGCAGGCTGCCTGAAAGAGAGGACCATAAACCAGCTGGAAAGACAGTCCAGAGACAGATTGTAGACAGCTTTAAATGTCAAGTTGAGTTTCTATTTTATTCAGTCACCAATAGAAAGCAACTGATAGCTTTTTAAGCTAGGGAATGGAATGATCAAGTCAATGAATTATGTAGAGTACCATGGTGGCAGTGTGAAGGATGGATAGAAAAAGTGATTGGAGGTAAGAAAACCAGTTAGGAGACTCATAGTAGATACTCAAAAAAATTGAGAAGGGTAAAAAGGAGAAGATTTTTCAAAGGTAGAAATCATAGAGCTTGACAGTATATTGGATGTGTATGTGGGTTAGTCAAAGCTGACTCTTAGGTTTTAGATCTGGGTGGTGAGCAGAATGATGGTATCATCAATAGAAATTGAAATATTAAAGGAAAAATGATGAGTTCATTTTGGGACATATTTTAGGATTTAGGTCCAGTAGAAAATTGGAAATGGAGACTGGATTTCAGGACAGAAAGTGGAACTAATGACAGAGATTCTAGAGGAGTCATAGGTGAGCATTGAATTTATTATCGTGGATGAGATAACTGAGAATAGGAGAGAAGAGGGGGCCAAGGACAGAGCATGAACAGCAGGCATGTTCACTAGTGATTACATAGTTCCAATATTTTCTTGCTGTCTACATAACGAAAAGTCTTTCCCACCATAATGTATTACTTGACCTCAAATCCAATTACTTCTTGTGTTAGAAGTAGTGTTCACCTATAAATGGGCAAAACCATGGTGATTATGAGAGATGAGTCTTTTATAGGACTCATTTACATTTCTGTTACAGGAAGTATATCAAAAACTAAACAGGGCCAAAGAAGACTTAGATTCTTAGAGTCTAATCTTTAAGCATCAATAGAATTTCCTTCCTCATTTATGGGTAACCAGTTAAAGAAGACACTTTCTTTGGTCTGATCTACAAGAGTGGGGACAAATCTATTTAAACTATAAAAGATCATAGATTTAGAGTTGAAAGCACTTTAGAAGCCATCTAGTCCAATCCCCTTATTTTGCAGAGGAAATTAGGACCCCAGGAAGTAAAAGTGGATTGCTTAAGTTGGCCCTGATAATAAGCAACAGAACCAGGATTTAAACCCCAAATCTTTTTGTAAATCCAGATCCACCATACTACATTGTTGTTGTTATCATTGTCATTACATATCATGACATAGGACTGAACCTGCAATTTCAGTGATATACCAGTGCCAGGTCAGTACTTTTTCTGCAACTGATTGTCTCAAAAGGTTGTACACAACACTAAGAAGGTAAGTGATTTGCACAGGTGACATAGTATGTGTGAGAGGCAGAACTTGAACATAGGTGGTAATAGTAATAGTTATAGTTGTCATCATAGTAATAGCAGCAGCAAGCAGTAGTAATAGCGATAGTAGTAGTAGTGGTGGTAGTAGCTGCAGCAGCAGCAGCAGCAGCAGCAGCAGCAGCAG
>CM053593.1:286780903-286797140 GCA_028646575.1 Pseudocheirus occidentalis | reverse complement strand
CACCTTTTATTACCCAAAACAAATCTATTAATATATATGCATTATATGTACATGTATGTATTATATGTATTATTATACACACATAGATAGATAGATAGATAGATAGATAGATAGATAGATAGATAGATAGATAGATAGATAGATAGATAGGGGAGAGAAAGAGAGAGAGACAGAGAGACAGAGAGAGACAGAGAGAGAGACAGAGAGAGAGACAGAGAGAACAGAGGAACAAAAGTGTTGTGTCAAAAAAATCTCAGGGATGTGAAGGGCACCTAATAGTAAAAATAGTAACATATCAATACTAACTATATTCACATAGTCCATTACATATAGTCTAGTTCGCCTGATCCTTACAATCATAACACATCCGAGTTCTTATTATACAAGATTTACAGATGATGAAACTGATTTGCGAGGATCTTGCAGCGATTGAGTAGCTGAACAGGAATCCAAAACTAGGTCTTTCTGAATCCACATACAGCATTTTATAAGTGCATCACTACTGCCCACTGCTGCCACCCGAAAACATTTACAGTCACTTGTATAAGTCCTGGTCTCACTTGACAAGATATTTAAAGCTTGTTTTATTGATGAATTTGAGCTAGAAATCTGCTGAAGAGTTTATCAAAATGGAGCGAACATTTCACAGGGTTGATCTTATTATGATAGTGAAGAATGGGTTTTTTTTTGTTGTTGTTCAGTCAGATCTGACTCTTCATGACCCCTTTTAGGGTTTTCTTGGCAAAGATACTGGAGTGGTCTGTCATTTCCTTCTCTAGCTCATTTTACAGATCAAGAAAATGAGGTAGAGTTAAGTGAATTGCCCAGGGTCACAGAGCTAGTAAGTATGTGAGACCAGATTTGAACTCAGGAAGATGAGTCTTCCCAACTCCAGGTTCAGTTCTCTATCCACTGCCCCATCTAGCTGCCTCTCTGCTGCATTACTCCTTCCCATAATATGTATCTCCAGTGGCAGACATGGACGGAAAGAGGTGTTAATTCTTTGAGAGGCAGCTTGTGTAATAGAGAGTGCACAAGACTCAGAGTTAGGAAGGCCTGAATTCAAATTCTACCTTAGACTTTTCTGAGCTGTACCACCCTGTGCAAGTGACAATTTTCATGAATCTCGGTTTCCTGACATGAAAAATTACTTCACAGGATTATGGTGAGGATTAACTGAAATAATATAGGTAAATTGCTTTGTGAACCTTAAAGTAGTATACAGTAGTAGCATTCAAAGGGAAAAAAAAGGATTACTAGCTTGGAGAACAGGGAAGTATGAAGAGAAACAAGTCATGTCAGCTAAGCAGAAACATGTTTTCCAAGTGGTATTTTATATAAAGTAAATTAGGAATTGATAGGTTTTTAATCCCAGATTATGAGCAATCTAGAGTTGGAAGGAGTAGTCTGTATGCTCCCTCTTCCCCACACACATACCCCTTCTGAAATCTACCAAGTAAGTAGTGAATGCCTGATTTGGTGTACCAGGACCTAGCCACACAACTTCAGGTAACACTGAAACATAAACATTGAGATTGCATGTAGAGTAGTTTAAAAAAAAAATAAGATCTTGAAAACAAGAGTTAAATTTCCCTAACAAAAGAGATCTAAAATGGGCCATTGTCATCCGTTTGATATTAACATCAGCTCTTTTGGCAAGCTTGAAAATACTGGGCTACGCTATAAAGCTAAAAATGTCCTGGACCTAAAGTTGTTTACAGAAAATATGAACAGATCTAAAGTTACAGAGCTGGGGTTGGAAGAGGTGGCTCTAAGGCCATCCTCCCCACAGCTGACGTCACACCAGTCCCAGCTGCTGGTCTGAAGATGAGCTGAACTGTTTTGGTTTTTTTTTGACTCTGTAAAAGTAGTGAAGGTTTCAAAGAGGCTTGTTAGTGGTGCTGCGCTGAATTGGTGCTTCTACGTTGGTGTCTCCTAAAGGAGTGAAATTCAGAGTTGGAAATTTTTTTTTCCTATTCTCATAGCTATACATTCCATTTGTTTTTTTTACTGCTAGATCTGCCAGTGGACTGACAGAACTTTCAAAGGATTTTCTCCCTCCAAAATAAAAGGTATGTTTTATTTCTGGAAGCCTGAAAGTGAGCATCTAATTGTTATAAACTAGAGAGGGAATAATATGTTGTAAAACCTTGAAACTGTCGGGGCCCAGGATTATTTAAACATCTGTCTCTGCCCGTGTCTGTGCTTGAAAACAATGAGGTATGTTGTAACGGATTGCACTGAGTTCCAAGGGAAAAAACTCTTCAGCTACTTAGACAGTGTCTTTAGACTTTGATTTTTTTTTCCAATGAGAAAATGCTGACAGTGTCATCAAGTAGTCTGGCTTCTACTTTTGTTTGACAATGTTTTCAGAAAGGAGCTTTGTGGAGGTTTAATTTTCCTAAATGTACAATTCAAAAAATGCTCAGTCTCAAGATTTTAGAGGAAAATAATCTCACTTTCATTCAAGCTTATCATTTTTTAATTGAACATTAAGCAGATTTATCAATTTTGGGGAGAACTTCATCCCCATAACAGGTATGATGTCTTGAAAAAGGAAAAAAAAATCACTATATCCTCTGACATAAAGTCAAGTTAACTTTAGATACCTGCATCTTTATGTCAAAGGTTTATTTTAAAAAGCAATTATTTTATTATTATCTCTTGAAAGGCAGTATAATGTCATATAGAGAGAGATGGGCTCTCTGTCAGAAAAACGTGTATTCAAGCCTTGCCTCTGACACATACTAACTCTGTGACCCTGTGCAAAGCCTTCCAAGGTTCAGAAAGTTCTTTAAGCTTTAAACTGCAGAAAAGATGTTTATGTGCCTGGGTAGAAAACTTACTAGATGAGAGAAAGAGATGACTTTTGAGAGAGTCAAGCTACCGTTGAAGTTTGTATCTAATACTTGATAATGCTCGATAGACTCAAGTCCAATGAATTTAAACAAATCTACCCTAAATAAAACTTAGGGTAGTTAGGTAGTATAGTGGAGAGAGCACCAGGCCTGGAGTCAGGAAGCCCTGAGTTCAAATCCAGGCTCAGATACTTACTAGGTGTGTTACCCTAGGGAAGTCATTTAACCCTATTTGCTTCAGTTTACTCATCCATAAACTGAGCTAGAGAAGGAATTTCCAGTATCCTGGCCAAGATAAAAACCAAATGGAGTCACAAAGAATTAGATATGATCACAATGAGTGAATTAACAACAAAAACCCAAGGACCAAAACAGATTTTGGATGAGAGTTATGAAGGGTGAAAAGGCAGTAGCATTTTTTTTTTTTTTGCTTTTTGGAGGGCAATTGGGGTTAAGTGACTTGCCCAAGGTCACACAGCTAGGTTTATGTTAAGTGTCTGAGGTCGGATTTGAACTCAAGTCCTCCTGACTCTAGGGCTGGTGCTCTATGCACTGTACCACCTAGCTGCCCCAAGGCAGTAGCATTTTAAAGAGGAGGCCAAGCAAGGATGGAGCATCCCTTTGATTGGAAGGCGTTGTTTTGGCTAGCAGTGGCAATGAAAATAATTTCCTGTGGTAACTCTCATTGAATAATATCACCCTGGTCTGGAAGGTTATCAGAAATGGCTGCCTTAGGTCAAGGATTCTGACTTATCATGTAGGACTGGACAGGGCCTCAGATGATATCTAGTCCAACTCCTTCGTTTTACAGATAAGCGGTCCAAGGCCCATGGAGGCTAAGTTACCTGCCTAGGAGGACACAGACATAGATTTTCAGCTATTCTAATCCAAACCCCTAATTTTTTCATATGAGGAAACTTAGTAAGCATCAGAGGTAGGATTTGAACCTAGGCCTTCTGACTCCAAAGTCAGTCTTCTTTCCATTATAGCCTTATTCTATCTTTGTATCCCCAGGACCTAGAGAGGTACTTATCACAGAATCAAACCCAACTAGATGGCACAGTGGATAGTGTCTGATCAGGAGTCATGAAGACTCATCTTTGAGTTCAAATTCAGCCTCAGACACCTACTAACTGTGTGACCCTTAACTCTGTTTGCCTCAGTTTCCTCATCTGCAAAAAGTGAGCTGGAGAAGCCAAACTACTCCAGTATCTCCACCACAAAAATCCCAAGTAGAGTCACAGAAAGTTGGACGTGACTGGAAAATGACTCAGTAAATAGAATCATAGATTGTAGAGCTGGAAGGAACCTCAAAAGCCATCTTGTCCAACCACATCATTTTTATAGGTGAAGAAACTGAAATCGGTAATGTTGTCAGTTGCCCACGATCGGCAGAGTAGTTGACAGAGCTGAAATCTGAACTCAGAACCTCTGACTCCAGACAGTTCCACTGCTCTGCGACCTTTCTTTCTTGTTTGTTGGATTTATTGGCAATTGTCTTCAAACACAAGTTCCCTCACAGCTATTAAAGCTATGAGAGGAAATTAGAAGTGATAGAATTATTCAGTTCTCCTGTTACTTTTTTCTTGTTCTTACCAGATCATTTTGATCCAATCTCCAGATCTGAATGGAGTGGAATGGGACAGTTAGAACATCACAGAGAATAGACTGTAGAAATCTTCCCCTTCTCCCACACAGATACCAAAGACTGTAGGAGAGAAACCAGTAGGAGCTGGGAACAGAGTGGACTTTTATAGTTGCTTCAATATTATTAGGAAGTGGTGACTATAGTCAAGGGTCACATATTTTTTTTAATATGCTTCCTACTATGACATGTATCACACTTTTCTTGCAGAGCTCTCTTCATATAAAAGTGTTTGTAGTTTGATAATATTAATATCTGCTTTATAGTAAAGCAATGATTACTATGGCCCAATATTGTATAGGTATTATCTATGTTAATTTCAAGCAAGAAGGAGTTTACCTCTAAATATTCGTTCTGTATTCTCTACCATTGGGATATTTAAGGCTGATGAGAGAATGATTAAGGGTGGAAGAGCTTATGCACAGCTGGACTTCTCTGAAAACAGGCAATTATAAGTAAAGACCAAAATTTAAAATTGTATTTCATAGAAGCAAATTATTATCCCATGTTATTGTCTTTACCTTACAGAAGTATAATGGTTTCTTTATTAAATTATGTCAAGAGGGGAATCAACTTTCACCCTCCACACAGGGTTATAAAGACATAGGAGATCTGAGAGAGATTCAAAGATCAGAGAAGAAAATTTAGGGGACAATGAAGAGGCAGTTAGGAACCTGGAAATGAATCCAAAAAATCCCCTTGGAAAAAGGGATCAACTGGAAAATTTGGGGAGGAGGGCAAGATGAGAGACAATCAGGAGGTTGGGGACATAAAATGAGTATATAGGTGTCAGAGAAGGGGCCATTAGAGGGCTGAGAAGAAAAGAATGGGGGCAGCCATAGGGAGGAACCCAGAAGAAGGAGCTAGACAAAGAACCCCTGTGCTATTCACACCCCAACTCTATCCCAACATAGATAATTAAAGCTCTTGATGACATCCCTATCATCTGTCTTCAGTCTTTTAAGATTCATTTTCTCCTAATCCTCAGCAGCTCTCTTCCTCATAAGCCCTTCATAATCATCATCCTCCATCATTCCTTCCTCCTCTTTCTTCATTTAACGATTTTAAATAGATCCAAAGCAAAGATAAGGGGCATCAAATGCCTGCACAAATCTTGACATAAAGAGCACCACAGATCTCTGGTCTGTTGGAAATTGTATGCCAATGCTTGTTTTTGATCTCCAAGCATCACATTCCTGGCACTAAGCAAAAGTTTTGGCTCCAAAGAAGTGCAAATTCTGTCCACTGGCTTTCTTCCATATTAAGTGAGGAGTTTGGCTTTTCTCAAATAAGTACAGAATTAGAATTTCTTTTTGGAAAGTCACTTGGCTAAGGGGAAAAACGTGTTTTTTGGGGCAATCCTAATTTATTTTTCCCGTAGATATTCTTTAGGGTGAAAACAGAAGGAGTTTGCCTGAATTTATTCTCTAGTTTGGAATAGATTTGCAAAGAGTTAAGAAAGGAACAGAAAAGGTAAAAATTCTGAAACTAAAACATACTCAAAATGTGTCAGACAAGCTAGAAAAAGTTCTATTCTCCAAAAGAAAAAAAGGATTCTCCAAAATTACTGGTCTGTAAATTATGCCAATAATTCTCCAACGTCACTGATTTGACTGGTAGGACCAGGCAGAAGGTCTTTTTCTTTATTTTTTTACTTCTTTTCCTTAGGACCTGAAACCATTCCGCTATCTTTTTGTAGTTTCCTTGGTTAAATATGCCCTTGTAGATAAGCCATGCTCCCTTTTATCTTCTCTAATGTAAATGATACACAAAATATCCCTAGACTTTGGAATTCCAAGGAATCAAGGTCTTCTACTCAGCAAGTTATTTTTTCCCTGGTTAACTACAACCAACTCTTAAACCAGTTTATAAAAATCCACACTTGCCTTGCATTGTCCATGCCTGAAGATAACTGGTTGTCCCTAAGACAAATTAGGTGAGCAGGGTAGGCAAAAATAAAATTAAATCACCAGAAGAATTTTGGCATTAAAAAGAAGGGCCTTTGTTTCAGGGAGAAGTTATTTGCAGTGTCTACCAAAGATAGAAAGACAAATAAATGTACACATGTATGTGCATATGGATATATGTAGATAGATGATAGATGGATAGATAGATAAACTCTACAGGTTGCTTTTCCAACTGCATATCTTAGTCTGAACATTAGGGATTCTTTATCTTTTTGGCTTTTGCTAGGTGCATAAATATGCTAAACTTTTTAAGTGATTGTGGATAGCATATTAAAGACTTCATTCTTCCATGGCTTCATGTAATCAACATAATGTCATTGTCATATAGCACTAACTGGCGGATCTCACTATCAACAAGGAATCCCTCTTCAATTTGCACTTTGCATTGAATATCCTATTTGACAATATTGAAAATATCTTTATTTAGTATATGCCTCACTTAACATTAATCATCATTGGGTCCTTCATATAATTTTGATATTTATTTGAGAGACCCTTTGTTGAAGAAATACCTTGAAGTAGTACTTTGTTCTATCAAATAAAATTCTTATTTATAATCAATGAACAATGATTTAGAATACTGGAGAAAATTGGAGATGTGGGGGATTTTATTAAGTTCTCATTGAATTCTACAAGGAATTTCTCTATCTTTTCATCCTCTGTAACATCTGTTGATGCATAAGCTATAGTTATTTTCATGGTGTTCATTTCTGCAAATAGTTATCATGATCATGGCAATACCAGATGGCTAAATTGCCCATGAAATTATTTTTTCTTGTTGCCTTTGTCTGCTCATTAACCCAAATCCACCAACTCTTTTTATTTACTTTTCTCTTTTTTTTGATAGGAAGAATGCGAAGGTGAGATGATTTCATTCCTTTAGTAATGTATCTACTCACTGATCACAATGTAAAGTAGTTTACATTTAGAGAACTAGCAGCTACAGTTATGTTATAGACAGCCATGGTTTTTAGAAAATTATATGCAGATAAGCACAAACAGTAATTCGTCAAGGCAGATAGAACTAACTTGGGGCATCATCAAAGACTTTGTAAAGAAGGCTAACCTGAGCTTTGAAGGAGACTAAGAATTAGAAACAGCGGTCATATGAATGGAGTGCATTTCAGACATACAGGAGGCTGGTCTGTATAAAACAGGGATGGAATACTGAATTCAAGGAATTGTACATTAAAATGATCTGAAGATCCACAGTATAAAATCTATATGTACATACTTTAATGTACATATAGGGACTATTAAAGAGGAGTCATATAAAATAAATCTGGATAAATTGTAGAGAGCTTTAAATGCCATACTAAGTAGTTTCTATTTTAACTTAAAAGAAATGTAGAACCACCAAAAAAATTTAATCAAGGAAGTGACATGGTTAGTCCTGTGCCTTAAATGATAATATGGTCAGATATATGGAGAATGAATTGGAGAGGAGAGGTACTAGAAACATGGAGGCCAATTTGGCTTTTTCTAATAGGTGGAGATGAGGCCCTGAACTAAAGTTGTTATGTGGATAGAAAGAAAGGAATGGAAGCAAAAGATGTAGAGATAGAGACCACAGGGTTTAGCATGTGATTGGTCTGGGAAGTCAGGGAGAGGAAGAATGAGAATGACTCTGAGGTTATGAGCCTGAATGACTGAAATACAGTGGTGCTTTCAAGAGATATAGACTGCTACACTTGGAATCAAGCCGTAATTTTAAATTCCACCCCTGACACTTGCTAGCTTTGTGACCATGGAAAAGGCATTTGATCTTTTTGAGGCTTAGGTAAGTCTCTAAGACTATGTCGATTGAAATCTATGTAAATTGTGGAAGAGATTTCTTGATTCTACTGAGGTAATGAATGACATCAGGTTTTCCTAGGCTCACTTAATTCTTAAACTTATTTTCACAACTACTTTAAGCAAGGTCACCAAAGGATAAGTATCAGCTCTTGGTGCCATTGAGTTAAGATATCAGATGACACCAAGAACATAGCTGAATGCCAGAAGTGCTCACTCAAGTCTTTTTTTTAACTTTTGCTTATTTTTAGTTTACATCATTCATTTCCATGAGATTTTGAGTTACAAATTTTCTCCCTGTCTTTCCCCTACCCACCACTCCAAAACAGTAATCCCACTGTATGCCCCCTCCCCCAATCTGCTCTCTCCTATATCCTCTCCTATCAGCCCTCTGACTTTCCAGTAGGGCAAGATGGATCTCCCTACCCTAGTACCTGTATATCTTATTTCCCAGTTGCATGTAAATAATAATGATAATCATATGTATATGTATATATATGCATATATATTTTTAACATTTAGAACTTTAAATTGTAGATTCTTTTCCTTCCTTCCTCATCACCAAATCCCCACTGGAAAGACAAGCAATTCAATACAGGCAGTACATGTGTAGTTATGTAGAATATCTCCACAATGGACATATTGTGAAAGACTGACTACATGCCCCTCCTTCCTGTTCCGCCCCTCCCCACTCGTTCTATTCTCTACTTTGTCCCTATCCCTTTACAAAAATGTGGGCTTCTAAAAACCCTCCTCCCCAACCTTCCCTACCCTTCATCCCTCCTCCTCACATCCCCTTCCCCCCTACTCTCCTGTAGGCCAAGATACCTAATTTAGAGTGGGTGTCATTCCTTCCCTAAACCAAATTCAATTAGAGTAAGGTTAACCCATTCCCTTTTGCATTCCTGTCCTTCCCCTCCATTGTAACAGTTTTCCCTTGCCTTTTCCATATGAGATGATTAACCCCATTCTGTCTTTCCTTGTCTCCTCTCACTGTATTCCTCTCTCACCTCTCAATCTCACCTTTTAAAATATTATCCCTTCATATTCAATTGATCCTATGCCCTCTGTCTATGTACACATATATACACGCACTCACATATGTATTCCTATGCACATATACCATCCTATATAGATATATGTGTATGTATACATATATGTATATTTATATTCCCTTCAACTATTCTCATACTGAGAAAAGTTTCACAAGTTACACTTATTGTTTTTCCAAGTTGTCATGTAAATAGTTCATCTTTATTAAGTTCCTTATGAATTCTATTCCATGTTTACCTTCTCATGCTTCTTGTGTTTGAATGTCAAATTTTCTATTCAGTTCTGTTTTTTTCATCAAGAACGTTTGGAAGTCCTCCACCTCCCTGAATGGCCATATTTTCCCCTAGAATGTTATACTCAGTTTTGCTGGGTAGGTGATTCTTGGTTTTAATCCTAGCTCCTTTGATCTCCAGAATATCATATTCCAGGTCCTTAGATCCCTTAATGTAGAAGTTGCTAGATCCTGGGTTATCCTGATTGTGTTTCCACAGTATTAAAATTGTTTCTTCTTGGTAGCTTTCTCTTTGATCTGGGAACTCTGGAACCTGGCAATATTCCTAGGAGTTTTCTTTTTAGCATCTTTTTCAAGAGGTGATCAGTAAATTCTTTCAAGTTCTATTTTGTCCTCTGGTTCTAAAATATCAGGGCAATTTTCCTTGAGAATTTCTTGAAGGATGCTTTCTAGTTTCTTTGTTTGATCATGGCTTTCAGGTACTCCAATAATTTTTAAATTTTCTCTCCTGGATCTATTTTCCAGGATAGTGGTTTTTTTCAAGGAGATATTTCACATCGTCTTCTAATTTTTTCATTCCTTTGGATCTGTTTAATAGTATTTTGATTTCTCATAAAGTCATTTGCTTCCATTTGCTCCACTCTAATTCTGGAGGAATTATTCTCTTTAGAAAGCTTTTGAGATTCTTTTTCTATCTGGCAAATTCAACTTTTTAAGGTATTCTTCTCCTCGTTGGCTTTTTGGGCCTCTTTTGCCATTTGATTTAATCTATTTTTAAGGCATTATTTTCTTCAGTCATGCTATTAACTCTCTTTTCATGATTTTCTTGTATCATTCTGATTTCTCTTCCCAATTTTTCTTCCATTTGTCTTATTTGGTTTTCAAAATTCTTCTTAAGCTCCTCTCCTCCTGGCTTTTAACCAGTCTACATTTTTCTTGGAAGCTTTTGGTGTGGGAGTTCTGACTGTGTTGTCTTCCTCCCATTCCATGCTTTGATCCTTTTTGTCCCCCCAAAAGGAATCTAAAGTTGGATTGCGGGGCTTGCTTTGCTTCCTTTGCCTGTTCATGTTGCCAATCAGTTACTTGACTTTGGGGCTCAGTAGGACTCTGCTTCCAGAGGGGAGAGCTTTGTCCCAAATCTCTGGGGTTTTTGCAGCTACCAGGGCTATTAGGAGACCACTGTCTTAGCAGTCCCCATCAGCTTTGGCTCACTAATCACACACCACAGGACCACCACCCAAGACCACAATGCCAATCCAGACAGCTTAAGGCAAGAGCACTTATCCTCTGAGTGATGACTTGGCCTCCCTGCAGTCTGCAGACCGTGAGCTCTGCAGCAGTCATGTGGAGGTGGCTGCAGGGCCGGCACTGCTGCTTCTCGCCCTTGAAGCAGATGGCCAGGCTCTCTTCCCCAACTTTAGCCAAGTTCCACTGACCTTTCACTTTATCCTTTTTTCTTATGGGTTGATAATTTTGGAAACTGCCACAGCTGCCAGTGATCCACTCTACTGAAAGCTCCAGCCATGGCCTGTTCGAGCTTCAGCTGTGGGTTCATGTGGTGCTGGTCTGGGCTCCCAGCACCCTGAGATGAACCCCTTCCCATCAGCCTGCTTGGCTGCCTTCAACAGGAGCTTTGTTACTTTATAACTTTGTGGGTTCTGGAGCTCTAAAATTTGTTTAGAGTCATATTTCATAGGTATTTGAGTTGGTTATGGAGGGGAGTCACAGAGTTCTGCTTCTAAGCCACATTCTTGACCTCACTCAAGTTTTTTACAAGAGGAAGCTATATCCAGTGTTACAGGCTTGACTTATGTCTCAAATAAAAGTTATTGCTAAGCAAGTGGCCCAAAGCAGCCACTTCTGTGAAATTAGGGTATTTTGCACAACAATCTGGGAGCCAACAATCAGAGATTTATACCACATACAAAAAAAAAGAACCCATAAAAGGCCCATGATTCATTTATCTTTACATTTTCCTAATGCCTAGCAAAGTGTATTGTCCAGACGGACATTTAATACAGTTTTTTGAATGGGGAAATTGCTAATTGAAAGAGAGAGAGAGGTTGAGACAGAAATTAACATGTCCTTTATTCTTTGAAAAAAAAGACATATATATATAGTTAAACATAAATGTTAATTACTGTTGTTCATTATTAAAAAACAATTAGGAGCCTTACTCAGTGTTCTTTAACCTTTATTCATCATTGCTGAGCCCAACCCTTGTTTTTTTCCTAGACTTGAGTAATATGTTCCCTTAAATATCTTGGAATTTCAACTATCCAGACAGGCCATATCATATAGCATTTGGAAGGGAAAGTATGCACATATAGATTTTATACTGTGGATCTTCAGATCATTTTAATACTTCAACCATAATTTAAAAAAATTTTTTGCTTTTAAAAAAAATTTTGGAAGGGCAATTGGGGTTAAATGATTTACCCAAGGTCACACGGCTAGTAACTGAGTTCAGATTTTAACTCAAGTCTTCCTGACTCCAGGGCTGGTGCTCTCTTCACTGAGCCACCAAGCTGCCCCTAAAGTAAAATTATTACTAATTTTTAAAAATTATCATTATTTTCAAAACTTTAGCCTGTTTGACTTAGAATTTTTGGTTTTTACCTAAAGATCCTTTTAACTTCATATTGACACAACCTGAGCCTCTGAATAATGGCAACAATGAAACAGTTTGGCTGCAAATGAGCTCTAGAGTTGTGTGGGGTGGCTACAGCAGATTAGGAAAATTGATTAAATTACATTATATTCTGCCACAGTCATATGGCCAGGAACTCAGTCTTAGTTCCTTTAGGCATTTTTAATCTGATGAATTTAATCATTAGTATTCATGAAAGAATCTCTGTCTAGGAGTTATCACATTTTAAAAACAACAATAAAATACAAATGCATCACACTCAAACATTTGGGATATTTTGCTTAATATAGTTTTTCTGTCTGCCTCAGAGAACAAAGCTTTGGATCTGTTTTCAGACGATATTGGTTTTCCTTTCTTAGGCAGATAACTATCACCTACTTTTCTTCTTCCCTATCCAATTTTGTTATAGTTTGTTTACTGAACATTGGTTGTTGACATTATGATAAAATTCATTTCCAGAAAGCAAGAGGATTTGGAACTGTATCTTGTTATATTTATACTGTGATCTATTTTAAAAGCTAGACACAAAGGCAAGAGATATTGGTTCAAACAAAATAACTCCCAGCCTCCAAGAATCAGTAAAGAGAAACAAAGAACAACAACAAAAAAACAAAATCCTCTTCATTGGCTCTTATTTGATTGCCATGGACCTCCATAAGCAATGGGACACTACAGAGACCAACTGGATTAAGGAAAAGATGGAATTACTGGACCAATTTGACAATGAAAGAAAGGAATGGGAAAGCCAATGGAAAGTTATGCAGAAGAAGATTGAAGAGGTGAGTGATAGTTTATTGTGAGTATCTTACAAATCCCAAGATCCAAGGGATACTTTTTTGTTAATGCTTGTCTTTCGATACCACTCTTAACCATTTTTCCTCTTTCAGCCATTAGGCATCCACTACAGTGAAATTTTTTAGATGAACAACACAGGCACAGTATCATCTAATGGCATTGGGTAGAGACAAAAATGTACTCATTTTATAATACTGAATAGAATTTTTTTAAAAAAACTTGAAATACTACTCTAATATGTATTTTCAGACCAAATTTACTGTTTAATTGCTAGAATTATGTACTGTTGCTAGAGACACTATAGATATAAAATGAAATCCATGAGTTTTCTGATACCAAGGGCATGTGGGAAAGATGTATGAAAGTACAATTTAATTGGAAGAACATTACTTAGTAAAATGACAGTTGGGTATTAGAAAATGTATCTTTCTAATATCGAGATGAAAAATGAATTCTGTCTCCCTGAAGATATTATATGCAACATAGGCCAGGAAAATAGAAAAAAGTGTCATGCATCAAAAAGCAAATGCCATCAAGCTGTGAGATTTATTTTGGGAAGCTGTGCTGAATTTATTGGTGATGTTCAGTAGAAAGGAGGTTATGATAAATGACATACCACAACCTTGACACAAATAGTGATTTTTTTTTCTATCTGTCAACCCTAGTACATTGCCACCAGGCGACAGCTTTAGTATTCTCACTTGTGGGTACATGTGGACATGTATGTCCTCATGAAAAGTAATTAATTTTAACTTGCTTCCTTTGGACAATATTAATATTATTTTTATATATGTGTTTATACCTCCAAAAAGAGTAAGTTGGCAGAGTCCTCAGCTTAGGTAAACAAGATCTCAAAATGCATGTTTTCATGATCTTTATCCCTAAATATTTTAAATTAAATATCAAGCAATCAGTAGTTAGTGATATTAAAACATAAGTTAACTTGGGAAATAGTGAGGAACCACTGAATGCAAATGCTGCTTCTGCCAACAAGGCAAAGGAATCCCTGCAGACTTGTACATAACCCAGGCTTATAACTAGACAGAATAAAGCATGACCTTTCAAACCCCTTGGAGGAAAGCATTTCCTCCAGTTCCCAATATAGCTCTGAGAGTGTCTTACTTTCCCCTTCCCCTCCTCTGCTCATAGATTTATAGTGTGTTGAAAGAGGGCTACTGGATCAAATCACAGCAAAAAGTTAGAGTGCAATGTTAACCCATCCTGCATTCAGGAATTAATTAGACTGCCTTGATTGATTTAAAGATTTCATATAGTAGCTTTATATAGACACAAACACTGGCTCATCAGACTACCCAGTGAGGGAGATGGAAGGGAGGAAAACCATCTATAAAATTATCCAACCAATTATTGGTGCCATTTAGCCTTGGGGAGTGGGGATGGGGGTTTGGGATTAAGGTTGTAGTAGATCCAGATAATGACATGCTTGCCTGTTATTCTCCAGAGGTTCCTCCCTGGTTCCTTTAGTCAGGCAGTCTTCAACCCTTTTGGTTTGAATAACACTTTACACTCACAAAAATTATTGAGGACCTTAAAGACCTTTGTTTTGTTTGGATAACTATCAATATTTACTGAATTAAAAATTAAAACTGATAAATTTTTAAAATTTCAGTTTTTCAATTAAAATAACAGTAAAATCTTTAAATGTTAACAAATATTTTATAGAAATATAACTTATATCCAAAAAATTAGTGTAAAATAGTAAATAATCTTACATATTTTTGTAACTTTTAAATATATGACTTAACAGAACTTAGCTGGATGCTCATATGTTTCCTCATTCAATCTCTTGTGATATGTGTTTTGGTTGAGGTATATGAAGAAAATCCAGCATCACACAGATATGTAGTTGGAAAAGACAATAGTATTTTAACAGGCAGATGACATCTTAGTATTATGAAAATAGCTTTGACCTCAAGGACCCCTGAAAGTGTCTCAGGGAGACTCTTAGAGGATTGCAAACCACACTTTAAGAACTGCTGCCCTAGATTTGGTAGGGGCAGAGCCAAGATGGTGGCATTGAAGCAGCAAGGTCCCGCAGCTCCCACACCGCCACCCTAAACACCCATAAAATTATGAGCCCAGACAAAGTCTAGGACTCTCAGACTCACACAAAAATGCAGAAAACACATCTCTCGATGAAGGCAGCGCAACAGCAGGGGCTCATCATGGCAACGGGGAGCGGAGGCTGGCCCAGCCTGAAGCCAAGACCATGGTCAGGCCCGGGGTGGTGGGAAGGATCCAGGCTGAGCTGAGCCGAGCCCTGCCGCAGCCAGTCTTCAGAGGAGAGGAACTACAGTCTCCAGCACCACCACATCTGCCAAGTCGTGAGGAATGGGACAGGAGAGGGGCAGCTTGCACCAGAGCAGAGACCGGCCCAGCCCAAAACCACAGCCGCAGCCAGGCCAGGCCCCAGGGCAGCCAGGACGAGCTGAGCCTCCCAAGCCGCAGATTGAGTCTACTTCAGACAAGATCTAAAGCACCTGCCTGAGGGGAATCTTCAAATCCTGCAAACCAAGGTCAGAGATGGTTAGTGAAAGTGAAACTTTGGAAATTAATTTGGGGATTGAAAAGCAGTTTGGCCAATCTGCCCCCCTCCGTTTCAAGGAAGCAGTGGTGGAAAGGAAGTGCTGCAACCTGCGGCGGCCCCCACCAGGCTGCTTCAGAGCCCCTGGCCTGCGGACTCCGCAGGGGAGCTGAATTGATTGATCAAGGCCAAGTGTTCTTGTGTTGAGCGGCCTGGATCCAGATCATGGTCTTGGGTGGTGGTCCTGGGGTGCACTTTCAGCAAGCCAAAGCTGGGGGGACTTGCAACACCCCCCTAATAGCTCCAGCAGCTGGGAAAACCCCAGCTATTTGGAACAGAGCTTTCCCCGCTGGAAGCAGAGTTTCATAGAGCTAAAAAAATAACCAATTAATTGACTGACCAACATGAGGAAAAGGAAGCAAAGTAAGAATAGCAATAAAACTCTAGAATCCTTTTTTGTGGACAAAAAGGATCAAAGCATGGAACGGGAGGAAGATAGCCCAGAACTCAGAACTCCCACACCAAATGCTTCCAAGACAATTGAAGAATGCCTAGAAACTATACATCAACTGAAAAAGGACTTTGAAAGCCAAATAAGAGAAGTGGAGGAAAAATTGGGAAGAGAAATGAGAATGATGCAAGAAAATCATAAAAAGAGAGTCAACAACCTGACTGAAGAAGACAACACTTTAAAAAAT
>CM053593.1:286758401-286780403 GCA_028646575.1 Pseudocheirus occidentalis | reverse complement strand
TAGGAGAGCAGGGCAGGGGAGGGGCTTTACAGTGGGATTGCTGTTTTAGGGTTGGGGCAGGGGAAAGATGGGGAGAAAATTTGTAATTCAAAAATGTAATGAAAATGAATGATGTAAAAAAGAAAACAAATAAAAAATATTGAAAAAAAAAGAACTGCTGCCCTAGTCTAAGGGTTCTTCTCATTTTTTGTATCATGGGCCCCTTTGGCATTCTAGTGAAGCTTATAGACTGCTGCTCAGACTCGTGTTAAAATTCATAAAAGCAAATACATAGGATTACAAAGGAGACCACTTACACCACACAGTTATCAAAAATATTTTTTAAACAAATTATCAGACCTAAATGTGAGAACCCCTGGCTTAAGCCTTTTAATATGATTTTCCATGCCCATGAAATGATATTTAGTTCAAATAGACAATAGTGTTACACTGACAACAAAGAGACAGTATGGGAAAGAGACCAAGGAAACAGGTCTTTGATTCTATTATTGGTAGAACACGCATTCTATAGAACAAAAGAGGGAATCTAGTCAATTTAAAAGCATTTAAAAAATAAATGGAATGGCTATTTTACATTATTTCACAAGCATAGTTCATTATGAATATTTAAAATATTTGCTACTATGGCCTAAAAGATCAAAATTGCATAATACCCTAATTGGAATAAAATTGACAAATAAACATTAGTCAGCATGATGTAGAAAGGTGTATAGAATTAGGATATCATCTTTATCATTTCATAATTCTGAATACCTAATGGTATATCAAACTAAATAAAATAAAAACTGGTTTTGTAATTGTACCGTTTATTTTGAATGAATATCTGTTTAGATAAAACCATAAACTTACTCATTCATAGTTGTGCTATGTTATCCTAAAGTTAAATACAGATTGTTAGGCAACCCGTAGTTGTAGATTATAGGTTCTACTGTGCCTTTTAGCATGACCTGAGCAAAGAATATCTATACTGTACTATAAGGCAACACAGTCATGGTGATGAAACTATATTTGGGATTGAGTTCTTCCATTCTCCTTCTGGCTCCTTCCTCCTTTATGTCGTTAGTGTTCACTGCCCAAGAAAAGGATGTAATTATGCTACAATCTCAGGAAATTGGGCCCTTTGGAACCAAGCACAGTCCTGATGCATGAGATCCTAAATAGTCCTAAGGGATGTCTTGAGGTTCCTCCCCAAGACATCAAGAGGCAGCATGATATAGTTGAGAGAACACTATACTTGGAGTCAGAAGAGCTCGGTATGGGTCCACACTGGCATACCCAGGATACCTGCTAGCACAGGGTCTTAGATCTGCTTTACTAGGAAAGACAGCTGTTCAAGGGGTCATCATTCTTTTTTAAATTATATTCATTAGTTCAGGGGGAAAATCAGAGAAAATGCAGACAAAGAAAATAGAGAAAATACAAGCAGAGAACAGACAGGGATCTGAGTGCCTGAATAAAATATATACACTTTACAAACATTCCTGGATCAAGAGAGCCTTTACATCTGAACAGTCAGGAAACTCTGAACATAGGGCCACTCTGAATCTCGGCCAGAGAATCACAAGTTCCTTCTCATAAGTGAACCCCCAAAGCAAAATACCAACTCAGAGTATACATACACTTCTCAGAGCCAGAAGATATCACAACCCTCCTGACTCAGTGCCTAATTAGAAATTAGCAAAAAGTGTGAAAGCCTTCCTACAAGCAAGCCTTGTAGGAAGCCTTACAACCCATAAGCAAGTTTCTCTTAATGGGCTCCATGTGAGGTCTATTAATAAGCAGAGAAGATCTTAAGTCCCATTAACACGACAGGGTCCTGGTTCCCCCATTTACTATTTGTATGGCCTTCAGCAACTCAAAATTTCTCTGAGCCTCAACTTCCTCACTTATAAAATAGGAAAAAAGAAAGAATACTTTACTATCCACCTCATGGGATGCTTTTGAGGTATCATTATTACTAATTCTGTTATGACTATAATTTGCCTATACTGCATATATTACTTTGTATTTACCATTTCTCCAACACCTCTTCTATACTAGAATAGTAATGAAAATTTAAAAAAAATACCTTGATCACAGAATCAGAATCCAAGAATTTCAGAATTAGAAGGGACTTCAGAAGACATATATTCTAATACATACCCAAAAGGGTTACCTGACAATCCAGTCTTTAATTAAACCCTACTAATGGAAGGAAACTACTCCCTCTCAAAGTGGCCTATTCCACTTTCAGATAACTCTAACTGGAAATCTTTCCTTATGTCAAACTTAAATTTCTCAAAGGCTGGATAAATAAGATAATTATAACAGTTATTAAAATTACATATTTATGGATTGCTTTATTCATTTTGTTTCATTTGATTGATTGTCACAACTTCATGAGATAGGTAGGTTATTCTTAATTTCCATTTTGTAGGCAAGGAAATGGGTGCAGAGAGGTTGCATCCTTGCCCAAGGTGACAAGTCTAGTGTGTGGCACAAGCAGGACTAGACCTTTACTATCATAAAACAGTTCTGTAAGGAGCAATAAATGCTCTATTCTTAAATGACTTTGAGGTCTTCAGATATGGAGTACCATAAAAAATCAGATAGTTCATTAATATTAAAATATAATTAACAGAAAAAGAGAGTCCAAATGCTTGCCCAGGCTGAAAACTGACATTGCAGGTGTAATTTTATTGTCTTTCTAGCTTTGCCAGGAAGTAAAACTCAGGAGGGAAAGCAAGAAGAATGGCTGCTCCAAAACTGTTGAACATGATAAGAATGCCCAAAGCAAAATGGCATCATTTTCACCACATCCCCCCAATCCAGGACAACATGACACTGCAGTGCTGTGTGATGGACTCTGTCCTGTAAATCTAAATCCAGACACTATGAAAGGAAGCAGCTTCCTCGAGGAAAAAAATCAAATGAGCAAGGAGCAAACAATGACGAAATCCAAAGCAGTATTCATGGACCCTCTGTCCACGAAGAACCAAAAGAAGTATGAGGGTGGGTCTTGCTTGAAGCTTTCTGAGGAAGAAAGAAAGAGTTGTACTAATGCCCTCAATACAGTAAGTAAAAAATGATGGGACATAAAGTTTTTTCTAAAGAAATATTTACATTTCAAGAAGCTAACACAATATTGTTTATATGTGTAAAGGCTCTTGAGGAACTTGCCAAAGTTAGTGAAGAATTATGCAACTTTCAAGAGGAAATCCGAAAGAGATCTAACCACAGAAGGTAGGTTGGTACCTTTATGGTTCTTTTGTGTTGAGGAGTAATACTGTTCAGTAAAATGACCCTATCTGGTACTTGAATATGCCTCTAAATTAAACTGAGTTAGTAGAAACTTGATTTGATTACATACTATATTACTTTCTTAATGTGTATAGTTGGCATCTTCTCCAAAGGGAAAAATTGTATAAATATTGATTGTGGGTTTTCTGCCTTATAGTAGCTAATACATTTTCACCATTTAAAAAAAACAAATTTCATTTTTTGAGTGTTTATTTAACATTCTGGCCATAAGACACTGATAATATGATTAGATGATGGATTCAGAGCTGGAGTGGATGTTAGATGTTACCTAGTCTAATCCTTTATACAGAGAAAGAAGCTAAGGCTCAGAGAGGTAAATGACTTGCTCTAGGTCATAAAGGTAATGAGTAGCAGAAAAAGAATTTGAACCTACATCTTCTGACCACAGATATGATGCTTTTTCTACTATACTAAACTGCCATCCCAAATACCTGTTATTTGTCAAGGAATTTTAAAGTTGGAACAGTCTGATTAAGTTAATTTTCTATCCTAACAAATTGTTAGTGTTATATTTGAACCAAATCATACTGTTCTTCTGATATGATAGCTCCTGTCTAAAAGACATTGATTAGAGACATTAAAGTAGACATTTTATCTATAGCCTTTCAAAACAAGTGAAATTTTAGATGTATAAAAACCACTCAGTGTAATTTTACAGAAATGGGTACAGATGGTTTCAGCACACAAGATCAAATTGTTAATTCTCACAGAGTTAATGTGTGGGGATTGTTTTTTACAGATAACATAAGGCAGACATATTACTTTCTCTATTGTATCTACTTGGACAAAATTTCCCTTGCTATCCTATCTAAGTAAGATTCCCACATAGCTCTTGAAGCCAGTCACCCTCCTCCAGTGCTGCTTAGGCTTGATATCAAGTTCCTCTGATAGTTTCCCTCATCAAATGAAAGGCTTGATGAGAGAAAACTGAACTTCAGAGACAGTAATAAGTTAGATTGAGTTTCTAGAAATATAGAAGAAATGAACTTAACAAGATCAATTGAGGTATTTGTATCTACTGGGGGAGAAACATATAGAGTCAATGAGAAAACTGAATTGAGTTGTGCAAAGATGCAAAATGGTTTGCTACATCCTCAGAGCTTTAAACTGAATACTTAGTTTGGGTCACTCACTACATTGTCTCTGTTTGAAGGCCTGTAGAAACAGTCCCGTGTTTCTAATTCTCTGTTTGAAGTTTGACACTTTCATCTTACTGACTTTAAGGCCTAATTTCCTATTGCTAACAGAATTAAAACCTGATATTTTATATGAATTTTGTTATTCTTGTTTTTTTTCTATTAAAAAATGTTGGAGGTATGGAGTAGAGAAGTAGATTTTTGGAGGTAATTGGGGTCGTTACTTTAATATGACTATTGTCATTCTTGGTTTTTATTTTTTTTTAATGTTGGAGGTGGGGAGTACAGGAGTAAATATTTTTTTAAACAACTGGAATTAAGTTATTTGTCCAGGATCACAGAAGTAAGTGTCTGAGGCTTTATCTGAACTCAGGTCCCCCTCATTCCCAAGCCAGTGCTCTATCTACTATACCACCTAGCTGCCCCAGAAATAGATATTAAACCTGGATCTCTGTGAAGTAAATATTCCTCAGAGCTGCTAGATGCTTGGTCCATTTTTCATTCATATTTCTTATTGGTTATCTAATAAGAGAATACAAAACTGAAGAAAATATAAAAGGGTTGCTTTTCTTTATAACCTGAGATCCACTGATAGGTTTGAGGGGATGAATTTGAACTTATTTTTAAAAATATTTTTATAGCCACATTTCAAAACCTCTGTATTTCATTTTATGCCTTTAAAAACTCTATTCTTAGAAGGAAGGGGTCCCAGTGCTTCACTAGACTACCAAAGGGATCTATGATGCCAAAAAAGATTAAAACTACTTATATAAAAGATAAGGCAGTTTGGGGATCTGATCAGGAATAATTCATGACAGTAAATCAGGAAGACTTTATATGGAATATTCTCCACATTACCATAGGGACAAATAACAGGGCAGAATAAATGCTTTGAAGCTTATATTTTGCTGTTTCCTGCAGGTCAGTGGCTTTTCCATATCAAGGCAATAATCATGCTTACATGCATTTTAATCCTTTCTCTGATTAAATGTAGACTAAGCCTCAGTGATAATTTAATCCATTAAAAAATGAACAGATCTCCCAACTATCTCCTATGCAGCAAGCACTATAAAGTGAAGACTATGAAGAAGAAGACATTGCTCTTGCACTCACAGAATTCATAGTCTAGTTTGGGAGACAAGAAACAGACAAAAAGATAACAGTATAAGTTTAAGTGAATGGTATAAAATAAGAGTTTAAAAGAAGAGGTCATTATGGGCCGAAGCTCATTCTCTTTCTTGGAGAAGGGGAAGGAGTAAGAATGGTAGGGGAAAGGTTGGAGGTCTTCCAAGGAAATGGATGCATGAGCAGCAGCATGGAGATAAGATTACGCAAGACCTAGGCTGGGACAATAAGTAGATAGGCCTGACTATAGCAGTGTTTGTGCAGGGAAGAAAAGAGACGTGAAATTGAAAAGGTCCAGATTCCTAGGGTTTTGAATGTCAGACTAGGCTAAGGAGTTTGGGATTCATGGAATGAGAAGCCATTGGTGGTTCATGAGCAGGAAGATGATAACATAAAGCAGTGATTGAGCAACATGTATTATCTCCTCTTTACTGAGTCGACTGAGACCCAATCCACTGTTTCTCTAGAGAGCTTCTCCTAAATCATCTTATCACTAAATTGTTCTGTTTTATTTCTATGCAGGATGAAGTCAACTCCCTCTCTCCAGGAAACAATTAGCACAGTTAATCCTGATGTGAACCACATGATCAGCAATGGCTCCCCAGCTGCTTTCATCAGTTTAGATATAGAAAAACAGATAAATAGAAAGAAGATAATCCATTTTGATGATATGCCCCATGACACCCCTGTTGAGGACAGGGAACCAGATACACTTTCTTTGCAAAGAAATGAAACTCCACCTATCCCTCCTCCAAGAAGCACTTCTCGAAATCTGCCAAGCTCATATGCTGAAGATCACCCAGTCTTTCATAGTCCAAAGGAAAATTTAGACAGCAGGTGGGAGACACAAGATTGCAGAGGTAAAAGGAATTTTAATAATAACTTTCCTGCAAAGCAGCATGAAGCAACCATGTCCTGTTCACATAAACAGAATACTTTGAAAGATCAAGTCGCTTTTGCCACTTCAGTGCAAATAGCCAAAATAGATAGTGGAACTCAATGTGATAAGGACTTGGAGACTAATATATGGTCACAGGATACAGACAAGCTTCGAACAGGTACGAAGAGTGTGCCTTCAACATTGTGGTTTCCAAAAACTTGCCCTAACTCCGATAAGCTTTCATATGAGAAGTTAATCCAAAGCCATCAGGCTCAATCTGATTCTGCTTTTCACGTAAGTGATGCCCTGAATTCTTTGAAACCTAACAGTGAATCATTTACAGGAGTTAGTTACAACTTTGAAAAGGTTTCAAAAAATGAAAAATTGGCAGCAAAGACAGATGAATTTAACAGAATTGTATTTCGAACAGACAGATGTTGCAGTTCGGCACAGAATATTGAGAGACTCTTAAATTCATCCAAAGACTCTAAGCCCTGTGGTCCATTATGTACATGTGCAGTTCATGTTAAAGAAAATGACAATCTGTGTTGTCTTCAGAACAACAGCCTCTCGGTGCCCAAAGAAAGAATGGCAAATAATTTTACCAAAAAAGTCACGGGAGGACAAGTTAAGCAAGCACGGGAGTGTCCTAATGCCAGTAATTATCATCATATGCTTCAGGAGCATAACTGGAGACCAAGCAATTTGTTAGGTCGACCACGATCAGCTGATCCCAAGTCAAACTATGGAGTAGTGGAAAAGCTGCTGAAAAACTATGAGAAGTCGACAGAGTCTTTGTCACACAATTTGAAATGCTGCCAAGATCAATGGACCAAATTGGATCATAACATCATCAAGAGTGACAAGGACACCTTTAATCAGTGTTTAGAAATGTTTCGACCAGAACAAGAAAAGCAAGAGCTTCAGATGAAGTCAGCCATGTCTATGGAGCAGCAAAGCAAGCAAGGAATAGAGAGGAAAGAATTAACAGAGGTAAGAAAAGATACTGCATTTTGTGTAGAGCCACATCAGAATTTAGCAATAGGTAAGGGTTAAATTAGTCAATTATCCTTTAGTCTAAGTGACTGTTATTATGCCACTTTCTATACTTATTGAACCTTTGGGAACTTAGGTCAGTAACTAATTTGGAACTTTAAGTTTCAACTTTATTACTTATTTTGTTATGTCAAGGATCTGTAATTTCAGAAATTTGTTCCTCTCTTTCCTCATTAAGACAGATTACTATTGCAATAATCTAGGCATGAGGTGAAGGGGGAAAATCTTACTGAAAAGAGTTTTAAAATAATTTGTAATATAACTAGATTAATTTCTCCACAAATCAGCTTCATTTTTTTCATAAGATTAATGAGATACATAGCTGGTCTGGTTAAGGATGTCATCAAGAGACATATGTCTGAACTGATTTATTCTTTGATATCAATGAGCATCTTATACATGAAAATAAAAATTAAGATAGAAATTTACCTGATGATATATCATAGAACTGCACACTATGATGGGCAACAAGAATGACAATCCCTGACTATTGTTTAAGAAGAATTAGGGTGGGGTTTTTCATTTTTTTTACCTACTGTGTTTTTTAAAAAAACCATCATCACAGATGTTATGTATATTGTCCCATAGGGAAACCAGAGATAGGGAGGTTTAAGCAAAGAATTATCTAGGATTCTTTTGCTTATTATTTCTGAGGTTACCTATAAAAAGTTTTTGCTTGCATTTGTTCACCAGGATACTAAAAATATTTCCTGTGACATTATACAGAAACTGTCAAAGCAAGGATGATACGGTACACTTTTTAGTCAGAGAAGCTACCATTTTTCTGGAGAGAAGAATTCATCATTAAATCAAGATGTTTTGAGTTGAAAGGGATCTTGGGTATGATCTAATCCAATTTCCTCAACCCAATTTCTTTTTTGTCCTTTGCGGATCCCAGTATGAACATGAGTTTTCACCCGTTCTATTAGAAACTTGAATTTTGTCAAAGAGTACAAAGGAGAACCTTGCTTTAATGAAGGAGTTCTTAACCTGGAGTCTGTAAACTTTAAAAAAAATGCATTTTAATAGATTAATTTCCTTTGTAATTCTCTTTATTTTATTTGATACATTCAAAAAGTCATCCCTGAGAAAAGGTCCAGAGGTTTCACCAGACTGCCAGAGGGGTGACATGATACCAATTAAGAGCCCCTTTAATGTTTTCCATTACTTCATTTTGACTCAGAAAGAAAGACATGAAACATTTTTAAGGGGAGGGGAGTGCTATTGCGGTCTGAAAAATTCTCCACGTTTATAGTTCCCATTTCTAATTGTCTCACACTGATTCAGGTAATTTAAAAATTGCAGATAATGGCAGATGAGAGTTCCTTGTTTACCTTTTGACTTATTTTTTGGTTCATGGAAAGAAGTGGTTATGTAACCCACAAGGAAAATCATTCCCCTGGATAAATTGTAACCACCCTACACATAAAAAGTGGAATTTTTCCAGGGATCAAATTGGGGATGAGGAGGGGAGAGGATGTAGAGAATCTGGATGAAGAGAGGGGATGCAAATAATCAACAACCATATATTAAGGTATTAGTAAGTTTCAGGGCAGCCAGGTGGTGCAGCGGATAGAGCCATGGACCTGGAGTCAGGGAGACTCATCTTCCTGAGTTTAGTCTGGCCTCAGACATTTACTAATTGTTTGATCCTGAGCAAGTCACTTAACTCTATTTCCTGCCATTTCCTCATCTGTAAAATGAGCTGGAGATGGAAATGGCAAACCACTACAGTGTCTTTACCAAGAAATCCCCAAATGGGGGCATGAAGAGGTTTTCACAGCTTAACAATAAAAACTTATCAAGTTTGAGGTATTTTGCTAATAGGCATATTAGGACTGGGGACTCCTTGTGTTACCAAAATATTCAACACTTCAAATAAAGTCAAAGGTGAAGTTTTTACTTCCTATTGCTAATGCTCTTGGCAACTTTCTAAGATCTTAATAGTTATAGGTACTGTACTGCACTGTTAGAGGAATTTCTTAATCCAGGAGTTCCCAGAACCAGAGAAATCACCCATCTTTGCCTATGACCTAAGATCCCCATCTTTTTATTGTTTCAGTTTCATTTTATCTTCAGGAAAACCTAACCCTAACCCCAAAACAAATCAAACCCAACACTTTATAGATTTCAAAATTTGCAGCTTTCCAGATTAAAAAGAAAAAGATTCCCCAGAGGAGAATGCCTTTAGATAACCACCTTGAAATGTGGGTTCAAAAATAGGAACAAAAAGAAATTTTTCTAGCCAAAATCTTGACAATGTGAAGGTTTTGTCAACTCCCCAAGAACTATATTTCACAATAGAGATCATATGGTCATCATATCAATAGTCACCAAAAAAAGTCTCTTGAGTGCAGATTGATGTCACACATATCTCTGTGAGTCTTTTCAGTATTGAAAAAAAATGTGTCTAAGTTCAACAATTGAAATATTACTTTGCAGTGTTGGTGGGCACTTCTCCAAATGAATGACTATATTTGTATTCTAGGAGTCCGTGGCAATGAAATCAACCGATGGGAAAGGGTTTTCTCGGCCTGCCCGGCCAACAAATCGACGCCCACCTTCCCGATGGGCATCCAGATCCCCATCTGCACCCCCCGCCTTGAAGAAGACTGTCTATGGCTATTCTTTTTCACTGCAATCAGAGACCACAGTTGTCTGAGTCTCCCTAAGACAGGATGGGGAGACCCTATGGCCAAAGCTCTAGACCTTCTTTCCAAACAGAGCATTCTGTGTGTTTGTAGCCAGTGTCCTGCTCTGTATCCTTCAAGATTAAGAATTCCATCTCTTGATATACAGAACAAGCAGTTTAAAAAAATCTTAACTTTCCATCAGTCTTCAGTGTTTTTAATCGACAGATGAACCATCTTCCTGTATTTGTTTTTGTTTGTTTAACAGTGCAGTATAGTTTTTTTTTAATGTCATCCTCATTGATTTGCCAATTGGATTTATCTTTAAACAGTGTACAATTTTGTATATTCTAATGTTCCTGCTAATGTCAGGAAGTGAGCTTGTATGCATGACAATGTGTCTGTAGATGCATGTGTTGAATAGGAAGTATCCTGGTATGTACTTAGGTGAGTCAAACTTACGTGCTAGTGTTGACCTTACAATTATAATCCGTATACCTATATATTCTTTGTGTTTATTTTAAAAGTTTAAAAATATACAATACTGATATTTATATTTTGTTTATCTCTCACTTAGATAAGAATACTTAGGTATTCAGCTATGGTGTTTGGGGTACAGAAAAAAGCTATTCTAACACCCCAACTGCAGCAACATGCATCACAAAATATGTATCATATACAGACTCAAACTTAGTGGAATATCTTTGATAGTATTCTTATAGCACTTCTTAATCTTTATAATGAGAAAACACCATAGTTGGGCTGATTTTTTCCCCTTTTGTAATTAAAAATTGCATAATTTGTACCAGACCAGAGTAGCCTCCTTTCGCAGACAGTCCTGCCTAAAATACCCCTGCATTGCTCAGTACAGGAGGTAACTTTTACATGATGCTTGCCTCACTGTATTTCGGGCAACCAGATTCATGGGATACGAGATCTTGAGGAGCTTCTTTTGATATTTTAGTAACAAAACCCCCTGCGAGGGGGCATGAAATTAATCTGCTTTGTACTGAATTCTTCTCTCTAATGAATAATGCTCAATTCAATTCAACAAGACTTTATTAAGCTTCTATTATGTGCCAGGCACTGGGAATTCAAAGCGAAATAGTACCTGCCCTCAAAGAGCTTATATTCTATTGGTGGGAAAGAACATGTGTTTAAACAAGGTTTTTGTGTAGCCATGCTATCTAGACTAATGAACATTTTAGGGCACTAGAAAAAGGTGTACGTACACCTTCAATTTTTACATTTTCCCACCTCTTTCCCTAAAATTATTGGGATAAAAGAATAATTCACTTTGTATTGTAAAACAAGAATCATATTTTGATTCCCACATAACTTTTGGTGAGTTTTCTCTTTTTCTGCTGCAAACAGGTTACTAAGTATCTATATTTCTGTGTAACATCAATTACAGTTTTATGGTTGTAAACCTGAATTCAGAGAGCATATAAATTTTATTTACAGACCTGAGGAAAACCAAAGTTCTCTAATGCCTGAAACGTTAGAACTGAAGGTCTTAGAAATAACCATGACCTTTTACTTGTCTCTCTGACAAATTTTACACTATGTTTATTTCTCAAATATTAATTTCTTTCAAGAGCTTCCTCTGCTGCCAAAAAGTTACTTGGTTCACATGATTGGAGTCCTGTCCCCACAGGGATTCAAAGAGCCTTTTTTTTTTATCAGTAACCAGATTAGAGAAATGTACATTGGCCTAGACCAGCCATTGAGGTAGAGTATTTAGGTCTTAAATCCCAGCTTGCCTTAAAAAGCTCAGGGCTGTTGCATTATGATGGATTGAGGTTTAATTTTTAACTGTAAAACAGATGGAGTTTAACAGGAGTTAAACTGACTGCTTCTAGAGATCTCAATGGATTTATATTTGGGCCATTCAGATTTCAGGACCATCGTCCTCCATCTTTTTTAGTGCATTGCAAGTCTTCATCATAACACAGTGCTGCTACCCTCAGAGAAAACTACATAAATTCCAATTTATATGACTCGCAAAACATGTGCATTTTTCCATTTGGAAGGTGGGGAAGGAGAGAGCAGAACAGTTCTGAGAAGCGTGGTCTGTGGTATAAAATTCTGTATTTATTGGGAAACCAATATATTGTGTGGCATGGTAAGAGGGACCTAATAACGAATGCCCAAATGCCCGACTAGTTTGTTGTTCTTGCTTATGTTTTACCCTAGAGGATCTAATGTAGATGCTGTCTCTTGATAAGGTAGATGGTAACCTTTGCATTCATGCCATTTTCATTTTTACTACATTTTAAATGAATTAGTGATACACTTGAGAAAACATTTTTCACCTTTATCTGTATGATTTCTTTCTAAATATGCTATACCTTTCTCAGGAAAAAAAACTACCAGGTTTGTGGGAAATAATTCTTTAGTAATATTTGTGTCAGTGTTGAAGGATGAGTTTTCAAAATTAAATGATAGAATACTTAAACATTCTTGGAACTTTAAAAAAATGTAATGGATACTTTAGTAATGAATTCTATATAGACAACTCTAAAAGGTACAGATAAGTTGTGGATCTGCAGTGCTAAAGGGAGCTCTCTACACTGATGAAATCACGAGGGTAGATCAAAAAACAATATCCCTACTACAAGATGAATGGCTTCTGGTATATATCAACAATTCTTTAAAAAAAATAATTACCTAGTAGAAATACTTTGATTACTACCAGTTTCTCCTAACCAAACATTTTGGAAAAGACTTAGAGCAATTCAAATTCATGTGATCAGTTTTCACTATCCTTAGTGATACTATCAGCCTAGACTAAATATGGTAACTGGCACTTATTATCCCTTACCATCCAAATTTTGGAGAGCCAAAAGTTGAACCCAGGGAATGGAATGGGAACAAGAATAAACACAGAGGGGAGTATATGAGTTTCCAGTATGTGTGCTTGTGTGTTTATTTGGGTTTATGTCTGAGTGTTCTGTATGTCTCTGTGTTCCAAGGCCAAGTATTACAAGTGTTATTTGGATTATCAACTATTTTTATTATCCATAACTCTTCTCCTCTCCTTTAGCCCAGGTAATTATATTGGTTGTGTTTTATTTTTAAGCCAGTCTCACAAGGTTTACACTAAACAATGATTATTGTCAAATAAATAAGGGGTTTCACAATGATTTCTGTCATCCTGTAAAAACATTTGTTCCTAAAAGATAGAGTTTTGGTTTTTGTTTATTGTTTCAATGATTGAAACTATTTCTTGTGGGAAATATGTGTTGATAAGCTCTTGCTTTTGGAATCTCTCCTCAGACTGTTGGAATATGCCCAAATAGAATATAGGTTTATAGAAATATCTAATGTGGCCTTTATTTCAAGAAATTTGATTTACTTTTTTTCAAACGAATATGACCCTCATAAATTCAAAACATAAATATAAACATGCTCCTTCCTCCTTGTCTCTCACTGGAAGATGGAAGGAGGCTCCAAGAAGCAGAAGAGGAAGCACAGCTTATCTTGACCATTCAGTTCTAGCATTTTCCTACACAGCCGGGAGCATTATACCTAAAGACTACCATAATACTTATCCACTCTTGGGATTGTAATTCACATCTTAATTGAGAGAACATTCCCTGAAACTTGCATTCAGATAATACCAATGACCTAAATGTTGCCCAGATATGTATGTTCATTTTTTTATAAGAGTGTTGCTTGAAATTGTATAGTAAGTGCTGATGCTAGAAACAATTGAGAATACCCAATTATACTATTAAATTGTCCTGCAAAGAATCTCATTAGCAATAAAGCTCAGTGGAAGGTGAAACTAAAAACTCTTTCAGAACTGGGACACTGTTCCTCAGAATCAGAGTCTTCTCTCAGACCACATTTATGTGTCCTAAATGTAGTGTTCTCTGGAAGCTGAAACTCTATTTAACTGATTACTATACAATCTGAAGCACTCTTTTTTTTTCTTAGCAAACTTTAAAAATATGATGATTCGCCTGGTTCGGTTGTGACTGAAATGCTACCCTTTTGAAGTCAGGCCACAGGCAATGTCCCAAAGCCATTCCACCTCAAGCATTTCCATAACATGGTGTATCCTATAGTAATTACTTTCATTAAAAAATGGTGAGATTATAAGAGTTCAAACGTCGGTATAGACTACACACACCTGGAGTTAGAGAAATGAGATGCATATGATTCGTGAATTCTGCATAGTTTACTACCTGCTAATATAGAATTACATTTAACTATTTATTTAAATGAAACTATTTAAATGAAATTGTATGACCACGAGGAGAGGGGAGAACAGCTATTTTTTAACTACTTACTCTCCCCACTGAAATATCTTTGAAATATATAGAAACCTGTTCTTTTTTTTCTTCTTATGAATATAACTCCAAATTATACTTTATATATAGTGTCTCAAAATTCCTAGTGCTGTTTTTGAGATAAATATGGTTTTGAGAAGGTATCCTTTCAATAGGTTCTGAATGGAGCCCACTTTATTAAAACATTTTTCACCTTGAATGTCTGTACTTTGATTCTGCATGTATAGTAAATGGCCTTTCCAAGACTGAAGACTAAAAGACTCTGATTCTGCCCTGAAATGCAAAGTCATAGCAACAAGCATGTCAGTGAAACCTTCTACCTTGAAATAAGTCCCAGACTTATTTCTACTCATTATAACTTTTAAAGATTCAAGACTAAGGATGAGTTATGAGTCTCTATCACTTCATTCTTAAGGTTTTATTCTTCAAGCAAATGAATCACTCATGTCATTTTTATTAAAAGTATAAAACAGTTGTGAGAACATGCAGTGTAGTGAATAGAAAATTGTCACTGGATTCAAGAAAATCTCAATTTAAGTCCTCCTATTGACACTTACTATCCATGTGACTATAGGCAAATCCTCTTAATACCACCCAGGCAACATTTTATGCCTATAAGTTTCAGCAGAATTGCTGATTTGTTTCTCTGGAAGGAAGTTTCCACACTGGGAGTTCTCTCACGTTAGTAAAATTACAGACCTGGACCAATTTCCAACCCACTGCCTTTAAAATATTTTTTTTTAATTCTGCTCCTTGAGGTTTTATTTCTCATAATTTTGTTCATTCTCAAGATAAGGCCAAGTTAACTGTTGGCATTGTGTTTTTCTTAGTTTGTTGATATTAAATTAAACTAGGTGAAGGATTTTCTGGAGAAAAATAAACAATTTGAAATGAAGTCCAATGATTCAGTTGCGCCCTCTTTTCATCTGAACACAAAAAGTTCCTAAAATCCTACCAGAGAGTAGCTTTCTAGAAATCTCCTCAAACTCTTTAGATTGGTCAATATACAAGCAAACTATCATGATCTCAGAGAACTATCAGTAGTTCTTAGAAGATCTGGGGCTTCTGTGCACTCAATAAATGTACTGAATTGAACATGGAAGGGCAGAATAGCAACTTGAAGAAATTTGAATTCCTAAGAGTGTATTTCTCAACATTTAAGACATATTTTCTTCTCTCCAATGTCTCTTGGATTACATGCCCCTTTTCCAGTGGCTAACACCTATAGACAAAATTGTAGATTAGGTAAATTGTCTCTTCAATGACTTCTCATTCTTTTACGGATTCTCCCACATTATTCTGGGACTGCCTGAAATCCTTAATTCTTAATCCACTTTCACTACTCAGGATTTGCTGTTCCCATACTTTCCCTTTCCCCAATGAAAATATAGCTATAGTTCTCCAGAGTTCCAGATATCTATGACTGAGTTCTGTTAACCTCTCCCCTAGACATTAGTACAGGACCTAGTACTAATCTAAGTTCCTTCCAAAAACAGTGCATTCCCCAACACCCATTTCTTTGTGTTATCATTGAGTTACTCTAATAACAATAATAACATTAATCACCCTAATAGTGTAAATTTGAGGCCAGAGGCATTTTTAGTGGATTGGATTTTCTAAAACCCTTCAATCACTCTGAGGGTGTGGAACTATCCATACTAGTCTTATTAAATTGACTTTATTAAAACTAATTAATGGTACTGAAAAAAGAGACCCAGTATTATAATTAACATCAGTGTTGATGTCTATACCTAAAACTGAGACCAGGTCATTACTAGAGAACAAAATGGTAACAATGGAATCTATTTTTATAGCCCTTATCAAAGTCTGGTTTTTCTTCCCATTGCTTCAGTGGCACCTGATATTAAAAGCAATGGTAGTAGAGTTACTTGTTACAGGCTCATGTTTGACTCCTGTTAGATAATATCTCAAAAACCACTCATTATATAGATGAGGCAATTAATTAGAGATTAGATTAGATTATTCTGTGATTAGAAGCCACAGAATCATAAATTGAGAACTAGAAGGTAACTATGGAGTCATCCAATTTGAAATGCCTCTTTTTTTTTTTACAGATGAGAAAAATAAAGAAAAGAGAAATGAAGAAATGCCCAAGGGTGATTTGTTCAAAGTTTTTGTTAATGGCAGGGCTTGCTTATGACCAGAAGACATTACCACCTATGTTCCTAAATAAATTGCTATCTATATATCTAGAAGAAGGTAGAAAGAGAGGAAATACAGAATAAAATGAAATGCAAGAATCCTGATCTTAGAGTCATAGGACCTAGCTTTTAAACATACAGGATCATAAACACCTGACTTGAAAATTCAGTGAATTAAGCCAATGACCTTATTATGTAAATAGAAATAGCTAGTACAAGATTTTCAGTACTGTAACTCAGCACTTGGTGTAGCATTGGGCACATAGTAGGCACTCAGTAAATGCTTGTAGATTGATTCAGTGGGCCTGTGCTTTCATTGTGTTACAAGATAGATTGGATAGGAATGAATGAATGAATATATGAGAAAGCTAAAATAGATTCTTTCCTATGGAATATAAACTTGAGAAAGTTCTCCCACACAAAGGGAACTATGGAGATGTTTGTAGAGTAATCAATTTGTCAATCAAGAATAAATTCCTTAGTTTAAAAAATGTATTCTCAATTTTAGCAATAATGCTAAAACATGAGTTATTTTAGAAAAGGGCAATATAACAAACCACTCAAGGCAGCAGCTCCTAAATGGAACACCTTGGACTCTTTAATCTATGGTCCTGAACCTTTTGTTTGCCATCAATATTTTAAAGAGAACACCACCCCAAGATTGAAGCCCTTAAACTCTGTAGCCTCACCCACTCATTGCCATCTCCCACAGGATTTAGAGGCAACAATTTAATCAAACCCATTCATTCAGTTCCCATCTAACATGCTATCATGATGAGGGCGTTCCCTGTTAAAACAAGGTAATTCCTAATCTAGTAAACTCCCTCTGTATTCAGGCTGATAAGTTTTTCTGAAATTTTGAAAACAGATGCCTTTAAAATTAAGACTACCTTTTATACTGTCTTCTATCATATTGCATTGTTCCATCACAGTATTAGTCCTTTTGTCATTGATCTCTTTACACTGTGTACCATTTGCTGTTGAATTTTCTATTTGAGATTCTTTAAAAAAAATGTTCGTTCTTGCTTCTTGCTGAGACTATACACACACACACACACACATACACACACATACATACATATATGTGCAATAGATTTTGGTTTTCTTTTGGAGATGCATAATCTTCATTAACTGTTCATACCCTCTTTCTCATAAAGTGTTAACATATATTCTTTGATGTTAAACATACTTCTATTGTTAATTTCTAAGTCTTTTTTACAATATGTTTTTATTTACAGACATTTTAAAGCATTTTAAATGATATGTAAGCAGGTGATCTGGGGGTCTAATCCGGTGAACTATCCTGAAAAGGAAAAAGAAGATAATTCTACCCCTCACCCCAAAATCCAGTTATCACAGATGAGAAAAATAAAGAAAAGAGAAATGAAGAAATGATTTATACTGAATGCAATTTTCAAAAGTCACATAAGGGAATTCAAGTATTAACAGTATATTACATAAAAATATGTCAGTGCAAAATGCAGTATACATGATACATGATAGAAAAGAGGACAAAGAAATCCAACAACTCATTATTTGATTTCTGGTCTTTCTTATAAATAACTCTAATTCTTTACTTCTAAAGTAAGAAATCTTGGGCAAATGTTTCTAATAAATAAAAAATGGTGCTTTAAAAATTCAACCATCATTTTTCTGCTTCATGATCTTTAACACAAGATATCAAAGGATAGTACAAAAACACACCTCATATAAATGAATTCTACATACTTTATCAGTATCTAGGTCCTCATAAGATGTTCTTCATTTTCAATACAGCCAAATTGTACTTTAGAGTAGTATTTTTGTGCTGAGTAAGTAATTTTGGAATTAAAATTATACTGTGTAATACATATAATAAATAGCTAAATTTAGCATTATTGTAGTCTTACAAAAATTCTATTTAATAGGACTATTTGAAGAAAAGTAGGATTCTTGGTTTAAAAAGAACATGCTCTTTGAAGTATGGAGGCTCAGTGTCCTACTGGTTTTATAAAGCCTCTTCACACAGCTATGTCTTCATAAATCACCTACATAATTTTCATTTAATATTGGCCTCCCTTGGAAAAGGAAGGAGCCTGGGATCAGTGGGAAGAATCCAAAATTTTACTAAGGCCTGGCAAAAGTGAATTGAGCATCTACATTAAATTTTTGCTATGGCAGGGACACCAACCATTTGAAACTTCAAGAAACATTCTTTTCTAGCCTCTGATATTTTAAAACCACAATCCCACATGAAACAATGGCATTTTGTGATTGGTGTAATAAATAAAGAAGGGTATTATAATGGAACCTTTATTCCATATTGGAAAAAAAGCATTAAATGTATACATAACAGTAACAACAGTTTTGATGATCCTATTGCCACCTTAAAAAGGGAGGGAAGAGAAAGGAAGGAAGAGGAGGAAATGCAGAATCACAACAACTGTAGATAAGCAAATGTCCTCAAACAGCTCTAGAATCTTGTGAGAACCTTGAAGGGGATTTAAGCATTTTCGTTCCCATGTATGCCAGTGTCCATATCCAGGAATTCAGGTATGAGGAATACTATGCAAAAACAGAGACATAGGAAAGCACAGGGCAGGTACAGGAGACAGCAAATAGTCTAAAATATGTTATAAAATGTAGTATCAGCTAAGACTGAGAGGACAAAATGGATGGGTTGGAAAAGGGATTGACTGCAACCAGGAAAACTCTGGAGAGAGGAGGGTATTGAGACATTTTGGGGGAGATATAAATTAGGGAGTCATCTGCAAACATTCAAAATGCTCAAATGGATCTATAATCTCATCATTGTAGGTATTGCTTCCAAAAGTGTAAATCATAGCATAACTGTCCCTGCCCATCCTTTACCACATCTTCTTCATGTCAGATATTCACCACAGGGCATTTATCCAGAAGAAGAAGCCTCCCTCTTTTTCTCTTGATAGCATGAGGATACCAATAGAATGCACACAAATTGTCTGGCAGTTATCCCTTGCTCTCACCACATAAACAATCAGTCTTTTTTCACTCACATTTCTTTGCTAACACTCCTTATTCTATTCTTCCCTTTGTAATTCTTTAGTTTTAATGTGTCAAAGCCTGTTCATATCCACCATGAACTTTTCCACTGTTCTTCCTACATCTTATAATTCTTTGTAAACTGCAAAGTTCTATGATTAGCAGTCTTACAATAACACCAAAAGAAGGCTGGTATTAAAAATTGTCTTTTGTGACATGGAGAAATTTGGTGTTGTTAAAAAAAAAACAACTTTGCAATTTATTCAAGGCAATTCAGCATACTCTCTCTGTGCCTGTTTAGTGCTAGCCCAATCCACCCTCCAATTGCACTGTTTTATACCTATGTATATATGTGTGTATATTAATATACACACATATGTACATTTGTTATATAATGATGTACAAACTTTACAGCTTGTCTATTCAACTGCATGCCTGGACAATAAACATTTTTCATCCACTTGGTTTTTCCTATGTGGATTGTTAGATCAAACTTTTATAAATGATTATGGATCACACTTTATAAGGTTTATAAAGGTTTTGGAACTTGATAAAAAGTATGTGGAGGACCTTGATTAGGAAGTCACCTGTATATTTATGTTGATTTAAGTTATGAAAATTGATGAGATCATCAGGAAATAAAGTAATGAGCAAGGAGGGTTTAAATTGAAACCTTAGGGAAACACCCCCCCAATTTAGGAGGAATTTATAGGGAATAAATAAGGAAAAGGTAAGTGATGGCCTAGTTAAAACCAGAGAACATGAATTTATAGGCTATACAGTCAGTACAATTTTGTGATTTCCTCTGACATCATTTTGAAATTTGATGGTGAAGCCAAGGAGGCTAAGAATAAAACCATTAGAAATAAGGAATAACAGAGTATATACAGAATAAGTGTCCATGAAAATGTCCTGGGGTAGCTCATAGATAGGAGCAGGATAAACAAAATAAGCAATTGTAAATGGAATTTAATCAGATTAATTCAAGCTACTATTTAACAGCTTCCAGTAAAGTCCTACTCACATGTCTTATCATAATGGGAAGGTAACTGTGAATTCCCTAAGGCTATGCCAACAAAGTCTAAACTGTAACAGATCTTGCCTGCCTATAAAGGCTTCTAGTGCAGGTCTGCTGACTACATGGATACCTGCTATTCAAGAACCAGGCTACCTAACATCAGAAGAAGCTCTTCCTCACCCTGTTAGGAACAAAGCAATGACATGTTCAGCCATAGTAACATTCAGGGACCATCTATTATGACACAGGGAGGCTGAAATCTGAATTGGTGGTGAGAGCAAGCAATGATGAAATCATACAGAAAGTGATAAATGTTCAGTGGTTCTTTATATCTTATTTAAAATTTTTTTCCACTTTTTTTTTTTTTGCGTTTTGGAGGGCAGTTGGGGTTAAGTGACTTGCCCAAGGTCACACGGCTAGCTTTTTGTGTTAAGTGTCTGAGGCCGGATTTGAACTCAGGAACTCCTGACTCCAGGGCCGGTGCTCTACTCACTGCGCCACCTAGCCGCCCCCTCCACTTATTTTTTTAAGTGAATTTAATTTTATTTGTTTTAATTTGTCTTTCTTGGTTAATTGCATGGATAAGCATGTAGAGTAACCTGTCCCTTATTTTCTTAGTTTTTTCCAAGCCAGAGAAAGTCCAATACTCTCTGCCCTCAAAATAGTATAACAAGGTACCATTAATATCAAGGGATAGTAATCAGAGATATAGTTGAGAGTGATATTTGAAGCACACTTCTAAAGACATAGCTCAAATCCCCAGTCTCTTAACCGGAAGAGCTATATTCTTGATTGGGGAAATTTTGTTAAACTTTTTGTTTAAAATTTGGAAGTACATTCTGGTTTCTTAGGTGGCACTGTTTGGCACTGGCTTTCCATTTTCTGCTTCATATTGTCCCAGTGGCTCCAGACTGTAACATTTATCCTGAAGATCTATTCAAGTAATACTCATATTCAGAAATCACCAGAAAGTCTGCTGATGCAATGCTGGAAGGATGAAAATAGTATGTTGAAGGACTAAGAAATGATTGGCTAATCACCCAAAGCAGCACCCCTTTTTTTTCTAACCCTTCTCCTTCTTGTTTGACTTTTCTTCTCATTAGTCATTCCAGTTCTTGTCAGCCCTTTGGAAATTCTAATTAAAGCCACTGGGCCTTGACACAGAGTCAGTCACTAATAGGTTGAATTACAAGTTAGTCTCTAGCCAAAGAAACAGACAAAATATCAGTAAGCATGGTGTGAGACACTGCCTGGAAACCTAGTGGGGGAAAGCTCCATTATCAGTGTCACTATTGTGGTTAGTTAGATTTAATGGGAAAAGTAGAGTTTGTTTAAGACAATTTTTAAAAAGTCTTTTGCCAACTCTACCAGTCATTTTGACTATTCCAAAGAGTCTC
>CM053593.1:286743163-286757901 GCA_028646575.1 Pseudocheirus occidentalis | reverse complement strand
CCTTCTAATCCTGGTTTGCATATGTGAAGATTCCCTCAGGTGCAATAGATCTCTGAAGTATACTTAAGCTGCTGCTTGGGAGGCTCATTCCTCCTGGCCATGGCTGGGGTTTTGTGCTGGGCGAGTCTCTGTTTAGATGTGAGCTGCCCCTCTCCCATCCCGTTCCTCACCTTGGCAGATGTGGAGGTGCTGGAGGCTGTAGCTCCTCTCCTATGAAGACTGGCTGCTGCGCAGCTCAGCTTGGCTCAGCTCAGCTCCTTCCTGCTGGGATCTCAGCTTCAGGCTAGACCAGCTTCCACTCCGGGCCTCCGCTCCCAGCCGCTGCAATGAGCCCCTGCTGCCGAGCTGCCTTCAGCAACAGATGTGTTTTCTGTATTTTTGTGAGTCTGAGAGTCCTAGCCTTTCCTAAACTTTGCCTGGGCTCATATTTTCTGGGTGTTTAGAGTGGCGGTGTGGGAGCCGTGTGACCTTGCTGCTTCTACATCGCCATCTTGGCTCCGCCCCTCTAGATAACATATTTCAAGAAATTACAAATGCAATTGCCCTGATATCCTAGAAGGGTAAAATAGAAACTGAAAGAATCCACCAATCACTTCCTGAAAGAGATCCCCAAATGAAAGCTCCCAGGAATATTATAAGCAAATTCCAGAGCTCCCAGGTCAAGGAAAAAAAATACATTGCAAGCAGTTAAAAATAAACAATTTAAATATCATCAGTGCTGCAGTCAGAATCTCACAAGACTTAGCAGCTTCCATGTTAAAGGAATGGAGGATTTGGAATATGATATTCCAGAAGGATTACAACCAAGAATCACCTACCTAGCTAAATATAGTATTAATCCTTCAGGGGTAAAACTGGATATCTAGTGAAATAGAGGACTTCATATCATTCTTAATGAAAAGACAAGAGTGGAATAGAAAATTTAATGTTTAAAAAATTCTGAAATATTTAAGAACTCTGATTATCTAAATGATTCCAAAAGACTGGTAAAGAAGAATTCTGTCTTTACATATAACTGGGGGGAAAATAAAAATAAAATATTTATAACTCAAAAAAAAATTCTGTCCACCTTATGACAGAGAGACAATGCACTCACAAACAGACTAAGAAACACATTTCTGAATGTGGGCAACATAGAAATCTGTTTTGCTTAACTGTGCTTATGTGTTACAGGGGGAATGGAATTTTTTTCTTTCTTTTTTTTTTCTCCCTTTCCCTCCCTTCCAGAAGCATAGCCTCAACGGCAATGTTTTTTTCCTTTTTCCTTTTTTTCCTATTTCCTTTTTTCTTCCTCTTCCTTTCTTTCCTTCTTTCTTTTTCTCTTTCCTTCTTTCATGTAAGTGGAGTAAGAGAAATGCTTGATAATTAGCATAGTGCTAAGTATCATACCAAAAGTTTAACAAATGCTTATTGTCACTCCTGATTGAAAAAAAGAAGAAGAAAAAGGAAGGGAAAAGAAGAAAAAAATCATAGACAAGTAGGGCAGCTTTGAAAGTTACATGTTGAATTTATTATATAATTAAAAGAAGAGTAAGCTTCTTTTAGGAACACAGTTTCACATACAGACATCTTTATTATACGATATATATGGAACTACCCATTTTATTTCATGTATCTCAAGTTCAAAATAAAAATAAAAGAATGACATTCTGAAATACAGGCATAAATACTTGCAGTAAGGAGGAAAAAATGGGTAGCTGTTTGAAAAGACTCATGTACATGCACAAGCTACTATTAAAAAAACTAAGAATTTTTTAATATATAAAAAATAGCAAGGACAAGGAACTGAGGGTGAATGCAAAAGTTCCTTCAATTCATAAGAAAGAGACATTGCCACTATTCTCACTTCTTGTCTCAATTGGCATAGGGAAAACAAATTTACAGAGCTGAAGTGGCTAAACAGAGATAAGAACTAGTACTGGAATAAAATATATTTCTATGCGCATGAAGATAAATGAAAAGAAGTGTTTCTCTCTGACGAGTGTCACACTTTGAATAATGTTCGTTAGAATGGATCTATATAAGGTGAACATTACATGTAAAAAATTGTTCTGATAAACATCATAAATGGAGGATATTGATATAATACAGTTCTCTTGGTACAACCAGAAAGCCAGTTTACCAAAATCAGGAAACAGATCACATGAGAGTGAACATTCATCTTTCTTTTGTCTCATATTCCACCTGCTATACCATGTAAGTTGGCTTAGCTTCTCTATCATGTACAGAAAAGAATTATGATTCCTGTATGACTCAACCAAGGCATTCCAGATTTAATTAGAGGGAATTAATTTATAGTATTTTTTTTACTACCCCTGTGATTTCATTAGCATAAGGAGCTCCCAGTGAGGAACTTTCTCTGCCAATGCAGGCATCTTTTATGCAATTTACAATTTTAGAGTTGTCTGGGGACACTGAGAGATTAAGTTACTTGCTCAGGGTCACAGAGCCATTATGTGTCAGAGGTAGGATTTGAAGCCAGGTTTTCCTGACTCTGAGAGTAGCTCTCTATAGACTACAGCATGCTATCTCTCCCAGTATCTATTAAAAGTCAATTTATTCATATAGAGAGGATATTTATTTTTCCATATGCTAACCTGAGCACAGTTCATGGCAATTATGGGAGAAGCAAATTAGGGCAGCAGAAAGAACATCTATGGAGTATTTATTGGTGGTCACAAAACTTCTTTGTCTTTTATTCTGATTTTCTCTGTATTCAGCATTTTAATCTCCCTCCAGGAATATGCATTAATTGGTGCTGGGGAGAGGAGGTACAACATGAACAAAAATAAAGAAAAACAAAAGAAGAGGACACAGGTCTAAAACAAGGTGTATTTTATTAGTAATGGACCACAGATTCCAAGAAGGATAGAGAAAAATAAAATGGAAATACTGAAGGGGAGCAGGTAATGGTAATTAGAGAAAGGAGCTTTGGCCTAGGCAGCCTACAGCACACAAGATTTGAGAGTGAAAGTAGCAAAGAAGCAGATTTCAACTGGATTTAGAGAAGAACCCTAACAATCAACCAAAAGCAGAAAAGCCTGCCTGGGGACATAGTTGATTCCCCTTCATGTGTATATGTGTACATGTGCATGACAGAGAGTATGTGTGTATGTATAAGTGTGTATCTCTATAAGATACACACACACAAACACACATTGTTGTCCTTTATCTTCGAAGAAGACCAAAATGACATCACCATGTTGGAATCAAGGTACAATATGTCTGACTGTGCCTGATCAGACCAATATGGGCTCAGGTTTGACCACAGGTCAAGCACAAATAGTCCATATGAACATTTGGAGTGGAGATGTATCTAAATTTGCACATCTCATGTTTCACAGCACCTTCTTTGATGCAGGTATACCATGCTGGGTGGTCCTGTGCTAGTGTCTCCCATGTCTCATACCAATTTCAAAGTTCTCTGGCGAGACCTTGAGAATGTTCTTGCATCACTTCTGACCTCTGTGTGAATGTAATGGAAAGCATATAAGGCCTTGCTTGATTATTTCTTTTAATTGTTACAGAATATTCTACATTAAATATTCATAATTATTTAATGAATCTTATAATTTTACATTTAGAGTCTTCATAATTATAGGTAGAATAAAATTTTATATTTTGTAATACATAATTATAATTTAGAGCTTTTGAGGCTAAAAGTGATCATCGTGGTTATTGTAGGAACTTAATGAATAAATCTAAAACAATACTGAATAGTATATTAAATTAATTTGGGGAATTACAACACATTTTGTTGTTGTTAAAAAGTGTTAGTGGAACAAAAACTATTGAGAACCGTTGGTCTTTAAGTCTGGTCAACTCAGCCAGTTTTGAGTTCTCTCCTATTTGTCCACAAGAGTATGGTGAAAGAGTATCAAATGCCTTGCTGCCTTTTGCAGTTCCCTGACTGTGAGTATGATAACTGCACCAAAAGAAAAATGAGATTAGTGTGAGTACGATATGTACTTTTCTTTTAGTTCTTTTTGTACTGTGAATTTAATCATCAGCAAATATTTTAATGTACAATGAAAGAAGATTGTATAAAAAACTATGACGTGCTATGTCTTTTTAGAAACATATGCACTAAGTTTAACAAGCTGGGTAACAAATTTGCTCCTATTGTATTCCCTGTCTGAACTTCTTTACTTCTTTTCATTTTTAAGTGATTTATTGATACATCTTTTTCCAGTAGGTGTTCTGTGGTTGATGAATCCACACTGACTAGCTTTTACCTTTTTAAATGCTAACAAAGTATATCTCTCTTGTCTTTCTGGTGTGGGTGTGGGTGGACTTGTGGACATTGGAATTGCCAGTGAGTAAACTCCCAGTACCAAAGTACATCAGAAACTGTTCTGCAACTAACTGTCTTGAAGGATTCCCAAAAACATTGTGAAGTTAAGTGTTTAGCCCAAGGTAACATAGTCTGTGCGTGTGTTAGTGGTAGGAACTGAACCCAGGGCTCCCTAACCCTGAGGTCAGTTCTCTATTCAATATGAAAACATGCTGCTTCTTAACGCCTTTAATAGTTTGTTGTTGTTGTTGTTGTTGTTGTTGTTGTTGTTGTTGTTGTTTTGGGGGGAGATGATAACAAGGTAGACCAATGGACTTGAGGTTTCATTGGTATACAGAATTTCCAATGAAGAAACCCTCACTACCAAGGCAGCTCAGAATCTGCTCTGCAGTTTATAGAGTTACCTACAGCACTGAGAAATTAAGAGAGTTGCCCAGGATCATGCTGCTGTTACATAATGGTCAAAGTAGTGAACCTGGGTCTTCCAGACTTTCCATTCAGTTCTCTTCATATGTGACATTGCTTCTAACGCCTGTAATTAAAAACAGTTAAATTTTGTTAGGAATCAGTCAAATTATAGATTTTTTTCTCCCAGGAAGGTAGAAAGGAGAACAGGGATATTCTTTTGAAAATAAAATAAAACTGAAATAAAAAAGAACTGAAATCAAGTTCGTTGACTTCAAAATATCTTATTTCTGCCTCGTTATAAGAATCAGAACAACTTTGCTAGTCTCTATCTAGGCTTCTCAAGTTATATCAGCCAGTTCTTTCAAGATTGTTGAATGTGTTTTATCTGGACTTGGTGAGCTGAAGTTATTGAAGGAAATCCTTGTTATCTTCTCCATTATTCTAGGTATTATTGATAAGGCTTAAGATCCCCTTGGGGGGGGGGAGGGAATTATGGAGGAAAATTATAGCATGCTATTTCCTGACAGTTTTTTCTTTAATCTTTAAAACAAACTTTAAATTCAAACCACTCTCCTTAACTCTTCAGGTGGATTTTGGCATACTATTATCCACTAAATTAATACTAAGAGAAAAACAGACTAGAAATATCACTTTAGGTGGGAAAAATGACAAAACTTCATCTTCCATGGAACAATAAAAATTTAACAAAGAGGAAACAGACACCTCTGGTTACTTAAATATGACTGAACATAGACTAGCAAAGACACTAACTTTAGTAAGTCTCAGGGTGTGTTACATAGCTATGGGTTTGCTGTACTGATTCTATTTTGATGAATGAGAATGTCATGTCCCTGAGGCATCTTTGCAATCAGGAAGACCACACATGCTGACCAAATTTTCAAGACAACTATACCGCTTACAATGCAGTAATTGGATGGTAACAAAGCTGAGAGCAAACCATGTAAGAGAGAAGACATAGACAATTTACTATGCTCTTCCTTTCCTTGTAGTTCCCTGTAAATAGTTGATCAGTGGTCAAGTTTATGACTGTAGATAATGCAATTGACTAGATGGAAAATGAAAAATGCAATCAAATATCAAGATATATCTCCCATATGTCTAAAGATTAAATATGCATTCAACAGTCAAAAAAAATTTTCAATTTTAATCTGTACATTGCCAAAGGAATATTATCTAAAGGAAAGTTCACTGGTTTTGGAGTGTCAGAAGACCTGGGTTTGAATCCTATCTCTGCTACTCTATGCAACCTCAAGCTAGTCACTCAAAAAAAGGTTATTTTTTGACCTTTGGTTTCCTTATATATAAAGCAAGGATGTAAAACTAGATGGTTTTAAGTTCCCTTACTGCTATACATGTATGATTCTAAGTCAATACAATCCAGTACTATTTCAGAAATAAAAAATATTCTTTCCTTATCCAGTTCATATTGCCACCATTAACATAATTTCTTGGATATAAATAAGTCAACTCCATTAACTGTTTCTTATACTCAGAAAAGAAAGGTACAAATTCGAATCCTTTCCCACTGAAAAAAATGTGTATTTCTTTCTTTTGCTTGTCAACAGAACTATATGGTATTTTCAGCCTTTAGTTTATAACGGACACACTTGACTGTGATCATCTATTTTTACACCTAGGAAAACTGTGACTAGGAGGGAGAGGAGTTATTTAGGATATGTTCACCTTTGACTCTGTTTCTTTCAATTCAAAACATTTCAGAGCTCCAAAAGCTGGTAACAGTATCCTACATGAGGATGGCTCAGGGGAAAGAAACCTGTGGCAGCACTCTAACCTGAACAGCCAAGTGCAGTGTTCTGACTGGGGATACTGAATACTGCCAGAGCTTTTAGTACAGACACACTAAAAGAGATAAAAGCCAGTAGCAGGAGCCCAGGAAATTGAGGTCAAGACCAATCAAGGCCTGAGCACCCCATCCAAGAGTGCAGGAGGAGGCAGATCCTTACCCTGGCACAGAGTCCCCTTTCAGGAACTGAGCCTGGAGATAAGAGTAAACAGAAGATACCAAACACTAGGAAGAAATATTATCAGTCGTGCAATGCTTAAAAGGAAGGTCCAGAAGGAGAGAGTAACCACAATACAAGTAAAAACAGAGCCTCACAAAAAAAAGGTGACTACAAGGACTGTAAGAGTTACTTGAAGAAATGAAGAGATAAAATATTATATAAGAGCTCAGGAGGACAACTTTTTAAGAAGAATAAATAGCTTTAAATAAAAAAAAGAAAATCTTACCTAAGCAATGAATTTCCTTTTTAAAAAAATGGAATGGGGGATTAGAATTGAATAAGTGTATGAGAGAACAAGAAACATCTGAAAAATATTAAAAGATGGAATAATTTTAAAAGTCAGGTATCTACTATCAAAAACTGATCTATATAAAAACAAAAAGAAAAAATAATTTAAGAATCATCAGACTCCCTGAAAAAAAACATGAGCAAAGGGGAAAACAAGAGTAGATATATTTACTATCAAACATTTGAAGGACAATTAATTCTAATATTACATAAACTTATCAAAAAATAAAGGATCCTACAAAATATTTTTCGATAATATGGTTTTCTACAATCATAGAAATCCCTTCTATTATGATCTTGATACCTAAATCTGGGAGAAACAAAGTAGTAGAAAAACAAACTATAGACCAATATCCCTAATGAATATTGACACAAAAATATTGAATAAAATAATGGTCAAAAAAGGGGCTAGCAACATAGTTAAATGATTATACACTACAACCAGGTTGGATTTATAACAGAAATAAAGGGCTATTGTAATATTAGGAAAACTATAAATATAATAGATGAAATTAATTTCAAACAACAAAAATAACATTATATTAACATCAAAAACATTTTACAATATAACAAATATATTTGTTTTTAAAAATTAAAAAAGGAATAAATGGACCTTTCCTTTGCATAATAAATAAAATCTATCTAAACTAAGGGTCAGCATTTATCTAACAGAAAAAAGCTAAATGCCTTTCCTATAGATCAGGAATAAAGCATAAAATGGATATAATAATATCAACTACCTCTCAGGATTGTTGTGAGGATCAAATGAGGTAATATTTGTAAAGCCCTTAACACAGGTGCCTGGAACGTGGTAGGCACTATACAGATGCTATTATTGTTGCTGTTACTATTAATATTATTACTTTGTGTTTAATAAAAACAAAGTTTCTAAATACTGGGGAAAAGACTTACTATTCAACAAAAACTACTGGGAAAACCAGGGGGAAATTCTGTCAGAAAGTAGATTTAGACAAACATATCACATCATAAAACACAATGATAGGGGGGCGGCTAGGTGGTGCAGTGAATAGAGCACCAGCCCTGGAGTCAGAAGGACCTGAGTTCAATTCCAGCCTCAGACACTTAACACTTACTAGGCCTGTGACCTTGGGTAAGTCACTTAACCCCAACTGCCCTCCATAAAAGAAAAAAAAAAAGAAAAAACACAATGATGTCCAAATAGGTATTTAAACTAAATATAAAATGTCAAATCATAAACGAATTAGAAATCAATGTAAAGAGATGTTTTTCACAACTATGCGCAGGGGTAGTAGATGAAATAAATCAACAGACAAGATCTTATTAGATTAAAATGGACGATATAGACTACATAAAATTAAGAAGCTTTTGCATAGGCAAAATCAGTGCAGCCAAACTCACATGTAAACAATTAACTGGGGGGAAAAAAAACTTTGCAGGAAGTTTCTTTGATAAAGATCTGATATACAAGAAATATAGGGGCTGATTCAAATATATAGGAACAAACAAACCACTACTTGGCATATACCTCTAAAGAGATAAAAGAAAGAGGGGGAAAAACCCCATACATACAAACATATTCATGATTACACTTTTTGTTTTGGTAAAGAAATGCAAACAAAGGTAGTGCCCATCAAATGGGAGCTGGATAAACAAAATATGGTTAATAATAAATAGCCAGCATTTATATCGCACTTACTCTATGTTAGGCACTATACTAAGTATTTTGCAAGTATTCTCTCATTTAATCTCCACAACAACCCTGAGAGGTAGATGCCATTATTATCGTCATTTTACAGATGAGGAAACTGAGACAAACAGAAGTTAACTGATTTGCCCAGCTGGTCTGGAGTCTGAGTTCACATTTGAACTGAATATAATGAAATATTATTGTTCTGTAAGAAATGATGGAAAAGAACTCATTTCAAAAGTTTCTCATTCAGAAACCTGGGAAAATGTATGTGAACTGATAAATAAACTTAACAGAATCAGAAGGGTAACTTAAACAATGACTATAATATTGTAAAGAAAAACAACTTTGAAATAACTTCAGAGCTATGATTCCGGAAGACCAATAGCAAAGCACATTTACCATCTCTTGATAGAGAAGTAATTAGTGGTCCCTGTCTTTACTGCTTTAATCGTGGTATTAAATGACTATCCTTAGTCATTTTTTTTTCAGTTGTGCCAGAACAGTTATAATTGACTTGGAACAACATTGTCACTAAAGCATCCAGTGTAGTAGATATAATTAGATTATTGCTCATATCTGTTAAGCAAAATAACAGAGATACTGTATGTCTTACCTTAACTCAGAGGATTGAAAAATTTAGCATAGAGCAAGTACCAAGCAACTCCAAATTATTTCACACTTAAGGTCTCTTTGGGTTCCATATAAATGTGTATTTCATTACAGTCAGGAAATTTAGAAGGGCCAAGGGGCTTGAAATTGGTTTTTTTTTCCCCTTCACTCCAAGTAATCCTTCTTGGCACAGACCACCCCTGTGTCTCAGTAAGAATTTATTTAATTTTTAGTAGGTGGCAGAGAATGCACTTCATGTTAAGGAGAAGATGCTTACTGAATTATACAAGCTGAAGTGCTGTTCTCTGTTGCAATACAATGATTCCACCGAGTCATGCCTGAGCAACCATGTCCTAGACTTTGGCTGAGGAATGGACTCTCTCTGTTGGGTTATGACTGGGAAAACTATACAGAATGCTCACTTTGGCTATCCTAATTATTTTTATCTTCCACTTATTAATTAAACCATTTACTTACTATCTAGACAGATTATAAGTAGAGACATATACCATCCCTGTAGCTTACCTAGTATAATTGATATGTCATGAGCCAGTGGGTATAGTATATTAAACCCCTAAAAGGTTATCTCATTCTTCTTGCCAAGGTTTACTTTAATACTAAGTAAATGGTGTGCGTCCTCCTTTCACTAATTCAGTGTGCAACCAAACTTCCCTCCCCTACCTACCACTTAGCAGTCAATTTAGAATGCTACCTATGACACACCTAGTGAAATGTGTCTTGCCAGTTTTATCTTACCACAATAGAAGTCCTGCCAAAATTATTTTCTTCACACTTAATCAGATGCTTAAATGTAAATTTTTGTATAATTTGTATAATTTTGTATAATTATTTTCTTCTACTAGATATTATACCTAAAATAACTGGTGATATGATAATTAATATATTAGTGTATTGGCTATGTTAATATATTAATTATGTAATTAATACATTGATTTGGGGGCAGCTAGGTGCTGAAGTGGATGGAGTACCAGGCCTAGAATCAGGAAAACTCATATTTCTGAGGTCCAATCTGGCCTCAGACACTTACTAGTTGTGTGACCTTGAGAAAGTCATTTAACCCTGTTGTCTCAGTTTCCTTATCTGTAAAATGAGCTGGAGAAAGAAATTGCAAACCACTCTAGTATCTTTGCCAAGAAAACTCCAAATGGGGTCACAAAGAGATATAACTGAAAAACAATAATTTCTTTATTTTAGAAAAACATCAAAAGACTTTCAGGAAATAATAAAGAGTGAAATGAGCAGAGCCAAGAGAACACTATATACAGTAACAGCAATATTATTCTAAGAACAATTGTTAATCACAGTTATTTTGAGTATTATAAATACTCAACTCTACTGCAAAGGACCTATGAAAGAAAACGTTATCCACCTCTAGAGAAAGAACTGAAAAATGGAAGTATGTATAGTATATTTTGGGGGTGGGGGAGACAATTGGAGTTATGTGAGTGCCTGAGGCTGAAGTTGAACTTCTGACTGTAGGGCCCATGCTCTATCCACTGCGCCACCTAGCTGTCTAATATGATATATACACACATGTACATATACATATCTGTGTCTAATAGAGGCCTTCTCTAATGCAGGGCAGGGAGCAAGGGAGGAAAAAAAAAGTATACAGCAGAGAACAAAAGAAAACTCAGAAGAAGCATAGAAAAGCAGAGTTGCTTTAAAATGATGCCTAGTGTTTATATTGCATAGTTTTTTGGCTTTTTTAAAGTAAACTGTGAAATGGAGACTGAAAGTTTCATACTGAATCCTCTGTGCTGTGCTGAGGAAGGCTTATTTTTGTATATTTGTATTTAAGTTCAAAATGATTTCTTTTTTCAAAAAAGGTTGATTTGGTTCAAAAAGAAAAAGACAGCTGGTACAGTGGGTAGAACACAGGGGTCAGGAAGGTCTGCGTTTGGATCCTACCTCAAACACTTACTATGTGATTCTGGGCAAGCTTTTAACCTCTCTTTGTCTTGGTTTCCTTATCTGGAAAATAGCAACTGCCTTAAAGGGTTGTTGTGAGGATCAAATGGGTTATTAAATGTAAAATATGCAGCAAACCACAAAATGCTATGTTATTATTATTATTATTGTTACTAAATATTTACAATTGTGAATAGAGGTAAAGGACAGAAAGGCTGTGTGCTGACTAGATCTGTGGTTTAATTGGTGTAGGGAATTTCTGATGAGTAATTTTTCTCTAATAATGCATATAAATACCATCTCTGCAACTTAAAATCTTAGAGACTTGTCTAAAGAACAAAGAAGTCAGTTACCTTGCCAAGAATCACACAGCCAGTATGTGTCAGATATAGATTTGTTCCCAAGAACCCATGTCTTACTGTCTCAAAAGTCAGTCTTCTTCATCACCTGATCTTGTCATGTAGCCACAAATGCATAAATGTAAGCATATATATATATATATATAAAATATATCTGTGCATATATATATATATATATAAACATATCTGTAGATAGATAGATAGATTCATAATAGCACTTTTGGGCAAAAAGTTCCTAGAAACAAAATTAGTGACCATCAGTTAGGAAAGAGTTGACTATAGTGTATTATATGACTATGACAGGATATTATTGCATCATAAGAAACAATGAATATGAGGGATTCTGAGTAACATGGGAAAACTTATATGAACTGATGAGGGTGAAGTAAGTAGAACCAGGAGAAGAACATACACAATGACTGTAATAATATAAATGAGTAGTTGTAATAATTATAATTATAATAATCAATCTTGACCCTGAAGAAGAAATAGGAAAACACCCTTTTCTTTTTCGTAGAGAAGTGGTTATAGCCATGGAATATTGTCTGTACTACCAGAAGGGGTCACTGTGTCAGTGAGTTTTGCTTAATTGTTTTTCTTTGTTATAAAACACTACTGGGAGTTAGAACATATAGAAATGATTGTGATAAAAACAAAGGGTATCATTAAACATACTCTTAAATATCATTGATTTTTATATACTCTGATTCAAATTTATTAGGATCTTTCCTTCTTCATAGCACCTTCTTAATGTGACCAAAAATACCTCAAAAGAGTTCCATTTAACTATCTACTACTGAATATTTTTTTAAAATGATGAATAAGTAGATAAATGAAGAATGTCTGTTATCCAGACTTTGATATTCTGTTGGATGGATAAGTCATCAAGATTTCTCATCAGAATATATATTTTAGACAAACTGTGAATGGAGAATGAGCTAGGCCCACTACTGCATAGGAGGAAAGAAATAAGTGGGTTAGATTACATTTAAGAAATAGTACCAAATTCTGGTCAGATAAGCAATAAGATGGAGGACTAGACATTTTATCTGTTCTCCATGACCTCTCAAACCTCTCTAAAACTAAAATAATGCACCAAAGTCAAAGCAGCTGTTTCTAGGGTCTCAGAGACCTAAAATCCAAAAAAAAAAAAGGTTTAAATTAAACAAAGCCATGATTTGATGCTCACTATCCCTGAGCTCAATCAGCACCCCTTCTCTACCTTCCACATTACCAGGAACAAGGCTGCCCTAGAAGACCCAAGGACACAATACAGGCTTCTAACAAAATTCACCTTCACACCCCAGTCCTCCCTACCCCTTTCCAGTGCCATGTAGACTGGGCTGCAGACATTTGCCCTCGCCTTGGTAATCTCATAGCATCAATGCTGCAAACCTTTGAATTGCCATTGCTAGGAAGAGCAACCCTGTAGCATACGCAGAGTCAAAACTGGGCCAGCAACCCCATAAAACCAGCAAGAGCTAGGGTAGACAGCCCTGTAGCACCCGAACTGCAAAGCTCTGGTGTTGAGCCAAAGACGTAAAGAATAGAGGGATCAGGACAAGACACTAGTAGAGGATACTACGTTGGTTGTTGTCGTTCATTCTTGATGAGGACCAAAATGACACCACTATGTTGGTCAAGGTACACTGTGGCTGATCAGACTAATATGAGTTTAGAATGCTCTACCACAGGTTGGGCACAAATAATCTACACAAACATTTGGAGATATCTTTAAATTTGCTCATCTCATATTTCTTTAAAGCTACTGCAATTCTTCTTGGCTCACAGAGCACACAGCACAGCACCTTCTTTGATGCAGGCACAGCATGCTAGGTAGTCTTTGCCAGTGTTTCTCATGTCATATAATAGATTCCAAAGTTCTTCATACAGAGCTTGAGAATGTCCACATATTGTTTCTTCTGACATCCACATGAATGTTTGCCTTGTATGACTTCTCTGTAAAATAAGTCTTTTAGGCAAGTGTATATTTGACATTTGAACAACATGGGCAGCCCATCAGAGTTGTACTCTCTGTAACAGAGTTTGAACCTTTGGCAATTTAGCTATGAGATAAGACCTCAGGGTTCAGTACCTTATCTTGACAGGTGATCAGAATCTTCCTAACACAGAGTCCAAATGGAAGCAATTTGGTTTCTTGGCATGGCACTGGTATTGACATGGCACATGATCCAGGCTTCTTCACAGGCATACAACAATGAAGTCAGCACAACTCTGTAGATTTCCAGTTTGGGAGAAAGTCTAATAACCTCTTTTTTCTACACTTTCATCTGGAGACTCCCAAACACTGGGTTAGATCTGGCATATGTCAACCTCATCATCTATGCTGTATATCCCTGGAAAGTATACTGCCAAGGTAAATGAATTTATCCACAATATTCAAAATTTCTCCATTTGCTGTAATTGATGGTTCCATGTATGAATGGTGTGCTGCTGGCTGGTGGGGAACTTGTGTTTTGTTGGTCTTAATTGTTTGGCCAAAATTAGCAGAAGCAGCAGAGAATTAATATATACTTTGTTGCATCTCAGCCTCAGAAGCTGCATTGAGTGCACAATCATCTGCAAACAAAAAAACCATGCACTAACTAACTCTCCCCCCAATTTAGCCTTGGTTTATAACTTTTGCAAGTTAAATAATTTACTATCAGTGCAGTAGCTGACCTTGATACTGTTTTCATCCTCATTGAAAGCATCAGACAATACTGCTGAAAATCTCATGCTAAAAAAGCTGACCATTATCAAAGGCCTTGATCAGATCAATAAACAGTACATCCAGACCTCTGCTCTGCTCCTGGCATTTCTCCTGAAGTTGTCGAGCAGCAAATAGCATATTGTAATGGGAATCTGAAGCTCTTTCCTGCCCCTAGCCCCTTTGCTTAAGTGGCTCCAAGAATGCTCCCTGATTTGGTGGTCACGTGGAGCCCGTGGTGAGAGGCTTGTTTTTGGCAATGGCCACACCTTGTTACTTTGTAATTTGACAGTGGGTCAAGAGGGCTGGCCCAGGAGAAGCCTATATATACACCTTGATGTGAGGCTTTGCTTTGGGGCTCACTTTGAGAAGAATTGTGTGATTTGACCAGATGAGACTCTGGGAAGCTGTTGAGCCCCCC
>CM053593.1:286703643-286743063 GCA_028646575.1 Pseudocheirus occidentalis | reverse complement strand
GCCGGCTTTGAAAAACTCAGATGTTAGTGCTTCCCTCTCTGGTAACTTGAGTAGGTAATGGATGTGATGGTCAGATGGTTGGAAGCCCATCTGCTGATCTGTTTCTTGGTCTGTTTGTAACTTGGGTTTGTATTCTCTGGAGTTCAGGGTGCTGACTTTTCCCCCTGAACTAGATAAATGATATGTTTGTTGGATTGAAGAAAGATTGTTAACCCATTTTGAGTTGCTTTCCTTTAGAAAAGCAGATCTAAGAACCTGTGCTAGCAGCTGCCCTGGGTATGCTAGGGTGCTTGCTGATACACGTAATCAGCTGTGTTCCTCAGCCTTTTCTGAAATCACACTGACTCTTGGGTAGATGATCATCCACCAAGTGAAGGATCAGTCTATTATGAAGAAGTCTGGCAAGAATCTTGGCAACAATGAGTGAGAGAGACCTCCTTCCCCCAATTTAATTGTTAATACTATGTGAAAGGAAAAGGGAAGGGAGGACTTCCCTAAATCTGAAGGACTCTTCCAGCTGGACAACATTCAGCAGGGGTCAGTTTTGACCACCCAAAAGTCACTTGAGGCAGATACCTAGTCTGGTGAATTGCCCAGCATGAGAGGAGGGAGAGGAGCTTTGAGAACCAGACCCCAATAAAGCACAGTTGCAGGTGAAAGTGAGCCATCGGGGAAATGACTGAAATTACCGAAGATGTTAGGAAGTATTAAACTCAATGACCTTTAAGATAAACATAATTAATCAGGAAAAACAGTAACACCAAAAGGAAGTGAGGCCTCCAGATCTAATAAACAAATCCAGGCTCCTATGAATAAATACTGTGATACAAAGGAAAATTATCTAACACTTAATGAGAGAAAAAATTTGAAAAGTAAAATTTGAAGAGACCATGGAACCATAACACACTGTACTTGAATGGTTCAAAAAAGAAATGAGAATTATGAAAGCAGGATTTATTTCCCGCACAGCAAAAATACTGGACAAATTAGAAAAACTGGAATCTGCGATGGCAAGCCTCACCAAAGAAACATAAGAGAGAATAATAGATTGGGAATTCAATACACAGAAATAAAAGACAATCTAAAATAAGAGAAACAAAAGAAACCAATTCCATGAAAAAATGATTGTTATGTAGGATCATAGGTCTCCCTGAAAAACATGATGAAAGTACTATGCCCAGAACTTCTGGATATAGAAAATAAAATATCAAATTAAAGAATTTCCTGATTGCCACTGGTGAAAAAAAACCCAACAACAAGTAAACAAACAAAAAAGGCTAAGACAGTGGTTAAGTTTAGTACTTCAAGTCAGAAACAAGGTCTGTAAATGATCAGGAGAAGACCTTCAAATAAAAAGGAAAGGACTAATCTACACCCATTAGAAAACATAAGAGGGAATGGAATAATGAGTTCTGAAGAGCAGTGGAACATTGGATTCAGCCCAGAGTGATGTACCCCCCTTTAGCTCTGAGCCTAACCATACATGAAAAAAGATTGACATATTTGAAATATTCAAAAATATTTGAAACAGAAAGAAAAACAGAACCAAAGGGATTATTTAATTCTTAAGCACCTCAAACAACAGAAATGCAGAAGTCAACAAATGTAACAGGCAACGGCAGTGGCAGCAACAACAAAATGACCCCAGAAGACCAGGAACAGACTGGTCAAATCTAAATGTACAGAAGAAGACAGCAGTAAAAGTACAAATATGATAGAGGTAATAGTGAAGAGAGAACTAGAGATAAAACCTAGTGACACTCTGGTGAATTAATGTTTTGTTTTGTTTTGTTTTTGTGTAAGTACATTACAACATGGGCAGGCACATGAAGCAGGGTAAGGGATTAGAGAGGAGTGTAGGATGTGCCAGGGTTAAGAAATAGCACCATGTTTTTAATAATGCTACACTTCTCCAAGAAACAAAATTCTAACATTCTCCCATGTGATTATAAATGATAGAAAACCACAATTTCTCACAAAAAAACCCCAGAAGTCAATAAAGAGGTGCATGGTGAACAGCAGTGTGTTGCAGTAAACTATGAGCAATGATTCATGAATCACAGAATGGAAAAATTTTACAGCCAGAAGGTATCTCAGTATCCATCTAGTTTATAGGTTCCCAGAGTGGGTGATATCACCCCCTGGGAGGTGGTGGAATAATCCAGGGGTCAGTAATAGCTGCAGGTGCAACTGGGGAGTATGGAATAAAAATAAGGGGGTGGTGGAAGCATAAGAAAAAAAGACAAAAAAATTTTGCCGAACCATTTGTACATGTTGCATCTGTTATGCAACAGAATTAAAGTCATAGTGATTACATTATTTTCCAAATAAACACACAAAATGCAAGTTATAACCAATTAGTGGTCAAATCTGCCAACAGGTCTTAACAAGCAAGTGTTGTCAGATGAACATGTGGTGCATCGTCAAGAAGTCCAGCATGTATTGGCAGGAATATGTGCATGTAATAATTTGTTTACAATACGATACTTTAGGATTACATAACACAATATTGCATCATCAAAATTTCAATGCAGGAAAAAACCACAAATTACAATAAATTATTAAATTTAAGATCTGTAACAAAAAAAATTCTCGTTTTTTTTTAAATGACTCATTTCAAAAAAACTGTTAAAAGGTTAAGGAAAGTAGATTTTCAGGGGGGTGCTGAGTAATTTTTTTTAAAAGGAGGCAGTAGGCCATATATGTTTGGGAACCTCTGATCTAGTCAAACCTATTCCCCAAACAAATCACATTCACATCTAAGATAAGTGATCAATTACTCTTTACTTGAAAAACTCCAGTGTAGGAAAAACTATCATCTCCTGAGGGCACCAATTTTGTTTATATACAACATTAATTGTTTGGAAGGTTGTTTTCCTCCCACTCCCCACTTAAAGGATTATGTATCTAGAGTTGGAAATTACCTCAGAAATCATCTAATCTAATCCCTTCCTTTTACAGATGAAGAAACTGAGACCCAGGGAGACTGTGACTTGTCCAAGACCACAAAAGGAGTAAAGAGAAGACCTGTTATTTGGACCCAGGACCCATTAATCAAGGTTAAAACTTGATATATCAAGTTAAAGGGTTTTCAGGCTTTGGGGAGCAGATATTTTTTGTTGCAGTGGGTTTTCTCATCACTCCCTGAAATCACATCTTGCATGCAGTCATCTTTTCTGTTAACCCAGAAGTCCGGTCCTCACCCCATGGAATTTTGAACAATAGGCAGCAGCACATTTTGACACATTGGCAGTAGTCTACAGGAGTTCATTTGCTCTTTAAGGCTGAGAAGTTAAGATATATAAGGAACATAAGGAAGAACAAAGTACTTTTTTCCCTGCTACAATCATCTAGATTTCAGAAATGCTTCCCCCCTAACTAGAGATTTTTATCAAATTTCAGCTAAAAGAAAAAGTCCTGCAGAGTTGGCAAAGAGCTACATCTCATCTACAAGGAGAAAAAAAATGTATAGCTTCTCTGTGCCATCTGTCATATGAACAGCCACAAACGGGCTTTCTCTGGGTGAATGCACATACATACTCATAAACTGCAGGAGGAAAGAAATTATGAAAAGTGTTCCACATTGGCTTGTTAACAATAATAACAAAATACATTTATATAGCACTTTACAATTCAAAACGTTAAGCATTTAAGTGCCTATTATGTGTCAGCCACTGTACTAAGCGTAGGGGATACAAAAAAAGCAAAAAATAGTTTCTGCTCTCAAAGGACTCACAGTTTAAAACTGGGAGACAACATGTAAACAATTATATGTAAACAGGATTTATACAGAGTATATTAGAAGTAATCAACAGAGGAAGGTACTAACAATAAGGGGGGGATGGGAAAACCTTGTAGAAAGTAGAATTTTAGCTGGGACTTGAAGAAAGCCAGGAAAACCAGGAGACAAACATAACAAGAGAGAGAACTCCAGACTTGAGGGATAGCCAGATCCTAGAGTATATGGAGAAGAGGAATAAAGCCTAAGAAGATGGGAAAAACAGGAAGGGTCCAGGGTAGAAGCCAAAGGAGAGGGTTTATATTTGATCTTTAGGTAATAGCTAGAGTTTATTGAGTGGTGTGGGAGGGGTAACATGGTCAGTCTTGAGCCTCAGGAAGATCAATTTGACAACTGAGTGGAGAATGGCTGAAAGGGAGGCAATATCTGTGGCAGGGAGACCAATCAGAAGGTTATGGCTATAGTCTAGGAAGGAGGTGATGAGGACTTACACCAGAGTGGTGGCAGTGTCACAAGATAGGGAGGGGGCATATTTAAGAGGTGTTAACGACAGGACTTGTTCATTGTTTAGATGTGAATACTGGAGAGAGTAAGGAGTCATGGATGATACCTATGTTGCAAAAACCAAAAATTACTGCTCTTTCTCCTCCCATAACCTTGGTTGTATTGTCCATATATTGGACATACATTTAGATATTTGCTTGATGTCTCAATAGAACATAATATCCTGCAGGACAAGGACAATATGATTTTTGTCTTTGTATCTCTCTACAAAGTGCTTTGAACATAGTAGGCACATAATGAATCCTCAGTGACTATTTCAAACATGGATGGATTTATTCACTTCTTTCTATAGCTTCCTAGGGAGACTGAGAGAGAATAACATGCATATGTAATACTACCTTTTAATAAGCCATTGTCCTATCTGACTATGTGGGGTTTTGATAATTAAGAAAAATCTGAATTTTTAATTCGACGTTTGTAGTCTAGGATCCTCCTGTTGTCTTACAGTTGAAAAAGAAACATAATATTGCACAAATCTTTATACCAGATAAGTCCCCGGCATCCAATAAAAGTCATTTCCCAGTGGTCAGGGATGTACTGTAGTTATATGAAGAGAAAAGATCATACAGTGAAGCAGCCAAGAAAGACAGAATTCCAGAGTCTAGGTGATTACAAAATTCCTATTACAATTGGCATAGAAAACCACATAGCTGCCAAATGGATCCCATATGGGGCTATGGGTGGTATTCAGGAGCTAGATGGATTATGGAAAAATTCAACATTTACAGCAGCAGAGGGAAGAGGAAATGCCAAATCAGCCTTGAAATAATCTGCATTCACCAGTTGACTTTGCCCAGTGCCAAATAGATTGACAAATTATTCCTTCAAAAAGATACTGTTAGTGAATACATATGATTGGTACTTTTGTTTTCTTTATCTTTTCTACATTACAAACATAGGACTTTTCTTTTATACTTTTAAACATAAAATAAAGAAATTTGCAAAAAGAAAAAAAAATAATGGAACTTTCCTGATGGTGTAAAGGTCAGTTTTCAATGTCAGCTTTTTGTTCAGAAAAACCATGATTCAACAGAGAAATTCTGCTTTCTAACTACAATAACAATAGTTATGTTAGCATAAACCTTCCCTTCTAGAACATGAATGTGGACAAACAAAACAGTAATCATACATTTCAATAGCATTTTGCAATTAAAAGCTACAAATGTGATTTTATTTCATCCTCACAACAGTGCTGTGAGATAGCTTGTATAAATTTAGTTATCTGCATTTTATTAAATAGAAAATTGAGGCTCAATATGGCACAACTAGCAATACCAGAGCCAGGATTTAGGGAGGGAGCAGCTCTGTGGGGCAGTGGATAGAGTGCTGGGTGGGCCTAGAGTCAGGAAGACCTGAGTTCCAACCCAACGTCAGACACTTAGTAGCTGTGTGATCCTGGACAAGCCACTTAAACGCCGTTTGCCTTAGTTTTCTCATCTGTAAAATGGCTATATAATAATAGCACTGACTTTTCAGGGTTGTTGTAAGGATCAAATGAGATAATGATTTTCAAGTGCTTAGCACAGTGCCCAGCACAGAGAAAGTGCTATATAGATGTTAGGTATTGTTGTTATTATTCAGGCCCATTCTCATTCCAAATTTGCAGCATAACAAGCTGCTTCTATTCCTAGAAATATTTGTTTTCAAAAACGTACTAAGACCACAAAAAAAAAACCCTACCCCAAATAGTTTTATTCAACTTGGGCAAGTTTGGCATGATGGTGTCAATAACTATCAATAGATGGTGGTCTCTTTTAGGACCTGAACACAAAATTGAGGGTAGAAAGAGAATACATAAATTCTTTTTTTAACAGTAGCCAGATACATAAGGTAGGAGGCAACTGTCACTGACATTTTAGAATGTGTTACTAATATCTTATATTCACTTTTTTCTTTTTTTATTTTAAATTAACATTTTATTTTCCCCAGTTACATTTAAATATTTTTAACATGTTTTAAAATGTTGAGTTCCAAATTTTCTCTCTCCTCCTTTGCTGTCTCCCTCCCTGAGATGGTAAGCAATTTGATATATATTATATGTTCAATCATGCAAAACATATTATCGCATTAGTCATGTTGTGGAAACCCAAAGGGAAAAAAAAAACACTCAAAAATGCTGAAACTGAAAAATAGTCTGCTTCAATATGCATTCGGACTCCATCAGTTCCGCCATTAGAGGTGGGTAGCCTTTTTCCCCATGAGCTCTTTGCAGTTATCTTGGATCATTCTGTTGCTGAGAATACCCAAGTCATTCACAGTTGATCATCATTCAGTATTGCTGTTATTGTGTACAGTGTTCTACTGGTTCTTCCCAATTCACTTTACTCAGTTTATATAAATCTTTATAGGTTTAAAAAAAATAATTCTGTTCATCAATTCTGACAGCACAGTAAAATTCCATTATAATTATATACTACAGTTTTGTTCAGTCATTCCCCAATTGATGGGCGTTCCCTCAATTTCCAATTTTTTGCCATTACAAAAAGAGCTGTTATAAATATTTTTGTGCATATTCATATTCACTTTTGAGTTGGATTTTTAAATGAAAGAAGAAAGACAATCTGAGAAACAGAGGTATTGTATGATATAATTCACTTAATGGACTCTATTATGTTCCCCAATGATGAGCTTATTACAAGTTTATATAACTTTGCAATAATAATGCTTCTAAACATCAGTGATCTCTAATTTCATTGGTGCAGATGTTTCTCTTTTTCCACAGCAAATCATAGCCCTTCCACATTTTCATGAGTTATAGTGATTAAAAACACACCACCTATAGTTCAGCCTTCCAATGATAAGCCTCTTAGAACTTTTCTAAATACAGTCTTTGGATGACAGGCTTGCAGCCTCATTCTTGAGCTCTATTAAAAATGTCTCCAGCAAAGTAGGACTTTCTAGAGCCTGCCTTCTGCTGGCATAGTAGAGGAAAATCAAGGTCATCCTTGAGGAGACACTCCAACATGGCATTAAAGCTAGGTACTATGACAATTCCACTATTTGAAGCCTTATTCCAAAACTGCCTCATAAAATATTTTTCCTTCAGTTTATACAATGTATAACATCCTCAGGAAAATTGCAGGGATGTTGAGACCCAAAAGCATGATATATTCTTCCAAATCTCTTCATTCATTTATTCATTTAACAAACTTACTCAATTGTTGTGCATATGATTTATGGCAATACCTATTAGAATTTCTAATTTTACAACAAATATGTAGATACAGATCTTGTACTAATAGAGCTTACATTCTAAAAGAGAGGAAAGAAATGTAAACAAATACCTAAGCTACAATGGAGAGTTTTCTGAGTAACTAAGAGTGTGTCAAGTTGATTGCTTTGATGACGAAAGGGAAAGTACTTTGGTAGAGATCACTTTCAGGGGAGTCATTTGGTCAGGGAAGGCTCCGTGAAGGATGTGGCACCTTAATTGAGACTTTGAGGAAAAGAAGTATTTTGAAAGACAAATAAATATGAGGTAAGAGGGAGAGAACATTCCAAAAATACAGGACAATGTAGATAAAAAAATATATACGTGAAAAGGGCAAGATGAGAATAAGGGATGGAGAATTTTCCAGTTTGACTGCAACATTGATTTGTGAAGCAGAGTCATAGAAGAAAAGTCTAGAAAGGTATGTTGGAACCAGACTGTAGTGGACCTTAATTGCAGATACTTCTAATTTGTTTGGTTATCAACAGGGAAACATGGGAGAATTTTTTATAATAGAGGAATGATAAGAAAATGCATTAGGAAGATTATTTGAAATGTTACCCACCTCCACATTGAGAGGTTTGAGGATTCAGAGTGTAGAAAATGAGACTTTTTTTTACATAGCCAATGCAGAAATGTGTTTGAGTTTCCTATAAAGGTTTGTAATTAATTTTGTTTTTCTTGCTTTCTCAGTGAGGGGGGGGAAGGGCATGGGAAAGATTAAGATTAAAAGGCAGAAAATATAGATCCAAAAATAAAATATCATGTATTTTTAAAAATTTTACAAAGAAAAGAAAATTACTAAGGAAGTATAAGAAGTATGGATTATAGGATAAACATGAGCAGACCAGTTAAGATGTTGTTACAACAATTAAGGTTAAAAAAAGATGATTACTTGCATAAGGATATTTATAGTGCGAATGGAAAGGGGAATAAATATAGAATAGCAGTGTCAAACTCAAATAAAAATGGGAGCCACTAAACCATATATAAAGATCCCTGTGGGCACACATTGGCTTAGAAAATTACATATTAACATTAGCTATGTTTTATTATATTTTAATTATCTTAAATTTACCAATTACAGTTTAATATGGTTCTGGCCATACAGGAAGTATAGTGGGCCATATGAAGGTTGCCAGCAGTGTGTGTGACATGTCTAATGCAGGAGTGAGAGAAATAACTATTTTCTATTATTATTAACCTATTATCAATTATGATCCAGGTTTTTTATTTCCTCGTTCAGGGACCAGCCCCCTATAGGTCAGCCAGTCTCTGCAGGACAAGGCTGATGGAGGAGATTGACCTAATCCTCAGGGTACAAGATCCATACCCTTTCCAAACTTTAGAGTATAAACAGAATCTAATCTAGGTGAATACTGGCCCTAAAGCATTAAGCATATGTCTTTGCACCCCTCCATTAGAGTTTAGTATAACTCAGCTCATTAAGGAAAAAACTGGAATGGTCTGGGTAGAGAAGGATTCCTTTGTCCACATTGCCAGAGGCAGTTGAGTTTCATGAAGCTGCTTTCTTAGCAGGAGAAGCTGAAGCCTTTTAGCTCACCTCCTCATTAATATGCCCACCCCCTCATCGATTATTCACCAGTCAGGATTGGTTTCTCCTATCAGGGGCATTCCCTTTCAAAAAAATATTTAAGGCATTCAGTGTCTCACTGAATATCAATTCACTGATTATCAGCTAGGCTAATTAATAAATTGATTAATAATCACCCAGAAACTCTCTCTCTAGAGTTTTTCATTCATCTCAGTAGATACTGCAGGAGTAAAATCTTCAGGCAGGACTTAACAATTGATTGGATGTGTTGAGTGAAGATAACAGAGAAGTCAACTTCAGAGTTAAAAGCTTGTATGATCAGAATACCATAAAGAAAAATAGAGTTATTAGGACAAGAGGGAGATTTGAAGGAAAGAATAATTATCTCACTTTTAAACATGTTGAATTTGAGGTGCTGGTAGGGCTAAATACACGCATATTTATTTATTTATATTGTGTATATATCTATATCTATATATATATAGACATATACACACATATACATACATATATACACATACACACATATTTGGATGTACTACCAGCACATATATGTGTATGTATTTCATCTGCTAGTTGGAAATATTTGATGAGCTCTGAAAGTTCTGAGAGTAGAAATAAAAATTAGATATCAATTTGTAAAGAGAATGAAAGGCATTGGATTAGATGAAATCACCAAATGAGAAGGTATAAAAAGAGAAGTACAAGGAAAGAATGTTGGGGGACAGTAAAGTTTAAGGGATAGGTGAAGGATGAGGAGCTAACAGAGGAGCTAGAGGAAAGGTCAGGGTAAGGATGAGAGCCATGTGAAAACAGTGTCGTAGAAGTCAAGGAAGAGCATATGACGTAAGAAAGGTGGTCTGCAGTACAGAATGCTACAAAGAGACTGAGGAATATTAAATCAGAAAATATTGGATTTAGTAAAATGGAAGGTCACTAGATTTGTCACTTTATCATTAGATGGTGAAGGGGCTGGGGGGTTGAGGGAAAAAAATCAGATTATAGAGGAATGGGGTTTGAGTCAGTAGTGAGAAAGCAGAAACAACCATATAGTATAGTGAAACGAACATGGAATTTTGAGTTTAAATTAAACAAGTTCAAATCTCAGCTGTTCTATTTATTAGCTGTTTGATCCTGGAAAGTCACCTTATTTCTCTGGGCCTCAGCTTCCTAATCTTCAAAATAAAGGGATTGCAATCATTCAGGAATCCAAAAATAATTCCAAATTGTTCATATCCTTTGGCATGGTGATCTGAATCCTGGGCACATATTCCACTGCGGTTAATGATTTAGCTACTATATGTACCTTAGAAATTCAGAAAAGGGGGGAGGAGGGAAGCATGACACACAAAGGCAGGAGTGGGCAAAGTTTATAATGAGCCTAAAGAGGACATGTGTTGTCAAATAAAAGAAAATAGTATTGGTGGGCAAGATGACAAAAGGCCTTAAAGTCCTGGCAGTTTTGATGTGGTTGGAGGATAAAGGAATCCAGATCTAAAATGTCACTGGTATACAAAACCCTTGGTGTGGAATGTCCCTATAGCAACACAGATTTGTGACTCATCCATAACTTTAAGTGAGTTGTCTAGGGTACTGAAAGGTTGAATGAATGCCCATGGCCACATAGCTATCTAAGAAAGGAACTGAATCCAGGTCTTGCTGGGTCAAGTCAATGTCAACGTCAAGTCAATGTCTCATTGACTCCATGCTGGCAGGGAAGGTGGAACATTTTTTGAAGAGGTATAATAAATTACCTTTAAGATTAATCATTTGTTGCTTTATCTTCCCATGTAATTTCCAAAGCTTTTCCCTTTCTCCTCTGTCCTGCCTAGGAATTTACCCAGATGCTCTATTTCATTATTTCCTTCCTTATCCCATAAATTGAACAAAAATTAAGAAAAAAAAAGAAGTTTCAAGATCAGATTATAACTGGCACAAATTTGTGTAACATCTGATCTTGAGACTGTAGGATACAAAGGACTTTAGAACAGGAAAGGACCTCTGAGATCATCTAATTGTAATAAGAATAACAGTGAACATTTATATAGAGTTTATTATGTGCCAGGCACTGTGTTTAGAATTTTAAAATTATTTTCTCATTTGATCCTCATAACAACTCTGGGAGCAAATTGCTATTATAATCACCACTTTTACCTGAAGTAAACAGGGGTTAAGTAACTTTCCTGGGTCACACAGCTAATAAATATTTGAGGTGGGATTTGAACTTGGGTCTTCCTCACTCTGGGTCTGGCTCTCTATCCACTGTGCCTCTAGCTGTCCTTTCAGTTTACAGATGAAGAAACCTAGGCCTACAGATTTTAAATTTTTGTAGAGGTCACACTGACACTTCCTCAATACCCCTTACAGAATAGGCCTATACATCAGAGTAGAGAGGAGTATAGATACATACCACAAGAATGAAGGGCCATGTATTCAAAGGAGAAGATTTAACTGGATAATAGCCTTAATGACATTCCCTAAATGTTTTCTCTAGATATAGTGCCTTTCTACACAGGTTCTTGTGGTATCCAATCTCCCACTTCGGTTGTAATTCCTTGGATTCTAGCACTCCAAAGAAGCCATATTTCTTACAGAGCCCAGCCTTTGTTTTATACTCATGTCAGATAAATCAATGGATTGATTTGTTTTTATTTAACTTTTTCTTTGTTAAAAGGGAGGATTTAATAAGAAGGGGATTCTTGGGAAATGACAAGATTTATAAAACAGAAAATATATGCAAAGCATTTTGAAAATTTGAATTCTGAGAGAAACTTGGCTCAGGATGAGCTTTTTAGACTAAAACTGATTCCTCTCCTCTTTATCATGGAAAGGGAGGTGACATCAAAGATCTCCTATTAAGATAGTTTTTGCCCATAATATTATAATACTTAGGCGTGTAATCTGCCTTTCAGCTATTTTATTACAAGAGAAACAGAGTTAATTAAGCCATCAAGCATCAGCTCTAATGGCATGCCCTCTATGTGGACTCCCCTTTTTTATTGTATTCCAGTAATTGCAGTCTCCTTGGGAACTGTAAGGAAGGAATTTTGTGAAACCTTGGCAGAAGAAATGAGCCAAGACGCCTTCACCTGGTACCCTTCATATCTATTCAACCTCTGTTTCTCAGTATCAAAGCCATGCTATCTGAAACACAGCAAATACCCTTGAGGTATGCATTCACTCCAATAAGCCAAAAAATGGTAAGATTACCATGAGGGAACTTGCTATGTCGCCTGACAGAAAACACAGTCACCAAATGCTACTGGCTCATTTTGTCCTGGTTCTCTTGGCAGAGTCAGCCACATGCAAGAGTACAAAATGTTTTCTTTCTGTTGTCCTCATGGAAAGAACAAAATCTACCAATTGTTTTTAATATTAACAAGATTTTCCCCCCACTGCTTTTGCTTGGGACACAACCAGCATGATTTAATGGGAAGACTAACAAAAACAACAAAATAAGAATAATAAGAATATTGATAACTGGTATTTATACAGAACATTAAAGTTTAGAACAAGTTACAGAACATCTTGTAGTTACAGAGTACCTTTTTTACATGGTGGGCTATGTATGTAGTTAATATACTAAGAATTTCCATATTGGAAAAAAAATCTAACCTTACAATTCATAAGGTAATAAGACTGCTTAATTGTCCCTCAGAAGAATGCCACGATTGTGCCTGGTGATGCACATTTCTCAAACCCTTTTCTACTGACTTGCCTGAAATGATGCTCTCACTGAGATCTTCTAAGATCTTGCATGACTTAAACTTTATCTTTCAATGAATGAGAAAGATCACACACATTTGCCACACACTAGTGCAAAGGACATTCTAAGGGCACTTCCCCCTGGGTTTCCATTGCATAGCTTCTATAGGATAAATGGGCTCAGCCCCGTGGAAATGTGCTATAAACTGTAACCACTCCATTCAACATTCTCCCTTTTAGAAGGCTGTATTTACTAAAGAAAAACAAGTTAAAATGCAAAATATCTGAACATCATGTAACACCCTGTCTCTTCAGCATTTTACACACTAGTACTGCATCTTGGTTGGGAGCCATCAACAATTGTTTTGTATTTTCCCATATGGCTCAAAATGGGTACACTGCTAGTATTACCAATCATATTTTATAACCTTTGACTGTAAGTTGCTCACAGTGCCAAGAACGAATGAAGTCAACAGATGGTCCAGTCAGCTGACTTACACCACATGTTGATCAGAAGCATCCCTTTGGGTCCTTTGGTTTGGCTACTGTAGAATGAATGTATGTGTTAAGGCACAGGAAGATTCAGTTTCTAAAAGCCTTAATAAATTTAGCAGACAATTATAAATTGGTATGCATACTATATTGTGCTAAGTGCAATTAGAGGTATAAAATTAATTATCCCCAGCTCTCCCTTCAAATTCTCCTTTAGCTAAATTTATTAGAAGTTTAGAGTTTACCCACACAGGTTGTTTTTCTGGCCCCTATATTGTCTATAAAATACAAAGGCATAGTCCAACAAAAATTTAAAAACAAACATAATAAGAATATGATCAATAGTTTCTTCTCCTCCAGAAATGCTGGAATAGGGCTGGAAGAGGGTGAAGCAAGAAGCAGTTAAGTAGGAGATATTGAAGGGAATGCACTGTTTAGAGGTGTTCTGGCTGCATCCAGGACAACTTTCTCCAATTAGTCATGAACTCATTACTGATGTAACATCCTGCCTAAAAGGAGGGTTCAAAAGGTTTGCATCACTGTTTAAAAAAAAAAGGAAAACCAGTCATCTTGCCAAGAGTTTGTGGTATTAATTTCAAGCTATGACTCTGGAATTAGCTAAGATGAGAATGTAAGAAAGGCCTACTTTAATTAGATTTATTGATTCTTGTACTGAATTTTTAATAAAGATATGTTAAAGAATGGATATTAGACTAAACACCATTATACATTCTCTCTTAGGAGAAACAAAATGGTGGTTCAAAAGAAGTATCTTTATAAAAAGTGCAATCGCATCAAAAACCTATCTAATTCATTATTTGTGACAACAATGAAAACACTGAGGTGTACATGTTCCAAAAGAAATAAAGTGGGTTTATAGATACAGATACAAGGCTCTGGTAATAAAACATGTACATTGTTGATTTGAAACCATACTTATTGCTCAGTTTCAGTTGACTATACCTCTCTCAAGGGACCTATCACAGCTATAGTATAAGTTCAGAAAATAGCTTCTGAAATAATGTGAACATTTCAAGTTTGAATAGATTCAGAAGTAATTTGAACATTTCATGAACAGTCAAAATGTTATGGATATATTCTCAAATGAAGTAAAACTTCCATTTCATGGGCAAATTAAGAATGCAATGTCAAAGAGACTTATTTTATATTAGAAATGTTCTTACCTAAAATACATAGGACCATGAAATCGAATAGTCAGAATAGAATTTAGAAGTCATCTAATTCAATCCCCAATCTGACATGAATCTTTTCCAACAATCAGTAATCTAGAGCCTCCTTGAGTAGAGATAGGGAGGGATCTCTTTAATGCTCTATTTAGGTAGGGACAGCTGATGAGACCATTTTCTGAAGTGAGAGTCCTAACAATACTTGCTATAGCATTAGACTATTTGATTTTCTTAGAATTTGATGCCTCTGATCAGAATTTCAGGAGTTGAAGAGGCAGTACGTTGCTATGGAAAGAATACAAGATTTAGAATCAAAAGAAAACTAGATTCGAATCATGGTTCTGACTGGCTATGGAACCCTGGACCAGTCACATAACTTTCTGAGCCTCAATTTACTCCTCTATAGAAAGAAGATATATATAGATGGATAGATATAAAATACAAAATACCATATAAAGTACCCTCCCATTTCATCTCAATGTGTTGCTTTGTAAACTTCAAAGATGACACAATTATCTAGGCAAGAGTCGCCATCAGAACTATAAGGAACTAATCTTTCAGGTATGCCAGGGAGTACAGCAGCAGTGATATCTAAAAAAAACGTAGGGTGAGTTGCTTTCTTCCTTTCTAATACTTTTAGCTGAGGTTACCCAGTGTTTCATGGTACTGATATCCAGTGTCATTACACACTTTCTTCAGAGGTTTTTGAAAGGAACTTTGGTTCTCTGGAGTAAGAAATTCTCTCACCATTCTCTGCTTAATATTAGTAATCCACTGAGTAGTTACTGTGTATGCATGACATAGGGAGGTTCGACTAATTCAACAAGTATTTTTTTCATGAATTACTAATGACTAAAACTAATATTCTCAGTTAAGTCTTCACAAAGTAAGAAGGTATAGATTCATTAAATAATGGACAGAGCACTAGTCAAGGCAGAAAAACTTGGGATCAAATTCTACCTCTCACAAGGATAAGTTATATGATCCTAGACAAATCTCTGAGCCTCAGTTTCTTCATTTGTAAAATGAAGAGGTCGGACTAGATGACTTTTCAGGTCTCTTCTAGTTCATCTATGATCATATTGTATTGTATTTTTTATAAAATTGTTCTATAAACATTAAATAGGCCTTATAGAAAGAAACAAATATAAATATTGAATGGATCTTTACATAATTGGATATACAAACACACACATTCACAGAGACATATATAAACAATCACCACTGGAAGAGAGGCAGTGCTGTGTAATGGTTAGTGAGCCAGCTTTAGAATCAGGTAGAATCTGAGTTCAAGCCCTTACTTTGATACATACTAGCTCTATAACCACAGGAAAATCTCTTAAATTCTCAGTGGCCTCTGAACAACTCTCTGAAAATGCTAGGTTATAAATGAGTTGCTAATCTATACCATTCTCCACACTGGTAATTTCCCCATAATTAAAAAAAATCACAGATACAAACCTCCATCATCATCATAATCATCGTCTTCATCAAGAAGATAATGGGAGTTACATACTGTTATATACATATTTCTCTCTGATAATGAAATGTGAGTGGTCAAAAGTCTGTCTCTTCTCCATCTCTCTCACTTTTTTCCCCAAATTTTATTAATTTTCCATTTCCTTTATGCTTTTTAGTTTAGAAAATTTGTCTTAAAATTGCTTAAACAAAATAACCTTGAGAGAGAACAGACAGTGGGGCTGGTAAGATGATAGTGAACTATGTGTTCTAAAGGACAGAACTATAAAAATAGACCTCCTTTAAAAGGAGATGATGGAATTGGAATGGGAGCTCAGCCAAAGAACCAGACAATTTGGCGGCCTCACTATTTATCTCTGTTACACCGGACATAAAAGTGCTTCTTTTGCCCTTTGCTAGCTAAAACTGGATTGGGGGTTATTTTTATTGTGATGATATTATACAGCTACCTGGCCCAGTAAACTAAGAACCAATCCATGGCAGTATCAAGTATTGAATATAAATGGCAAACTTGCTCTCAATGCTCAATTCCTCCATATTTCCTATATAGCACTTTGTAAAGCTTGAAGCTGTACATAAATGCATTATTACTATCACTGTTTTAGATGGTAAAGAAATATACCATAAAATAGGGACAAAGTAGAAGACACCATGATTATTTGATAAATTTTAATGTTGCAGACATCTAGTTGAGATAATACAGACTAGAATAGATCATTTAAAAATTATTTTTTATTTTTTGCTTTTTTGGAGGGGAGAAGGAAGGGCAATTGGAGTTAAGTGACTTGCCCAAGGTCACACAGCTAGTAAGTGTTAAGTGTCTGAGGCAGAATTTGAACTCAGATTCTCCTGACTCCAGGACTGGTTCTCTATTCACTGTGCCATCTAGCTGCCCCAATAGCTCATTTTTAAATATGCTATTACCACACACTGAAAAAGAGAAGACTGCTGATGCACTCTATGATGACCTACAGTAGGCAGGACTACTTAGTGGGTTGTCAGTTGTAAGCTTTTAACATTTTAATTTTGTTTTCTAAAATAAGTATTATTAATATCTTTTGTTTTTATAATTCTAAGAATTTCTCTTAGTATCCTTCTTACTTCCCCTTCTCAGAGATACATCCTATATAACAAAGAACAATTTTTAAAGAAAAAGAAAAAAGGAAAAAGGGAAAAAAATCAGTAAAACCCATCAATACATCGAAAAAGCCTGAAAATATATGTTATGTTCCACACCTGTGGACCTTCTACCTTTGCAAAAGAGTGGGGATGGGGGTATCTTCTTATATCTCTTCTTTGGGACTATGCTTGTTCTCTTAAATTTTGGAACAATCATTTGTGATTTTTTTATGTGTGTGAATGGTTTTTTTCTACTTACATTCCTACAGGCTAACATGCTTTGCCTCAAGTTAAGAAGACACTTCTTCATGAATTCAAATCCAGCCTCAGACTCTTGTTAGCAGTATGACCCTAGGCAAGTCACTTAACCCTGTTTGCCTCAGTATCTTGTTCCTGCCAAGAAAACACCAAATGGAGTCATGAAGAGTCAGACATGACTAAAAAGCCACTCAACAACAAAGTGTTGTAAAATTTTGTTTCCTTGGCTCTGCTGACTTTACATCAGTTCATGTCTTTCCATGCTTCTCTGTATTCACCATAGTCATAGTTTTGTATAGTATGGTACTATTCATGTATCAAAATCTGTTTAGCCTTTTCTCAATTGGTGGGGATCTACCCACAAAATACTTTTCAATAAAAAGGATCTAGATTCTTTGTCTTTTAAAAACTAGTTATAAATATGGGAGTCTCCCCATTTTTAATTCCCAAGTTTATTATACAAATAGATGTGATATTTACATATTAATCATTGTATGTTAACTTAATATTACATATATATATATATATACACAATGAAATTAATACTTATATTATTCATTACTGCTTTAATCTACTTTTCAATGGCTAGCATATATGAGCACAATCTGGATTTAAATCAATCGGTCTCAACCAATTTACTGAATAAAAAGCCTACCTAATTATTGGAGTTGGTGTCATAACATAAAATTGGCCCAATAAATTTAATCTACAAGTATTTGCCTTTGGGAAAATGTTACACGGAACTCTAAGTTCGTGTTGCCATAAACGTGTAAATGAGGCCAAACTACATCTCCTGGATGGTTTTAAACACTAGGCCTTGCTTTGACTTCACATCTCATCCAGTCATCTACCTAGGCCATCTGAGTACTGGTGCACTGACTGCCACTATCCCACTTCCTCCTATCCCACCACAAAACATCTCCTCAGTCCCTGGTCACCACTCTATATGTGCTGTCTTCCCCTAAGAGAATATAATCTATTTTTTAAATTTCTGTACCTGTAGTGCTTAGCACAATGCCTGGTATATAGTAAGCACTTAACAAGCGATTTTTTCTTCATTTCTTCCTTCATTCATTGTCTATTTCCATCATTTTACAAAGGTTAGTTAGTGTCCAAACCAGAATCAGAAGGTCGGTTTCTTGACTCCCAGGGCAAAACATTTTTCATTATTTTATCTTTTCTACTTAATAATGCTTTAATCTATATAACACCAACCTAGAAATCTCTCAGAAAGAAATGGGATGGATCTATAGCATCCATCAAGTAAATGAGATTTTCAGAAGTCATGGGAAATGCAAAGAAAAAAAAAAGATTTATTTGGTTGACCATAAAGCATTTCCTTCCACTGAGATTCTACCTTTATGCTTCACCATGAACTGAAGGTGAAGCTCCTAAAGACCACATTGGCAGAACCAAAGTTCTGACAGGTCCTACTAAACAACAAAGGCTCCCAAAATGGTCCCAGCATGAATTATCACCTGAGGATGAGGCTAAATTTAGAGACTAAAAACATCAAAGATCATCATCAGGTGATTATTTTGTTTTCCCTTTTGGGACTATAGACACTCATGCATCTACCAGCTAGGGCAAGAGTATTGCCATCTGTGTTGGTAGTAAGAGCATCCACAACAATGAAATGGAAGATCTTTTAAAGTGTCAAAAAAAAAAAGAAACCTTAACCAAATCAAACTCACCATGGTGATCTGTTTAAGTCATTTTTCAGTCATGTCTAATTCTTTGTGACCACTTTTTGTGGGGTTTTTTTTTTGGCAGAGAAACTAGATTGCCATTTTCTTCTCTACCTTATTTTATAGATGAGGAAATTGGGGTAAACAGTGTTAAGTGATTTTCCCAGGGTCACATGGCTAGTAAGTGAGGCCAGATTCAAACCAATGAAAATGAGTCTTCCTGACTCCAGGCCCAGATCTCTGTTCACTGAGCCACCTACTGAAATGAAAATGAATTTTTAACCCACACTGGTTTAACACATAGCAAATACTCAAAATATACATGTTACTTACTAAGAAAGGCAATTGGATTGGCTGGTCTTGCTGTAAATTACTGTATCTTACATGTCATACAATCAGCTAAGTGTTCACGGAAGAAAGTTTGAGCTTCATGCTTTCTCAGTCCCCTATTGCACCCTCTTCTATGTTACCACTTGCCTAATGCCCCATGTGATCATACCAAGGATACTTTGAGAAGTCCAGATCCTTTTTGAGTGGCTAGGAGAAGGCCAATGATCAGAATATTGGATAGGCCCTGATAAGTTTTCAGTAACTCCAAAGGATTCTTTCACACATACCTCCTCAATGTAATTTAGATACATATGTGACTCAGACACATTGTAAAAAGCATGAAGTGCTGGCAGAAGGATATCTGTGTCGGTGTTAGGGTTACTGTAATAGCAATCAAGTTTAGCAGATACTTAGCACTTAGTAACTTAGGGCTAAGTATGGAAGGTGTGAGCCCTGTCCACTGTTGAGAAGGCGTGAACTTCCCTGTTGACATGGAAGAAGGCTATTGGTTGAGACAGGAGGCCAGTGCTGTATATGAAGAAGAATGCTAGAGACAAAGGGCCAGAACTGAAATTTTCCTGTGGAGGAACCAGGATTGTCTCAGCATCTGGGAGCTGGGCTCCTAGAAGAGAGAGAGAAAGAGAGAGAGAGAGAGAGAGAGAGAGAGAGACAGAGACAGAGACAGAGACAGAGACAGAGAGAGAGACAGAGAGAGAGAGTTTATCTCCCAGCATCTGGAAGCTGACTGAGAACTGAATGGAGTTTTCCTGAGACAAGAATCTGGTGAAGGCCATCCAGAAGGCTGATATTCCTTCTGGGTCCTAGGGCCAGCTGAACTGCTGGAAGACTGAAGAAGCATTTATTCATGGTCTGGCTGATCCTTGAGTTCCAGGCAAGAGAAGTGGTGAAGGGTTTGAGGTGTGCTGGACGCTGTGAACTTCAGTGTGTGCCAGGGATTGCCCTGAGGACTGGACAAGGACCTGGGAGCTGTCTACTTCTTAATCCAGGTGACTGTTTGGAGGATTCAGCAGGGAACAGGGACCATGGAAGTGGATCCAGGGAATCAGAGAGACCACCCAGAGTCAAGATGAAGAAAAGGCCTCCCCTTGGATGAAACTGAGGATTGCTGGACACCTAGGGGTGGAGGATTTGTGTGGTTTTCTAATGACTGTATCAGTAATTAATGATATTTAGTAATTGGGAATCTAGCTTAGTGACTGACTGCTAGATGAGTGACTGATTAAGTTAATGGTTGCTCCATGAGTGGAAGTTTGATAATATTGCAAATTGATTGATTGAATGATTAAGTGAGAAGGATTTCCCCCTTAGGGAAACCAGGTGACTATCTTTTGTTCCTTGTTCTAAATATTGTGGCCACTGTGTGGCCATTCTAATGTTAAGCTGTTATGAACACTACATTGTGACTTTCTGTGATAAGATGTAATATTGTGAACATTATATTGTGAATATTGTACTGAACCTTGATTTGTAATGGAATAAACAGAGTGTTCACTATTACTGTATAATCTGAATCTTAAAATCTGTTCACAGTAGCATTCTTTTGGGAATCTGCCAGTGCATGGCATTACAGTTACTAACACAGGAACATTTGGAAATAGAATTCATTTTGCCTCTGGGTATCTATCAATTTGGCCATGATCATGAGGCCATCCATAAACCTCTGTTCTCATACTGTGAGTTACAAATAAGTTGGTTTACTGCCATATCCAGGCAAGAAACAAAAGTGGTTGAGTTTCTAAATGTATTTCATCTGCATATGCTTCTGCTGTTCCCTTATTTTCACCTGCCACAGCCTTTTTCTTGTTTTTTTTGCTTTTTTTTTTGGAGAGGGGAGGGAAGAGCAATGGGGATTAAGTGACTTGCCCAAGGTCACAGGACAAATAAAGTGTTAAGTGTCTGAGGCTAGATTCTGCCATAGCCTTTTAATTATTCTCCCTCTATCGTTTCTCCTCTCTCCCAATCCCTTCAACAGACAGTTGCTGTAGCTACCCTAAAGCACAGGTCAGACCGTGCCATTATTTCTTCCATAATCTCTTTAATAATTTCCAGTGGTTTTCTATAGCTTATAGGATCAAATACAAAATCTGTGTTTAGCATTTAAACCTTTTCACAACCTAACTCCAGTCTACCTTCTCAAGCTTTTAATGCATCCCTCCCCTTTCCACATGCTGTGGTCCTGCCAGTCTTCTTGCTCTTCCTCATACACAACATTCCAACTTCTGTCTCCTTGCCTTTACATAGACCATTCTACCACAACTGGAATGTACTCATTTCTGCCTCTTAGAATTCTGAGCTTCCCTCAAAACTCATCTCAGGCTCCCCTTCCAGCTGAATGTGATGCTTTTTCCTGATTCCCTGTCAGTGACCCCCTCTGGAAATTACCTTATATTTGCTTAAGTTATATTTAGTATGTGAGGACAGCCACAGACTGGGCCAAGAGTCAGGAAGACCTGAGGTCATATTTTACCTCAGGCACTTACTAGCTGTATGACCCTGGGGAAGTCACTTAACTTTTGTCTGCCTCATCTGTAAAACAGGGATAATAATAGCATCTGCCTCACACAATTGTTTGATGATCAGATGAGATACTAATTGTAAATTGCTTGGTACTATGCCTGGCACATAGTAAACACTATATAAATGTTGGCTATTATTATATTTATATCTGCACATATTTTCTCCCTCTAAAGAATGTATCCTTGGGAGCGGCTAGGTGGCACAATGAATAGAGCTCTGGCCTTGGAGTCAGGAGGACCTAAGGTCAAACCCGGCTTCAGACACTTGACACACTCACTAGCTGTGTGACCTTGGGCAGGTCACTTAACCCTAATTGCCTTGCTTTCACCACTCCCCTCCCCCCAAAAAAAGAATGTATGCTCTTTGGAGGGCAAATACTGAATATTTTCTTTTTATCTCCAGTGTTTGGCACAGGGCTGGCACATATAAGCTTAATAAATACTTAACTGATTAATTGGTTGACCTGGCAATTAGATTTTGGAGTTGGATTCAATAAGACTGAAGTTCACCTCCTGTCTCAGACACATATTGGATGTCTGACTCTTACCTACTTCAGTATCAGTTTCTTCATATATAAAGTAGGAATACTAGTAGCTTCAGTGTCACTGGGTTGTGGGAATCAAATGTGTTAACACAGGTAAATGCTGTGGGAAGCTTAACGTGTTGGATAAATGAGAGCTATTATTATTATTATTACTCATTTGATAAACTAAGGAAAGATTATTGTTTGTGAGAGGCACATTTCTACTCTGGAGAGCTTTGACCTTAGTGTTCAGAATTCCTCTTCTTTAGAGAAAAACTAAATCTTCATGGTACCATGAATCCACATATTATAATAAATAACTATTGAATTGAATATCTAGGCAACCTCTACTCTTCAAGAAAAAACAATGAAACACTAATTCATATTTAATTCTTATCTGCTGGATTGTTGTTGTTTGTCCTCCATGTCAGGAGGGTAATGTCTTGACTTGCAAGTGAATTGGATTCAAGTAAGGCAGGGCTGTACAAAGTCATCAACCTCCCTCTGTCCTCCAGAGCCAAGTGGGAAGAGTGACAAGATATAGATCAGGACAACTGGAGATGGCTCTGGATACTGTGGGAGACCTTGGCCTTTTAAAGCTAAGGTCTTTCCTAGGCTTCAGTTTGTCTGAGGCTACACCCATTCAGTGATTAAGGCTAGGTAAGAAATGAAACAAAAAATTGGCCTCTTTTACCTGCTCAAAAAAAAAATCTGGGAGGGAAAGAACTTCAGGGTTTCTGACCATAACAGAAAGAATTGCTATTTACATTCACTCAGAGTCAACAAAATCCAAACAATGACCAACTGGGCTTGGGTTGGGCCCCATTATTGGCCAATCAGTGAGAAGCACAGTGATTTGGATTTAAGGCATAGTCAAATATCTTCATTCGAATTCCAATGACTTTATCAATGCCTGGTTTTCTGGAGCACAATTTCAGGAAATTCATATTCCTTATTCAAGTTTGTATAATAAATGAAGCAAGAGATGGCCACATTTGCCTATTCAAAAAAAGAAAAAGTCAGCCTGGGAGGGGAAGACCCTTCGAGTTTGTGGCCAAAACAAAAATTGCTATTTATACTCACTCAGAGTCATCAAAACCCAAACAATAATCTTATCTGTCCTTAAGAGTTAATGAATCATAGGCACCTAGAAGCCAAGGCATGGCAAGTAGTCTCTATGATAATGCAAGGCCCATTCAGTTTCCCTTCTAAACTATACCTGGATTGTGTCAGAGCTACAGTTGCCATAGCTAAGTAAGTGAAACCAAAGAGCTAAGCACCATTGAAACAAAGCAGAGCGCACCCTTCGCTCTCTTTGGCCCTTAAATATAGGACCTTCCTACAAAAACATAGCAGAGAGATCAGAAGACTCCCAGAATCAAAAGCCTCATGAACAGAGTTACCATTACTACTGTCAGGGATGGATTTTCAAAGAGAGTCTGTCTAGCAATTTCAGATTAATACATTCAAATGCTTTCTTTAGTCTCACTAAAATGCACAGTGCATGCATTATTTCTCTCCTTTTTTTTCACCTTCAATCTTTGCTACATAAACCTGCCATCATTATTAATGCTTCACATTCCTATTCTTTAACTTTACCAAATAAAGGAAAAACAGAGGAGGGCCCTTAAAAGAAGGCAATGTTTTCACCATTAAGGGATGAGTTTTTCCCTCTTCTAACACTTACAATGTTGTTATCTACCTTGTACACCTCTGTGCACAAGAGAAGGAAGCCAATTACATTTGTTATAGGAGCAACTGGTATACAAAATGAACTCCAGTCAGATAAGTGCATTTTCCCAAAGTCCTGGAGAAGGATAATATATTACCAAAATAAAAATCTACAGTGGGCATACACTAGGTGACAGGTAAAATTGGTCATCAAATCCAGGTATTTCAAAAAAACACCATAAGCACATTTTAAAGTATTTACTTGTTCTTCATATATCTTAATGTTCAGAGGCAATGGTGATTTCACTCTAGGGAGGCAGGGGCGTGCATCAAGAAAGGCAGGGAAGGCCGGGTCTTCACTGCATCGGATGCTACTTACAGGACTCATTTTTATTTGTGGCTGTACCTCTTGATTGTTCATATACTTCTAATAATTACATGGCAGGTTGATGTATCTCCCCTCTTTATTTCCCATGATCCTGCAGTAATGACAAATAGTATAAAATTATGCTTTAATATCCTAAACTATGCTTCTGTTGTTATAAAATATTTTTATATACCTTTCCATTCAATTTAACAAACATGAGTATTGTACCTACTGTATGCAAAGCTTTGTGCTAAATGCAAAATTTGGTGGTGAAGATGAGAAGGTGGGAATATGAAGTTTAGAAAAGATCAAGTCCCTATCCTTACGGAACTTAGAGACCAATGGAGGATAAAACACATATATCAACAAACCACAATATGAAATGATGCATAATAATTGTTTTAGGAAAGGATCTTGTTTTATGTTCATTCATTCTACCAAGGACTTGAGCATTTAATTATGATCCATTGTCTCTTTTATCCATTCACATAGAGTTCTTCATATCTCCATGAAATAGACAAACATTGTAAATGGAGAAACAGAGATTATAGGTGATTCATGAACCTCCCCTGCTATCATCCTCATAATGACTCATAAAGCAGATAAAAATACAAAACAAACAAATAAATCACCTAGTTCTAGAAAAGAGGTGAGAAAGACCTAAAGTCACACAGTTTTTACGTCATTTCTACAAACATCAACTTAATGACTGGCACTTTAAATGTGAGATTTCAATGACCAATGACTGAAAGTGCTCTTATATATCAAGTCAATAACCTCCATATTTTCAATCTTGCCATAAATGAAACCAAAATGGAAGCCTGGCTCACAAATTATCCTCAGAAAGGCAAATAAGGAGGTTGATAAAACTGGTTCAATCATGAACCAAAGGCCAGAAGAAATAGTTTCATGGAATACTTGCTTATCTTGCCTTATTACCTTATTGTGCTTATAAGTATAAATAAACCACCAAACAGGGAAATATTTATAACTTATATGTCAACAACTGTTGTAGAAGACAAAGCAGAGAAAGTAAAAAAAGACCTTGATGAGATCTTCCAGATCAAGGCAAAATACATGGTGTGTCAAGGTTTGGCATCGGAACTTAAAACTACATGAAGACTTTTAGTACACCCTATGTAACTCAATACTCAACGACTCCAAGGTGAAAGCAGGCATGGGGGAGGATAGAAAAAAGTTGTTGAAAATATGGTTCATGTTCAAACAATGAAAAAGGCCAAAGTTTATAGACAACTCAAAAACCTCATAACTGATCATGAAAATTTTTTTTCAAGAAGAAAGCAATAAAGAACTAGGTACAGTCATCATTGAAAAATAAATAAATAAACTCTCACAGATAGCAAACAATTCAATAGTTTTTGAAATGGGAACCATTTCAGAATCAGCTATCTTGTGTGCAGACAGAACAATTTTGCTGGTTAAAGTAGAGATCAAAATCAATATCAAGCTAGCAGAAAAAAGGTGAGATATAATTATTTCAATCCTAAGCTAACTGTTAGGCTGTTGAATGTAAGGGCTGATAAGTGGAGTATCTTGTTATTGGACTGGCAAGGAGGCCAGTTTTACTGGATCAAAGAGTAATGGGGAGTAAGGTAGAAGAAGCTTGAAAAGGTAGAAGAGAACTAGGCTATGAAGCAGTTGTAGTGCCAAAGTGGAATGTGGATTTGACCTAGAGGTGACAGGAAGCCACAAGAGTTTATTGAATAGTAAGTAAGATGATGAGTTATGACCTACATTTTAGGAAAATCACTTTGGTGTCTGAGTAGAGGATAAACTAGAGTGAGGAGAGCCTGGAGGGAGGCAAACCCACCAACACCTACTACAATAATTCTGTCATGATGTGATAAGGGCCTGTACTACAGTATTAGCAGTGACAGAGGAGAGAAGGAGTCATATTAGAGAGATATTGCAAAGCTGAAATCAAGAGACATTGGCAACAGATTGGATATGGGGGCCGAGACATAGTGAGGAATCCAGGAAGTACCTTGGTTGCAAGCCTAAGGGACTGGGAGATGGTGCCCTCTAGAGTAAGAGAGAAGATAAGAGGTGAGGCAGAGTTCAGGGGGAAAGATAATAAGTTTCATTTTGTTCATGTTGAATTTAAAATGTTTAGCGGACATCCAGTTGGAGATGTCTGAAAGGCAGTTGGAGATGCAAGACTGGAAGTCAGCAGACAGAATAGAGCAGGATAGGTAAATTTTAGAATCATCAGCATAGAGATGGTAATTAAATCCACAGGAGCTGATGAGATCACCAAATGAGGCAGAATAGACACAGAAGAGAAGGGGGCCCAGGACAATTTTGGGAGAGAATCAGACTGTACTGCTTCCGTTGACTCTACCATCTTTTCTAGTTGCCAACTATTTTTTTAAAGGTTAATTAAAATGTCACCATGATGATCTTGCCAACTTTGCAACTAAGAGCAACATTTGTTTAGAGCCCAATTTCATTTGCAAAATATTAAGAAAGAAGATAAAAGATCACAGGCATATCAGTATCCAAAAGAATAAAAAAGCAGTTGAAGTTGGAAGAAGGCCTGCAGAAAATCTGGCATAAGACTCAGCTAAGTCTTTTGCAGATGAAATAAAAAAGACAACAAATAGACACAAAATGAAACAAACCCGCTAGTGTTTCTATGACAATCTATTCACCTCAGTGACTCAGTGACAATGGAAGAATCACAACTTCTGGAGTCTGACTCCATAGCTGCCCTCTCTGCTCCTCTAACTACCCCAGGACACAGTACATTATATGTGGAAGTAGCAGTGATACCTAGAAAGATCCATTTCACAAGACCTCACTGAATATATTTTGAAGAAATCCGTTTTGGAAACATCACAGTTTTAAAGACACTTGGGGACTGATTTCTAGGCTCCCTGAGCTGAGAAAAAGATTTTGGAAAGACAAAAAAGATATTGGGTGCTACAATTACAGCCCAGACTGCCCTCAAACATGAACCCCTCAAAAGTAACCTTTGGTTTAAGGCAATACTTCTCAACCTTCCTAATGCCTCAACCCTTTAATACTTGTATGTGGGTGTATTTGCATGTGGGCAGACCTGCCTGGAGACAGAGGCGCAGTGTCTTGGTTCCTAAGACCATCGGAAATGTGTGTTTTCTGATGGTCTTAAGCAACCCCTGTGACCCCTGTGAAAGGGTTGCTTGACCCCCAAAGGGGTTGAGACCCACAGGTTGAGAACTGCTGGTTTAAGGCATACTTCAGGCTCACTATCTATTCAAATTACTGCCCCAAGTTATTTCCTCTCTGTGACAAGCCTCATGATATTTATGACATTTGAACAAAAGTCAATTGATTAAAATAAGATAAACTAAGCAGAACTGTTTCAGTACCTGTTCCCCAAATGGCAGTCTCCTTCCATATGTCTATTGAGAGCAGTCGCCAATTCGACATTTGACACTATCTCCCCAACCTAACAGGAAAGGAACATTTGTTCCACTCGTGCATTGGTCTGTTAATAAACTGGATCAGCTTTATATTGTCCCAGCAGGTTGGATGTCACTATTTAGCACAAGCTATGACAATGCCACTTACTTCTTTGCCTTTGGAATTCACATCTATAGCCTGGGCTAATTGTAACAAGCATTTCTTCTGGAGTGAAAGTAGTAAAGTCTAAAGAGTTACTGCTGAAGTGGAGCCAAGATGGTGGCATAGAAACAGGAAATTCCATGAGTTCCCCCAACAACCACGTCAAATACCTTTAAAATATGACTCCTAAACAAATTTTAGAGCTACAGAACCCACAAAGTGACAGAGAAAAACAAATCTCCCACTGAAGGCAGGCTTACAGGAAGGGTCCATTGCAGCATACTGGGAGTAGAGCACAGTCCCCCATGAACTACTGAGTTTTGGCCTCAGGTTGGCCCCAACCAGCAGCAGCCAGAGCAGCTTTCAGGAGAGTGAATCACCAGTAGCTGTGGTGGTTTCATTACTGTTCAACCCATAAACACCAAAGAGCAAGTAAAAGGTCAGTCAGGAACTCTGTTGGATAGGAAGGGCTAGGTCAGGCCCCTGCCTTCAGGGTGAGAGGTGGCAGAGTCCTGGGGCTTCCCCATAAGGCTGCCTCCAGTGCTCCTGGCCTGAAGAGGAGACCAAACAACCATTCAAAGGGTAATCACTCTTGTTTTAACCTGCTTGGATCTAGATTGATGTCTTAGGTGGAGGTCCTAGGGTATACAGCCAATGGTCAAGAGCTTGTAGGAGTTGCAGAGACAGCACCCAACTAATGGCTCCAGCAGCTACAAAATCCCCAGTAATTTGGGACACAGCTCTTTCCACTCTGGAAGCAGAGTTCTACTATGGCAAAGAGCTCAAAGGTCAAGTAATTGGCTGGCAAGATGAGCAGAGTAAGCAAAGCAAGCACAGCAATCAAACCTTAGATTCCTTTTTTGGGTACAAAAAGGATCAAATCATGGAATGGGAGGAAGACAACACAGTCAGAACTCCTGCATCAAAGCTTCCAAGGAAAGTATGAACTTCTTACAGGCCATGGAGGAGGTCAAGAAGGATTTTGAAAATCAAGTAAGAGAAGTGGAGGAAAAATTGGGAAGAGAAATTAAAATGATCCGAGAAAATCATGAAAAGAGAGTCAACAACATGACTGAAGAAAATAACACCTTAAAAAATAGACTAACTCAAATGGCAAAAGAGGCCCAAGAAGCCAACGAGGAGAAGAATGCTTTCAAAAGTGGAATTTTCCAGATGGAAAAATAATCTCAAAAGCTTTCTGAAGAGAATAATTCCTTCAGAATTAGAGTGGAGCAAATGGAACCTAATGACTTTAGGAGAAATCAAGATACTATTAAACAGATCCAACAAATTAAAAAAAGAGAAGGCAACGTGAAATATCTCATTGGAAAAACCACTGACCTGGAAAATAGATCCAAGAGAGATAATTAAAAAATTACTGGACTACCTGAAAGTCATGATCAAAAAAAGAACCTAGAAATCATCCTTTGAGAAATTCTCAAGGAAAATTGCCCTGATATTTTAGGACCAGAGGGCAAAATAGAAATTGAAAGAATTCACAGATCACCTCTTGAAAAAGATCCCCAAAAGAAAACTCCTAGGAATATCATAGCCAAGTTCTGGAGTTCCCAGATCAAAGAGAAAATATTACAAGCAGCCAAGAAGAAATCATTCGAATGTTGTGGAAACACAATCAGAATAACATAAGATCTAGAAGTTTCTTCATTAAGGGACTGAAGGGTTTAGAATATGATATTCCAGCGATCAAAGGAGCTAAGGATTAAAACCAAGAATCATCTACCCAGCAAAACTGCGTATAATGTTTCAGGGGAAAACATGGTAATTCAATGAAATAGAGGACTTTCAAGAATTCTTGATAAAAAAACAGACTTGAATAGAAAAGTTGATGTTCAAATATAAGAAGCAAGAGAAGCATGAGAAAGTAAACAGGGAAAAGAAATCATAAGGAACTTATTAAAGTTGAACTATTTACATTCCTACATGGAAAAACAATAATTGTAACTCATGAGACTTTTCTCAATATGAGGATAGTTGAAGGGAATATAAATGTGTGTGTATGTTGATACAGGAGGGCATATGTGCATATAAATACATATGTGAGTGTGTGTGTGTATATCTGTACATGTACACATAGAGGGCACAGAATCAGTTGAATAGGAAGAGATGAAATCTAAAAAATAAAATTAAGAGGTGAAAGAGGAATATAATGAGAGGAGATAGGAAAATCCAGAATAGGGTAAATTATCTCATATAAAAGAGGCAAGGGAAAACTGTTACAATGGAGGGGAAGAACAGGAAGGCAAAAGGGAATGGGTCAACCTTACTCTCATTGAATTTGGCTTAAGGAGTAAATAATATACACACTCAATTGGGTATCTTACCCTACAGGAAAGTAGGGTGGAAGGGGATAAAAGGGGAATGATAGAAGGGAGGGCAAATTGGGAGGAGGTAGTTAGGAATACACACTTTTGAAAAGGGACAGGGCCAAAGCAGAAAACAGAATAAGTGGGGGGTGGGATAGCATGGAAGGTAATATAGTCAGTATTTCACAGTATATCTACTATGGAAATGTTCTGCATAACTACACATGTACAACCTATATTGAATTGCTTATCTTCCCAGTAAGGTTGGGTGATGAGGGAAGAAGGGAAAGAATCAGGAAATCAAAGTTTTAAAATCAAATGTTTAAAAAAATTATTATTATTATTGTTATTATTATTATTATTATTATTATTTTTACATGCAACTGGGAAATAAGACATACATGCACTGGGGTACAGAAATCCATCTTGCCCTACTAGAAAGTTAGAGGGGGTGGATGAGAGAAGATATAAGAGACAGCGGATTGGGGAAGGGGTATTCAGTAGGATTGTCACTTTGGGGTGGTGGGTAGGGGAAAGACAGGGAGAAAATTTGTAACTCAGAACCTTGTGGACATGAACGTTGAAAACTAAAAATAAACAAAAAAAGTTACCACTTCATTGTCCAAAAAATCTACTCACGTTATTTAAGTGGAATGACTACAGATGGATGTGCTCAACATGGAAACCTACAGAATCAGAACTTAGACCTTTTCTCTACATCTTTCTTATTTTATCATTTTCTCTTCATCTCTGGATTCCAAATCCAGGATCTCATTCTCTTTCTGCATGAAAGGTGGTGCTTTCCCTCCAGTAATTGTCTGTCCTAAATTTTTTCATTACAATATTACAAAAAAAATTTTTATAAGACTACTGGAAAGATTTTAGAAACATCTGGCCTATATACCCATTTTCTTAATTATAAAATCTTTATGAGGAATGATCATACATGCACCAAGTGGTATGCTAGGCTTATTACATCTTCATGGTCACACAGTAAATTTTAAGGCATAGGAACTATAAAATATATTTAAATCATATTTGACAATTCTAGATAAGCATTCAATTTGATAGATCAAAACACATGCTTTAAGATTCTAGCCAAATGTGACCTGTCTTCTGCCCTATAGAGGACTGCAGATGAAGACTGACTTGGAAGATCAGAATCCATAATTTTTCATCATTGGCAGACCTGTACAATTTGTCCACAAGCAGACCTTTCCTAGATATGTGTTATCTCTCATGTCCCTAGTCTCTCTTCAACCACTAAAGCACCTATAATGGGAATGGGAATTTGAAGATCCTTAATAGACCTGGGGGGGTGGGGAGGAGTTTGAAGACCTCCCCTGCTGTGAAAGTAAACTCTGCCCCCTGATAGGCTGAATGTGGTCACATGGAGCCTGTGGTGGGAAGAGTTTGCTAAAGGGAAGCAGAGCCCACAGGAAGCTGGTGGTCAGAGCTAGTCAGACACTGGGAGAAAGAGAGGTTTGTGAGTAAGTACTGATATCATTCTGATTTGTGGGAAGGCTAAAGGATGCTGTGGCTCTCAGCAATATTATGGCCTCTGAATATCTTTGATACTATGATGGAATTGGCTTACTGATTTTGGGATTTGGTTTTCTGGTTTCTAAATAAATGCTTTAGTTCTGTTCTGTACCTGGAGAATCTGCTATATTTTACAATCGAATGTCATGCAATACATCACGGCCTATATCGCGATTGTTGTAAATATTGCATTGGTGCTATAGCACCTTCCACAAGAGTACCCTGGAGGAAAGTCATAATAGCACTCTCAGTATTTTGAAATCAGTCCTCCTTTGGCATGTGAAAACCTCTGCTTTGAGAGGAACATTAGGCTAGTAGAATAAAAAACGTGATGTCTTGAGGACTGCCATGCACATTTGATATCAGTGGCACCTACAGCATGTCTCAGAATGTAAAAGGCTGATGCTCTTGTTCTAGTACTGTAAAACTGTAAATAGATTTTAATTCTATTTTTAAGACTTGATCAAACTGGCATAGGTTTAATACTCTCCCACTCCATGATAGTCTTAACTCCTTACCCTTGTAACTTCACCCTTCACTTACATTATGGAGAAACTTGCCTAATGGATAATCTTCTGTGTTGTAATTGTTGTTTAGCCATTTCAATAGTATGTCTCTTCCTGACATGGGATTTTCTTGGCAAAAATACTAGACTGGTTAACCATCTCCTTCTCCTGTGGATTAAGGCAAACAAAGGTTAAGTGAACTGCCCACGAGCATATAGCTAGCAAGTATCTAAGACTGAATTTGAATTTAGGTCTTTCTCTCACCAGGCCCACCACCCAATTCACTGAGCCACTAACCTGCCTTTGCAAGATCATATATTCTGTTGATATTATGTTTTCAAAGGAGAGACCTAGTCTTGAAGTTCTGAAAAAGGAATTAGATGGAGAATGAATGTTGCACAGATTATGATCTGAGGTTGGCACAGAGCTAGATGTGCTAGCCCATGCTCTATGTAGGCATGCCTACGATTATGACTTAAACCAGCAGCCCACTGGAATCCATCTAACAGGACACATGTCTTGCACAGGAGCTACTGATGAACAATGATATGGGCCCAAATTTTAACAGGTGGAGAGTGGGTTGAATTATATATTTGAGAAATGGCATATCACGTTGGACAATCTCAAGCTGCTTAGTTCCACAAAAGACTTTATTTAACACTAATATTCTCTCAGGAATACTATGCCCTTAGCAATATTCAAATTGCAGCTGACCTAAGAGGCAACAGAAAGATGCTGAGTGGATGAATGTAAGGAGACTGCAACATATTATCCACACTCGCTCACTAAAAGCAGCATACAAAAATTATTAAGGACATATGTGACCTGAAAAGTTATGCATTGAGGGGTCCAGATGTAGCACAGGTAGCCTGAAATATGAAAAAAAATCAAATGGACACCTTTAGGACACGGAATAAATTATCTATGGAGGATTTGGGAAAGACACAAAAATCTCAGAGGATAAGAAGGGGCATGCATAAAGTTTAAGGTCTATATTTATTGAGTTAGAATCAATACTGTTATGATCACAGGTAACATAATCATCAGAGCAGGTAAGTGGCAGAGTGGAGAGAGTGCTGGACCTCAAGTCAGGATGGCCTGAGTTCAAATTCAGCCTGTGTGATCTTGGGTAAGTCACTTAACCTCTGTTTGCCCCCATTTTCCTCATTTGTAAAATGGAGATAATAATAGAACTTACCTCCCAGGGTTGATGTGAGGTTGTTGTGAGATAATATTCTTCAAGTTCTTGGCACAGTGCCTGGCATGTAGTAGATGCCATATAAATGCTATTACTGTTATTGTGGTTGTTTTGTTGTTATTATATGACAGAATCAATGTTAACACTCTAGGTTGGGCTAGGGAACTTGTTTTCTTTTTTATTCTTTTCTTTTTGGAGGGGGGAAGGCAGGGCAATTGGGATTAAGTGACTTGCCCAAGGTCACACAGCTAGTAAGTGTTAAGTGTCTGAGGCCACATTTGAACTCAGGCCCTCCTTTCTCCAGGGCCAGTGTTCTATTCTCTATGCCACCTACCCACCCCAGGAACTTGTTTTCTATCAAAAACAACATGCAGGGGGACTATGAAAGGGGAAAAGAATGTCTGTTGAGTCACACACAAATAAAAAGCAACTTAATTGTCATGGGCTGCTCAGTGTCCAGCACTAAGCATGATTGGAGATTGTAATGGTAATTCAATTTGAAGACCCCTTTTTGTTATGTCAAGTAAGCAGGTACTTAGCACTCAGTAACTAATCAAACCTTTGTGGCTGAGAGGCAGAGGATATGAACTCTGTCTCCTGTTGCTGATATAACAGGAAGGGTTTGGCTGAAACAGGAAGCCAATGTTTTGTGTGTATATAAGAAGATCCCCAGAGAGAGACAGTCAGAATTAGAATTTTTTTCTCCTGACGGACTCATGGTGGAGGAAGCCGAATTTTCCCAGCATCTGGAAGCTGGGCTGCTACTTGTTGGACTGAGAACTGAGTTGGAGTTTTCTTGAGACCAGAATCTGGTGAAGGCTGAAGTTGCTGCTGAGAAGGCCACCTGGAAGGCTGAGATTTCTTGCCAAGAAGGCCACCTGGAAGGTTGAGATTTCTTGCCGAGAAGGCCTCCTGGAAAGCTGAGATTTCTTGCCTGGAAGGCCAAGATTTCTTGCTGGGAAGGCTGAGATTTCTTCTGGATCCTAGGGCCATCCAAATTGTTGGCGGACTGAAGAAGCATGACCGGGAAAAGACTTTGTTTGTGGCTTGGTTGATCCTTGAGTTCCCAGCAACAGAAGTTGTGAAGGTTTTGAGATGTGTTAGACCCTGTGAACTTCAGTGTGTAGCAGGAACTGCCCAGAGGACTGGACAAGAACCTGGTAGCTGTCTGCCTCTGAATCCAGGTGACTGTTTGGTGGATTCAGGTAGGAGCTAGGACCATGGAAAGGGATCCAGGGAATCTGAGAGACCTTCCCTAGTCAAGATGAAGAAAAGATCTCTCCTTGAATATTGAATGCAGTGATGAAATTGAAGTTTATTAGAGACTGAGGGGTGGAGGGTTTGTGTAATTTTCTAATGATTGTATTTAGTGATTAACATACTTAGAAACTGATTGATAGATAAGTGACTGATTAAGTTAACCTATAATTGCCCCATGAGTAGAAAACTGACTTCTATTGTGAAATGATTGAATGATTAAGTAAGGAGGCAAACCCCCTTAGGGACACCAGATGATTGTCCTTTTGTTCTTTGTTCTGAATACTGTGACCACTTTGGTGAAAACTATGTGGCCATTTTAATGTTAAGCTGTTGTGAACACTATATTGTGATTTTCTGTGATAAGATGTGATGTTGTGAATATTATATTGTGATTTGTTGTGAATGTTTGCCTTGATTTCTTATCGAATAAATGGAGTATTCACTATACTGCGTAATCAGAACTTTAAAAGTTGTTCATGGTAGCTTTCTTTTGGGAAACTGCTCATACATGAAATTACAGAGATATGAATAAAAAATGACCAGATTATGTGGGTAGTTCAAGAAAGAACCATGAACTTCATTTAATGATTCTCTGAAGAAGGTTTTTATAGGAAAAGTAGACAAAGATTCAAGTCCTCTCATCAATAAGCTTAGTTTGTCATATCCTGGAATATTATTGTCATTATCATAGTCTTATCATTATAATAGTCTGTCACATCCTGGAAGCAGCTTAGGTAAGATCAGGCTTTGTAATTCTAGGCACCAAAAAGTATTGAGAAAAGCCAGAAAGTCTTGGGAAAGTCAGTTAGCTTTTGTCAAATGCAATCACATAACAAAAAGATGCACTGAGAGCAGGCTGCAAAGCTGGAAGCCAAAGCCGTATTCTCGAAGACATCTACATAGAAATTGATGGATATCTACATAAAAACTGACCCCCAAGAATCAAATATTTAAAATGTTTTGGTTTTAGATAAAGAAAACAATGTTCTGGCCATAGGCTTTAAATTAATAAGACAACAAATAATACATAAATATATCAGTTCTGTATTAAGGCTACTTGAGGAGGAAAGGAGATAGACAAAGGGGAAAAAAGAAGTTAGGAAGAAGAAGAAAAGAGGCAAAGTCACAGAAAGACAAAAGTAAAGGAAGTGAAAGCCAGATAGAAACACAAAAAGAAAGATAGCAATCAAGAAATAAAGGACACAGGAAAGGTTTATTATGTTTTCAATGTTTATGGATGCTTTGTTTACACTTTGCAATTAATCCCACCTCATCTACTTATTAGCTCTGCAATCATGGACAAATTACTTAATCTTCCTGCAAAACAGGGATAATTATGCTTATGCTACTTATCTCTCAAGACTGATATGGGAAAAGCAATTTTTAAGTTGTTTTTATTTGTCATGTAACAGTCTGCTTAAGGTATATAACTGGGGAACGGGAAGAAGTAATTCCTACCTTCTCACGGATTGTCATATGTGCAGTAGAGGAAAGAAAGGAATTAGGCAAAAGGAAAAGAGAAAGGGGATATCTCAAAAAGGGATACTCCAGTTCTATCTATCGTCTTGATGTGGATAGCCCCGCCAGTAGTACCAGTCACAACCCATTCAATCTTTCCTATTCTGTGCTAATCTTGGCCACATCCACCAGGAAATTCTGGAAATACGCTGGTAAGGTCTTCCTTAAGATCTCTTGCTATTTTGTGGGTACAAATACAACAAGTAAAATATCCATCCCTAGTATATTGTGTGTAGCTTGAGAATTCAAGGGGCCTTGGATGTCAAGTCTGTCAGTCAATAAGCATTTATTAAGTGACTACAATCTGCCAGGCACAGTGTTATTCACTAGATAGAAGGAAAGGGGGAAAAATTGTACCTGCTTTGGAGGAGCTTCCAAGGTAATTGGGGAGACAACAGGAAAACAATCTCATACAAAGATACACAGGATAAATTAGAGATATCCCCAGAAGAAAGGCACTAGCATATGAAAATCACAGAATCCAACCCCCTCATTTTATAGATGAGTACACTGAGGCCTAGAAAGTTTCATTGACTTGTCCAAGGTGACAGAGAAAATATTATACAATTAATATTTGAGAAAGGTTCTCTTATGCCAAGTCATTGTTCTTTCTCTTCTTCATTCTGCTTAGCTCTCCCTACGTGACTGACCCATTTCCTTACCTGTTTATACATCTCTGACTCACAGGAATTATTTGAAAATATAGTTGAACAACAGCCCTATAAGAATTTTGCTGGCTATGCCAAAATGGGCACATTGCAACTCAGGCTATTCTGAGACTTTGTTATGCTTTTGTTGTAAAATCAGGTAAGGATAATATATTGGGTTACTTTTTCCCTATTATATGTTGTTTTTTTAACATCCATTGCACGTATGTGTGGAGTCATGCACACACCATTCATTATAAGATTTCTGTTGAATTCCTCATCAGAAGAACTATCTGCAATATCTACAATTCAAAAGCTGTCTGTATGTCCTGAGAGTTGCACTGAAATCAACAGGTTTCCAATATTTAATTTCATTGAGTTCTAATAAAGAAAATATAGTTGGAACCAAGAAAACAATCATTGAAAAATACCTTCAAAAATAGAGGTTGACTAATATTCATAACTTTTAAATTGCTTTAGTAATCCTTCAGAGGTTCTGCTCTGTATTGGACAACCACAACAACCTGAAAACTATTTCATGGTCACCTACTTTTACATGCTCCCTAGAGAAGAAATTAAGCAAAAGATTAGAATTTCCCCAGTTCCAATCAAAGAACATTAGTGATAAGCCCTGAAGTAGCATCTCAACATGTGTAACTGACAGAAAAAAGTTGATATTATAGGTGTCCTTCTAAATATAAATTTCATATAGCAGCAAGAGTTGGAAAGGGATAGAATGCATTTTTGCCACACTTGTCTTTATGGACAAAACAGTTTCATCTCATTGACCTTTTATGCTAATTAGGAAATTTTTGCCTAATCTTTGGAGAATGTTTCATTTCCCCCACCCCTACACTTTCTTTTGGCCTGTTTGATACTACTCCATATAAATGAGTTTTCACCCTGACCCTCCTAATGGCCAACTATGGACTGAATAAATCATTTTTTCAAGGAACTCCCTTCTCTTCTATCCCCAGGTTGCTAGAGATAAAAGAAACTTTTTGATATGGCAAGATAATCCAGGGCAAGGCCTGTAGTGAAAGTAACAAGACTAGTCAGTGTTAACCAATCAGAAGGGATGTGCTCAGTCATTTTTTTAATCATCTTCTGTGACCTGTCAACAACTTTAAAAGAACCATTTTGAAAGTTTCAACTCTATGAATTCTGAGTGACTTCTAAATTTTCAAAATAAATTGCTCTCCAATTTCTACTGAATATAAATAACTGCTTCCAAATTGATTTGAGTCACTAGTATGATTCAATGCAATCCAAAATATATGACATAGTTTTAAAAGCCTAGAGAGAGAGAACAATTTTCAAAATGAACAAAGCATAGCCTGCAGGGACAGCTAGGTGGCACAGTCAATAGAGCACTGGCTCTGGAATCAGGAGGATGTGAGTTCAAATCTGGCCTCAGATAGTTGACACACTTACTAGCCATGTGACTTTGGGCAAGTCACTTAACCCCAACTGCCCTCCAAAAAAAGGCAAAACCCCCCAGAAAACATAGCCTGCAACTCACTGAAGTATAAAAAAATCACACAAAGTTTACTTTCCATAATGTAAAGATTTCCAAATTAATTTCATAGGAGGTTATTTTTTCTTTTTCTTCTTCATTTTGGCTTATTTAAAATAATTCATTCTTAATGTGATTGTTTAGACAGTTATCACATCAAGGCAACACAGTGCAAAGGAAATAACCCTGAGTTTGGAATAAGACCTTGTGAGTCCTGACTTAGCTATACTTACTAGTTGTGTGACTATCACCTCTTTGAACTTGATATGAGTTAAACCAGCTGATGATATGAAATCTCTTCTAACTCAAAGTTTCTGTGATTCTGAAACCTCAGATTCTATCTGTAGAATGAGGAAGGGAATCCTTGTACTACCAAGCTCCCAGGGTCACTAAAAAGATCAAGTGAGATGATGTAGGTTGTGCTCTATAACTTATTATTTTGTAGGTGTTATCATTTTTTCTGATAAAGAGAAGCTAGCTGTTAGAGTACTGTGGCACTCATTACTTAATGCCAAATCAAGTGGCAGATCTAGTAGCTTGATAACTCATTGTCATCTAAGGGTAGCAAAACCTCCAAATATATGGGACAGAGACAGGCCTTAAGAAGTGATCAGAGTAGTTGGAAGTGGGGAGGAGAATGGAGAAGAGAGGTTAGGAGTTTTGGACCAAATCTCTCATTTCTTTCCCCACATCATTCCCTTGACCACTTAAAATATTGCTTAGTAATAATGCAATATTAAGTGGCTCCAGGATAAAATATAAAATCCTACTTGGCATTCAAAACTTTTCATAACCTATCCCCCTCCTACTTTTCCAGTTTTCATATGCCTTACTGCCTTTGATCTAGTGACACGAGCTTCCTTGCTATTCTATGACCACTTCATTTCTCAACTCTAGGGATTATTTTCTGCCTGTT
>CM053593.1:286678877-286703143 GCA_028646575.1 Pseudocheirus occidentalis | reverse complement strand
AAAAAAAAGTAAATGAACGAGTCTGAGTGGCCTTTTTTTTGTCAGAAAACTAGGTTAGGGCTGCCTTTGACTAGACAGGACCACTAACTGAGAAGGAAACTACCTTGTTAGAGAACCTTCTGTGGTTCAGACCTTAGTACCCTGTAATCTTTGAGTATATGCAAGAAAAAAAGAAGTATCCTGCAACTCTGATACTAGCATTAAGGCAAGGTAGGAGCCATTAATTGACTGTATTAATAGGTTGCATCTTCTGGGGGCTATCAAGAAACACTGCTGATTGAGGGTTTCAGGAGGGGTTTAAGTGCTATCTCATGCATCTACTAGCTCAGCGTGTGGTATCACAATATTTATCTGGGCCTAAAAGCACAACTAAATGACTGATTGGAGAAATGGAAGAGAGGTTGGATCTTTGCCAAAAAGGCCAGAAGTCAGTCAGAGAAAAGTGAAAAAGCCTGAAGTCAATGTAACCAGCACCTAGCCAAAGGCCTCAGTCACCCAGTCTGCTGGACAACAGAGCATGGCACAGGTTTTGAAATCACTCACTTGGCTCAGCACTTCAGGTAAAACATACACAGGTGAAAAACACCAGTACAAAGACAATAAAATAAATCTGGCTGAAATGAGGTGAGGATTCTTAACTCAGGATAAGGGGAAAGGAAGGGAAGAACCAGAGGTAATCAGAAATTGAAAGAGAAACTTTGGGGGAGGGGATTAACAGAAGAACATACCATATTTACTCACATAGGAGTAGGGGCCAACTAGAACAAGGACAGTTCTGAAAGACTCTGAGGCATCAGGGAGATAGAGGTCCTGGTATGAAAACAGTAACAGGGAATACAGCAGTACCATCTTTAAAAGAGCTCAACTGCTAACATTTATATAGCACTGGAAGGTTTGCAGACTGCTTTACTTATGTTGTTTGATCCTCACAACAACCCTGAGAAGTTGTGCTACTGTGAACCCCATTTTACAGGTGAGAAAACAGAGAAAAAAAGTGATTAAGTCATTTGCTGAGGGTCACACACCTAGTAAGTATCCGAGGGAGGATTTGAACTGAGGTTTTCCTGACTTCCAAGCCCAGTGCTGTATGCACTAAACCACCTAGCTGCCTCTAGTTCACTACCCAGTGACAGTCCTTGACAAATACAAATTTTTGTTATGTTTTAGCGAAGCATCTATGCTGTCTGAGTGCCATGTATGGTAGTTGTTTCTATTCTCCTGTTTCTTCTAGGTAGCTAATATACTAGGGATTGGACCCAGGGAAACTTCTGGAAGAGGCAAACACAGATAATATTTGCACAGAAGTTTATGTGAGCATCTAATAAAGTTTCAGCAGTCAGGTGGCTAGGATGTTATAGAATGGGAAAAACACTAGTATTCACAGTGCAGAAAAATCCTCTCAGAACACTCACTACTGTGAAGAAGATGGGAGTTGGCCAGAAAAGGGTGAGTGGTTTACAGATCTGAAGTGCTGAGAAATAGATAGCTGATGTACTGCATGGTGAAGCAGACACGGAGTCTGGCTTTGGTTTGGGGAGAGCAGTGCTAATTCTGAGCAGATCCAGCGAGTGTAGTGAATAAACAGGAGAGGCTGGAAGGGAAGAGCAGTAATAAAGCACATTTTGCACTGAAATTCTTTAATGGCCTCTGGAAGAAATTAGGAATTCAATTGACCATTATAACAGCATACCACCTTGCAAGCTAATCATAACAAAGCAAAAAAGCTTGACTAAGAAATGACAGTTCCTATGCTACAATGTCATACATCAGTAAGAGACTGAGCATAGTATTCTCCCTTGGTCAAATCTACATACAACAATATGAAACACTCTGATGATCTCTGTTCCAGGTCACATAAAAAGTCTCAGCCTTCTACATATGGTAAAAAAGTGTTGGTTCATTCATGCAAAACCAATAACAGACTGAATGATTCCCATATTGGAACTAGAAAACCAGGTGTAGCTAGACCAAACGTACCAATAAGCACAAAAGACTTCATGTCCCTTAATAAGAGTTGCTTAGAACTCTTCATTACAAATCAGCATTTCAATCCTACCATATATGAAATTGCTATCTAAGGTCTTTGGAAAATTTATTAAATATACTGCGTCTTTCCTAAGGTTTGTGTATCCTTCAGAATTCTTGCAACAATTTCAGTAAGAAATCCTCATTCACATTAGGTTATAAGGAATAATGTTCTCCCTATAAAAAGGAAGATTCTAGATTCTAAATGACAGGATACTGGTACTACCAAATAGCATGACCCACAGACCAGACATGAAGACAGGTGGAAGATGTACCTACCCCTGTACTATTGAGCATTTGCTGACTAATTACTTTGAAGTCAATACTTCTAAGGTCTTTCCACCAAGAACACGTGAAAATGCTAGTAGAGAGGTGGTCAAAGGATATAAGTAGGCCATTTTCAAGGGAAGAAACCCAAGGTATCAATAATTACTAATGATAAGAGAAATAAATGCAAATCAGAACAACTCTAATGTCATGTCACATCCACCAGATTGGCAAACACGGGAAAAAAGGAGAAAATGGCAGTTGTTGGAGGGGCTGTGGGCAAACCTGTACACTAATGCATAGTTAGTTGATGGAGCTGTGAATTGGTGCAATTATTCTATAAAATAACTTAGAAGTACACCCCCACACCACTAACATGAGCAAATTCTTTGACCCAGTGATAACACTATTAGATAAATATTGTAAAGAGATGAAAGAAAAAGGAAAAAGATACATAGGCACAACATTTACAGCAGCACTTTGTTGTAGCAAAGACCTAGAAACTAAGAGAGTTACCCATCAACCCAGGAAATGCTAAACAAATTACTGAAGAAAATACAGCACATGTATTGCCTGCTAAGTGATGTAGTAAAAACTGTTGGACCTGAAGTAAAGAACACTTAAGTTAAAAATCTGCCTCAGAACCTTTATGTAGCTGTGTTGTATGACCCTGAGAAAATCACTTAATTTCTCATTTGTCCAGTTTCTTCATCAAAAAAAAAAGTGGGGGGAGAGTATAATTGTAATAGCACTTACCTCATAGTGTTGTGAGGCTCACATGAGTTAACATATGTAAAGTACTGTGCAAACCTTAAATAATGCTAACTACTATTACTATGTAATATAATAGTATGATACATACGGAAAGAAAAAGGAGAATTCAGTAGAACCTTGGAAGACTTTTATAAACTGATGAATACTTAAGGGGGCAGAAGTAGAACAATTATGTATGCAAAGACCACAGTATCATAATGAAAATCAGCTTTGAAAGACCTAAGACCTCTGATCAATGTAATGATCAGTCATAACTCTAGGAGACTGATGATGAAAATTGCCTCCCACTTGGTGGAAAGGTGATGTCATGAGATGTACATCTTCAAGCACAAATATTACAACACAAATTTATTTTGCTTGATTATTTGTGTTACAAGGGAGTACTATCATCATCATCATCATCATCATCATTACTATTTCACTTTTATTTGCAAGACGATAATGTGAAGAAAGAAAAAGTATCAATGAAATATTTAAAAAACACATGGAAGAACATTAGGAAGCTCAAAAGAGGACACAGACAAGTAGGGTAATGTTGGCACTATCATGTTAAATTTAATAGGAATAGGGATGGGACCTGTGATTTCACTGGTAGAAGGAATGCCCAGGTAAAGAAACTCCCAATACAAATGCAAGTCAGTCCCTTTTATAAAACCTGATTTTAGAAAGCTGCCTAGGGCCCTGAAGCATTAAGTGATTTGCCCAGGGTTATGTAGCCAGTATCTGTCAGACACAGGAAGTGAAGTTTTCCTGTCTCTGAGGACAGATTTTTATCCACCAGGCCATACTACCTCTCTTCTATGTATTCTGGGCATCTCTGTAAATGGAAATGTTTGTTTGTTTAATGATTTATATTTTTATTTTACATATTATATTTTATATTTAATGATTATAATGATAAAAGACTGGTTTTTAAGACGGCATAGAAAGATTATGGCTTCCTTTCCTGTCTAGAAGGACAGGAGAGAGTAGTTAAGTAGGAATGGTGTTAACAAGAGGTTCAAGCAAACAAAAGGGGCTATCCCTTTGGAGATACTTCCTGTACCTAGAGAATGGATAAAAAGAGGTGTTTAAAAACTAGATTCACAATGTATTCATTACCAGTATTCAATTATCTAACCAGTCTGTCTTCTGTGAGGTTGATGTGTCTGTGTGTGGGGAAGCAGCAGTTAATAGCTGGCTAGGTAAGGCTTTGGAATGCTTACTGTACCTCAGCTATGGTGGTAAAGGATTGTTTTCCCCCATTTTCCTCTGTATTTGTCTATAGCTCTGCTGCCGAACCTCTAGAGAACAAGGTAAGGAGCTACATCTGTATTCTACTGAGAACGAGCATGTGGCCCATAGCCAATTTCTGTTCTGGTCTTGTCATGATAGTGAATACATAAGAGACGTCTGAACATTGATGATATGTCCTATAGATGTGGTGTATTAGATTTAATCTGACCTCCACAACTAAGCACTTTCCCCCATTACTGGGCAAAGCTGCCAAAGTTGTGATTAAGGAGTATTATATTCCACACGGCCTCCTCTGTTTAAAGGAGAAAAAACGGGGCTTAGAGCCTTATGTAAAATCAGTGTATCTAAAAAAGGAATTGCTGTTTTTTTTAAAAAAAATGTATATAATACAATACCCTGTTTTGTAATGGTCATGTGATTTACTTTCAAAGTAATGTATATAACTTACTGGTTTTATGAAATCTGAATATGCATAAAAGCTAAAATACTTTAAACTATTATTAAAATGAAGGTTTTAAGGTAGAAGATAGATTTTTGGTTAAAATAACATTATTTTGAACATATATAATATTTTCCTCTGTCCCTCACCTCCCTCCATACACTGCCCTGCTATGTTTTATATTATCTCAATTGCCACTTCAGGAGATACCTAGAGCAAGTATTATTATCCCAATTTTACAGATAAAGAAATTGAACTGCAATGACTTGGCCACAGTTACAATGAATAAGTATTATGGTCAGGGCTCAAACAGAAGCCTTTGGATTCAAAATTCCATGACTCTTACCATTACACCATCCTGCCTCTAAGTTCCTAGAAGATGTGTTACCCTTCCCCCCTTGGAAAACAGAGGCACAACAAGGCCACACATCTGGAAAAGTTTCCTGCCTCAATAGTTGAAAGAAATTCTTTTCCTCTGATCTGAAATATTACTATTTACCTGCCTGTAACTTCTACAAATTGATCCTGCTTCCCTAAAATCTTAGTCCCATAACAGCATGGGTGTGAAGTGTGATTTGGGTATGAATCCGGCACAGTGTGAGAATCTGATCGTTACAGATGCTAAAGATAAGATTATGAATTAGGTAGACCACAAGGGCTAATAACTATTATCCTGATGTTCCTGTCACCATGGAGCCAGTACATTTCCCCTTTAGGCCTAATGTGAATTTTACTGGGTAGCCTCTGTTTTAGTGGCTGGCATGCAAATAATACAGTCACAGATGGTCTGCCATTCATTGAGTTTTCTTAGCCAATGTGAGCCAAAATAAGGCTTCCCCTAACAGAACAAGTTCTGTACCTTGCCCAGGGATAAGCAAGGATATGGCTGGTACTTGGGGTCAAGGATATAAAGGCCAGTGACTGACCTCCATCCCAGATACCAGCTAATCTTCAAATTAAAGTTACATATATATTATGTTAGGCAAGGTCATGACTACTTCTAACACTAGCAAGAATCATCCAGTCCTACATGGGACTGGGTGGTCAATGTGTGTTCATTTCTGAGGACACCCTAGACAAGAAGACAGAAAAAGCTTTCATAATTCAAGATGTCATCATGTGGATCCTTCTGGACCCTTGATCCACCAGTTACTGGTTTCTATCCTGGGGGCTTCTAAAAGATCGTAATGCAGTAACTTTGCCACAGACTCAGAGTAGCTAAAAAAAGAAGTGGGAAGGGGTTTGTTTTATAGAATGGTGTTACCCATCTGAGAAGAAATTGATGAGAAGTCTTTCACCTTGAGCAGTTAGTCTTGGGGGCAGCTGCTGGGCAGCTGTGCCTAGGCAGAGGCTCCTAGGGCCCCCTTACTGAGCAGCTTAGACACAAAGTTGTTGGTTCTTCTCTGCCACATGGCTGTTTATGGTATCTTGGAAAGAATAGTGCATTTAAGGGTAATTTGTTCTGACATTAGCTCTTATGACAGTGAACAAATCAAATAACATCTCTTGACCTCATTTTCCTCATCTGTAAAACTGGGCCAATAATACTTGTACTGCTTATCCTATAGAGCAGTGGTTCTCAACCTGTGGGTTTCAACCCCTTTAGGGATCACCTAAAACCATAAGAAAACATATTTCCAATGGTCTTAGGAACCGAGACACCACTCCTCTATCTGTCTCCAGGCAGGTTCGCCCACATGCAGATATGCCCACATACGAGTATTAAAGGGTCCCAGCATTAGGAAGGCTGAGAACCACTGCTATAGAGTAATTGTGACAGAAGTGTTTTTTTTATTATTATATAGTGTCATACACATGTGAGCTAACACTATTATTCTCCTTTGAGTTCCTCACCTGTGTCTGTAGGAATCTGTTTTCCTCCTGCAGGAAATATAGGGAAGCAGTGAGCTCATCTATTCCCTAAAGAAATATAGGTAGGTATCCGAAACAAGAATTTGGTTCCAAACAACTATGCTTTTCCTGAATAAAAAAGGTCAACCTGCAGTATAGATGGAATAGTACTGCAAGCAGAGACTGGAGGTCAAATGATAGACAGGGACTAAAATGACTCGATGAACTACAAGACAAGGAGCCAACTGTCAAGATGGCAACGCCTGGGAAAGCTCTCCAAAACCACAGAAGCAATTCAAGTCAAAATCAGTTTTTAGAAACTATAAAGAAGAAAGCAAAATGTTTGAAAGGGGCTAATGAAGTCTAAGATCATGCCAGACACAGACACACGAAGTAATTTTAAAGTCACAGGCAAGGCTAATAAGATCATCAAGATTGTCAAGATCCCAGTAGTCGGCTGGTATACTAGAGACTGACCACAGGGAAATGAAAAGCAGCACATTATAGGGAAATGCTGTGAAAGACGAAACTTACTCTGCTGGGAATCTCTTGAGTATGTGGAGTTGTGATTTAAAAGGTCATCAGAGGAGCTTTATGAGTCTGATAGGAATTTAGGTGAGAATATCTTGGACTCCATACAAGTATTATAATGAGGCTCCAAGAAAGTTACTAAACACCTTTAACTAAAACATTAAGTCATCTACAGAGGGAAGAACATAGTACTGGCACTAAGACATCTGGTCTTATGAATGCTTTAGCAGGGAGAATATATTCAAATCCATGTAAAATTCAGCATTATCAAATGTCAGTTTCAAAAAATTTTTCCAACATAAAAAAGAACTTTGTAGTTCAATGCTATCTGTCCCAATGAAGTCTCTTTAACATAACACATGTCTTAAAAACAATTTTACTGACAGGTTTTTACACAACATTGCTCATAATAAAGAAAAAAATATGAAAAAAGAAAAAGAAAGTTCAGAAAAACTTAACAGATACATCTATGAAGTCTGGTGATAAACAGTGTTCTGAAACAAAGGTGCTAAGCACATTGCATCCCACATGCTACTGAACCAGATTAAAATTTAATTTTGATATATTTAACAACACATATAAAAATACAAAAGAACACAGATAGTATTAACATGTGGTTTTCTAAGTCACTATGCCTGTGGGGTATATCAGGTGTTCAGGGAGGGTTAGTACCTCTGGCATAAGGGCAGCCAAGCCTTTTTTTCAGAGTTGCTATCCACCTTTGATGTCCAACTGCCACCCAACTCTCACCTATGACTCCAAAAAGCTATAACATGCGCAGCAGCTACATCCCAGTAAAACTGTCTTGGCAGGAAGGCTAAACCAGATTAAGGATACACGACAGGCCCCAAACCCATGGGTGAGTTGGGGGATATCAACCCCAAGCATGTGAAGGCTTCCCTGGTGGAACAGGCAGATGTAAACAATGTGTTCCAACTGGCCAATAAAGGCAGCAGAAGCAGGTGCAGTGAAATACTTAGAACTTGGTTAGACATGGATGGAAGACACCAAAGTCATCCACTATACATATATCCCAAGCCATTGCCAGACATGTTGACTGGCATACGTCTTGCCACTGGGCTTCAATGACTGGAAGACAGAATGAGGCCAATGACCTGGAACAACTCTGCCTCATTTAAATCCAATTCATGGGCGGGTCAAAAGACAACACTCATTTTGCCATTGATCATTTTGCTATTTCATTATTTTATTGTTTTACTCGTACTTAAAGTTCTGTAGTGATGGGCAAGTGACAAAGCAGCTGGTATAGATACACTGAGAGCTGTGTCACAACCCAGCACACAGGTGGCTCCCTTCGTGTCTGAGAAGCTATTCTTAAGGACTACACTGCTTACCTCCTGGCATAAGGAAGGAACTAGAAAATATGCCTTAAAACTTGTCTGCTTTACCCAGCCTAACCCTGGCCTGCTTACCACAGTAGGCAAGGATCCTACCCTGTCACTGAAACATAAACAAATGTATAAAAACATTTGCAGAGATGATTCCACTAACCACTGGGACATGGAATGTGTGCATGTTTATAGAACACATGAAATCAGGGGACCTTAAAGACAAGTAGCTCTTACTGTGAAAGAACTCAGCAGGTATCACATCTCAAAGGCACTCCTGAATGAAACAAGGCTGGCAAATGAAGACCAGCTTATTGAAGTGAGAGATGAAAACATGTATTTCTAGAGTGGCCAGTGACGTGGAGCACTGTGAAGCTGATATAGGTTTGCTGGTGACCTTGCACAGCCCTCCCTCAGTCAAACCAAAGTCAAATGCAAGTCATGCCATCATTTCCCTGATGCCATGGTCCTCTTCGAAAACGAAGGACAAACACAATCTAGTCAACAATCTTGTATGCTTCCAAAAATGAATGAGAGACTCATGACAATGCAATTGCCACTTGCTAGAAAGTGCCACACAACCATCATCAATGTGCATGCTCCCACCATGACAAACCGTGATGAGGTCAAAGAAAAATTTTATGAATGTCTAGAAGACTCTCATCATCAAAGTGCTGAAAGAGAAAATGCCTGTAATTCTGGGTGACTTTAACACCAGAGTAGACACAAACTATCAGATATGACAGACCTCTTGGGAGGGATGGAGTTAGAAACAGCAAGTCCCCATCACTGAAGACTTGTGTGTTTCATGACCTTCTCATCACCAATACTGTCTTTCATTTGCCTAAAAGCAATAAAACTTTGTGGATGCATGCTCATAGCAAACACTGGCATTTAAAAGACTAAGTCATAAGAAGAGACAGACAGGATGTGAGAATGATGAAGGCAATGTGTGAGACAGTGCTGGACTGGTCACAGCCTTATCCTCCAAGCTAAACCTTTCTTTGGCAAAAGCAGCAGCCCCAAGGCAAGATGATTATCAGAAAACAACGTCAAAAGATTTATTTTCCCTGGGAACTGTTTGTTCCTGACTTTGTAAGGAGAGCTGAGCCGAAACACTAGCAACAGTGAAGCAGAAAAGGAGTAGTCAGCTTTCAGAAATCTGGTATACAGTACCACATCTGGGCTAGAACACTTGCAAACATCAGGGCTGGTTTGACAAAAATGACAGAAAAATTCAGAAACTACTAAATGAAAAATGAGAACCCCATGGGATTTACCAGCAGGATAGTTCATCCATCTGTAAGAAGATAGCATTCAACTTCATCAAAAATAAAGTGGTAGGAAAGCTTAGAGAGATGCAGGATTCTTGGCTCAGTAAGAAGACAGATGAAATTCAGTTTTACACTCATAGTAACAACCCAAAGTGCTTCTCTGAGACCCTAAAGGCTATTTGTGGGCCTATGATTTATGTATGATACATCTCAACTACTCAGCACTGATGGAGCCACGCTAATCAGTAATAAGGATAAGATCCCCTAAAAAAATAGGCTGAACAGCTCCATAGTGTTCTCAACAGACCATCAATTAATGCTGAAGCCTCTGACCGTATAAGTCATACTGAAGTCAATCCCTCACTAGCCAAACTTCCAACTGATAAAGAGTTTTTGAATGCCATTAGATTCCTCCCATGCAGCCAAGTGCTTGATACTGATTACTTCTAGCTGAGATTTACAAGGTAGGGTGTCCACTGTCCTTACAAAAGCTGACTGAAATTTTCTAGGTTAGATGGCAAGAGGAGGTTATCTCCTAGGAGATCAAGGATGCCTCTACTGTCCATCTTTATGCAGAAAAAGGAAATAGGTTGTCCTGTGACAATAACAGAGGAGTCTCTCTCTTAGTTTGACAAGATTCTTGCTAAAGTCCTTCTTAATAGATTAATTCTTAATCTTGAGGATGGTCATCTACCTGAGAGCCAGTGTGGCTTCAGAAAGGGCTGAAGAATGGTCAGCATGGTGTTTGCTGCCCAACAACTCCATGAGAAATCCTAGAGGTGTGTACACAATGTTTGTCATTCTGACCGAGCCTCTGCTACTGTTGGTTATGAGAGCTTTTTGGAAGATTATGTTAAAATTTGTTTGCCCAGAGAAGTTCATCAGTATTGTATGTCAGTTTTATGATGGCATACTTGCATGGGTTCTGGAGAAAGGATGGTGCTCTCACACTTTACCAGTCATTAATGGAATGAAGCACAGCCGTGTGCTTGGTAACATGCTTTGTAGCGTGACATTTACAGCAATGCTGTCAGGAGCATTTAATGACAAAGAAAACAGTATTAAAGTCAGCTACCGCACTGAGAGTAAATTATTTAACTTGAAGAGGCTACAAGCCTAGAGTAAAGGGAAGGGAGAACTGGTATGTGGTTTTGTTTGTAGACGACTGTACACTCAGTGCAACCTCTGAAAGGGAGATGAAACAAAATGTGGATTGATTCTATGCTGCTTGTTCTAATCTTGGCCAAACAATTAACACCAAGAAAACACAGGCTCTCCACCAGCCAGCACCACACCATCAATTACAGCAAATAGAGATATTCTGAATACTGTGGATAAGTTCACTTACTTTGGCAGTATACTTTCCATGGATGTACATCTAGATGATGAAGTTGACACATATACTACCAGAGTTAGCTCAGTGTTTGGGAGGCTCCAAAGTTTAGCGTGGGATAGAAAAGATTTTAGACTACCTACTAAACTGAAGGTCTACAGAGCCACTGTGCTGACCTGTTGTTATATGTTACATGTTGTTGCCTACAAACACGGAAAGTACACCAGCACCATGCCAGGAAACTGAACTGCTTCCATTTGAATTGTCTTAGGAAGATTCTGGGGATTACTTGGCAAGATAAGGTACTGGACCCTTAGTTGTTTCTCAAGCTAAACTGCCAAGCATTCAAACTATTGCAAAGAGCACAACTCCAATGCACTGGCCACATCATCTGAATGCCAAATATATGTTTGTCTAAAAGACTATTTTACAGAGAATTCATGCAAGGAAGGCACTCACATGGTAGTCAGAAGAAATAATGCAAGGACACTCTCAAGGTCACTATGAAGAATGTTGGAACTGATTGCATGGCATGGGAGACACTGGCATAGAAATGCACAGTATGGCGTACCCATATCAAAGAAGGTGCTGTGCTCAATGAGCAAGCAGAATTGTAGTACCTCCAAAGAAATGTGAGATGTGCAAATTTAAAGATACTTGACTCCAAATGTTCATATGGACTATTTGTGCCCAACTTGTAGTAAAGTGTACTGAGGTCATATTGTTTGACCAGCCACAGTCAGACACACTACACATTGACCCCAATATTGTGATGTTATTTTGGTCCTCTTCAAGAATGAAAGGCAATAACCATTATGCAGCTGTAGGGACCGGTGGTTCCTTTTTATTTGAGTCTGATGCCATTGTTCTACAGTCTCCCATCTCTGAAAGCATAGCACGTTCTTGTCCAACTTCTCTGTCCCCCTAAAATCAACTTTGAAGTCATTTACCATGAGATATAAGAGCAAACCCAGAAGTCCTAGCACACATAATTCTTGTTAGTGAGATGGTTATTTCTGTTCATTTTTTACCTTATTTTACTTTTCCTTAAGTAATTAGTATGTATCTTATTTGTGCAAAATAATGGGCCTGGAAGTTAAGGTTCACATCTTTATACATCCTTTCCCAAGGACTACTTGTTTTTGTATTGAGACAGATCTGAATTTATTCAAAATAATTTTGTTACTGTTAAAATTTTCCAAAATTATTCAAATAAAAGTAACTATTATAGGAATGACTGATAAGGTCCATAAAAATCTTCTTCAAATGACAGCTAACAAAATAAAATTATTCACTGATATACAACCCTCCTCAGTAACACAAAAGACACTGCCCGTCATCTCAAAGTGAACAGCAGATATATATTTGTATAAGAGCTAACAATTTTCACTATACCTGAAATCGCATGCTGTGGTTAATTCTGCTCCTCCACCCATCGCTCTTCCTTGAATCAAAGCAACACTTATTAAAGGCAGCCTACATAATGAAGAAAAACAACAGATATTATTAATGTATTATTGTTTTATACTTTTTAACATCAATTTATAAATCCTGCACCAATATCTGAGAAGATTCAATGGAAGAAATAATTATTACAGTATATTATAATCAGAAACAATCTCTAAAAGACAATGAAACATTGGGTTTCATTCTGGATGGGTTATGGAGAGGGTAAAAGAGGAGGAAGGGAGAAAGTGCAACTTAAAATTTGTACTAAAATTATTGTAATCATTCTCCTCTAAATAGACTGATATTCTGTAACTGGGCATATGGAGCGACACTGAAACTTAGTTCCAGAGATACTTGAGTCCTGGAACATCAAACTGGAGGAGGGCACACAAGGAACTCAGAAAGAAAAATTCATTGTACAAATAAAAATTCTTTTACAGAATGCTTGTCTTTTATAAAGGATTGCTGCCCAATATTATTAATCATTCCACTACAAAATTCAAGTGGATAGAACTTTCCAACTCAAAAGTCCAGGGCAACTATGAGTGAGCAAAAATGAGGACTTAGTCTCAGCTGTCCCTGAGACTTCTCTTCATCCACCCAAGGGAACAATTCCATATGGCTATGAAGAAGTCCCAGTCCATATTCTGTAATCTCAAAGAGAGGTCAGGAAAAATAAATCATTATTCAAGAACCTGAACAGGATTGTTAAGTTTAAGCTCCACAGGTAAAAAAAAGCAATCAGTTCAGACAGCCCCTCCAAATACACAGTGCTAGGTTATACAACCCTCCTGCCGGCACCCCTATCCCATCCCATCCCCACACTTTCCTCCTCACTGATGCAAGTCCTAGCCAAGGCTTTATTCAATCAAATCCTTTGTATTTGTGAAGCATTTTCAAGCCACCACAGTTCAGTCACTACTCTCTCCTCCATCCTCAAGACATTTATTTGTCCAACTCATGGTAATTAATTCTGGAATTGCCTTGTGGTAGATCTTATACGAATATTTCCTTATCTTTACTTGGCTAATCCTCCTGATATCTCTATTCTATAAAGTGCTTCTGTTCAGAGTAACTATCCCTTACACTTCTTTATACTGCTCACTACAAAGTCCTTTGTATGCAACAGGTGTGTAAACATTTGCTGATGTATTGACTGTTTGCTTGCTCATTACCCATGGTCATTTTAAATAATAGTCAAGTCTGCGCAGAGAGGTGTTCATCACCTTCCTTGGCATTTTCAATGACTGAAGTTTTTAATCTTAATGCTAGCAGTAGAGTTACAGACCCTGAAGTAACCCCATAACAAGGGAAGAGACACTACCTCATAAATCTGGTTAAGGTGTTTTGCATAAACATGCACAATCCGACTCCATCCTACAAGTAAAAACAAAAACAAAGATAATATGCAACTAATGTAATTACTTTACAGAGGGAAAATTGTTTTTCTGAATTGGGAATGCCAAAGTTGTAGAGCTCAAAAGTGAACCTGATTTTCCTCCATTTTACAAATTTTGTGTAGCTCACATAACAAACTGCATTTTCCCCAAATAACTGCTTTCATGTTTTCCGAAGCAGAATTACAGTTGGAAACTGAAAACCAAAGAAATAAATGTATACAAAATAGCTGAGGATGATAGGATCTAGAAAAATATGCTGATCCTTACTAATAATAAACTATTCTAATTTACATAAAGAATAGATTCTTCTTAATGATTCAATCAACAAGCATTTCTCAAATATCTAATTGGAACAAAAAACAAAAACAAAATATTCCCTGCCCTCAAGACCTTAAATTCTAATGAGACAACAAAGGAAGGAAAGAAGCCTACTATGTGCCACCAATTTCTGTTCTGACTGCCCATCAGCAACTAATTCTGATTTAAGTCCTACATCTATAAACAACTATTACTTGTATGTAGATTATAGTCGATTTCAATTTTTATAATTTTTTTTTGTTATTTGCTATAGCCATCACCTTTTGACTCTTTTCTTGAATAAAGTTCTCCTGAGCTATAGACATGAAGTTTCTGAGTTGTCAAAAAATGTTAAACCTCTATGGTTTCTTAACCTTGAATAAAATTTTCAAACACACTTCACAGTAGCCTTTTTGCTTATACCTATCATGAGTATTCTAAGACAAGATGACTGTGTCAGATAAAGTGGTGATGCTTTTCTTAGTCCAAACTTAAAAAAAAAAGGAAGCAGCAGTAAGGAGATAGACAGGAACACTGGGATAATAATAACCACTAAATCTAAAAGTTAATCAAGAAGGTAAAGAAAAAAGCTATCTTCTAGGTAGGTACAAATATATTGCAGTTGACAGATTCACCTCTAAGTCACAGAAAACTGCAAAAATGTATATACCCACCCCCAACCCTCCTTCCAAACTGTTCAATGCACCAAAAAACTGTATATCTTGATAGCCTATATGATATCACTAGTATCAAAACAGTATTTACTTAAAATTGTAGATAAAAATCAAAACAGTATGATAAATACTTCTTCTAGTTCTTTCCCCACCTTTCTCTATGCCCTGTCCTAAAACCTTTTCAAGATTAATCCTTGAATTACATCAGATGTTTTGCCTTCTAAACTGAGGATTATGTGCCTTCTATTAATACTATCAGATATCATACTACTCTTTAATCAAGTGCTGTTAGAACAAATTCAACTCTTTCTTAAATTTAATTTTGGAAAGATTCTGTAAAAGAAAATAAATTTATATATGGATCTTCAAACAAATGATATTAGAACTGAACCAACTCTTTCTTAAGCTTAAATAATCGGGAGGGGAGCTCTTGTAAAATAAAGGAAGGTATAAGCTTAATACAAACTGTATTAGAGACTCAACTACTTCTCTCCTAAAAACTTTAAAATATAATGAAAAAGACAGCATCATCAACAACATAATCATATTTTTAAAAAACATTTAGTAAGGACATTAGTGCACTTTATCAGAACTGGTTTGGACATTTTATCTAAACTATAATCTATGCCAGCTATCTCATCATTTTCAGCACCCAGAACCTAGGAAAATTTCATCAAATAAGCAGATATTTTAGTGATGCATTTGTGACTATAAAGGGCAAAGTGTTTGCTACAGAAAGAAAAGCTTCTTTTACAGAGAGACTATTTATAAGGCCGTGTTAACAATTTCAGAGCCTCTTAGTTGGGGTAGAACAGCCTCATTCAGACTTTACAGCTGCAACTTGTAAACAGTTCTGAATCTCAAGAGACATGAAGCTATTTTAAATTAGTTAAGTATTCCATACATTTATACTCATTACTTTGACACAGTCATACCAGGAAAATGACATAAGCATTAATACTTTAGCACATACTGTTTTGTATGATTTATGATATACTTTAAACTTCTTCCAGTGGATTCCCTATCCCACTCTCCAAAGAAGTTATTTTCTTTTCTCCTCAAGCCTCCCACACCGCCATCCATCCATCTCTCAAGCCGAGGACCCTGCCTCTTAGTTTACTGAGAAAACTGAAACCATTCAACAGGAACTCCCTCTTTTTCCTTTCTCTTCACTGCAAAACTCCTGGACATCCTCCTCCTCTACTCCTTCCTCTTTTCCCCCAGTCTTTGACAAAGAGGTAATCCTTTTCCTTGCAAAGGCCAACCCCTCTACATGTGTACTTCAATCCATCCTTCCATCCCATGTTCTCCAGTAGAATGCATCTTTAATCATCCCCAGCTTCCCAGATCCCCTCAAGTTTTTGACCATTTCCTATTAGATTCCTTACCATACTCAAGTATCCATCCCTTCTTAAAAAACACCTTCACTACATTCCACCATCTCCTCAATCTATCACCATATATGATATGTGTTATACAAATCTATATACAGAATGTATCTATTTCTATCTTTCCTTTCTGTCAAACTCCTTGAAAAAGCCCACTGCTGCCTCCACTTCCTTAACTCTCAACCTATTGCAATTTTTCTAGCCTCATCAATCAAATGAAATTGTTTTTTCCAGAGTTACTGACCGTCCTTTAATTGCCAAATTAGTTCGTCTTTTCTCAATCCTCACTCTATCTATTGTATCTGACACTGCTGACCAGGACCTGCTCCTATATACTCTCATCTCTTGGGATACCATTCTTCCCCTGTTCTACTCCTACCTGTCTGGCCATTTACTTTCTGTCTCCTTTGATGGATCATGATTCAAATCATGCCCCTAAATGTGGATGTATCTTAAGATTCTGTTATACATTTCTTCTTCTCTGTGGGTGACATCATCAGTTCCCATGGGTTTAACTTCTCTATGCAGAATATCTCTATATTCAGCCTTAGTTTCTTCCCTGAGCTTCATCCCTGTATCTCTGATAGCTTACTGGAAGGACCTCCCCCTCAGACTGGATGGCTCCTCCCAGTACCTCAGTTTAAGAAGGGTGCCCAGGCCAGCCATGTCTTGTTCTTCTTTAGGCTGCCCACAATGCTCTAACCCTATTCCCACTTCCTTTCAGTTTTCTTTTAGGTGCCTTTCCCATTAGAATGAGGGCTCCTCGAGGGCAAGGACTGTCCTTTCTACTTGTATTTATGTTCTCATCCTTAGCACAACAGCTGGCAGAGAGCAAGAGCTTAACAAATGATTTACTGACTATTCTTGCCACTACAGCCAATGTTATTTTCCCTTAGTGGAGATCTGATCTTGTCACTCCCTACTCAATAAACTCCAGTGCCTCTAGGATCAAATCCCAACCTATCTTTCTAGTCTCCCTTTCACACTCTGCAATTCAGCAAAGTTGGTCTCTTTGCACATGATACTCCATGTCTTCAAATGGGTTGCTCTCCACACTTGGAGGTACTGTCTCCTCACCTCTGCTTCACAGAGTTCCTCTCTTCTTACAAGACAGCTTGAGCATCATCTCTTGCAAGAAGCCTCTACTGAGTCTTCCTTTTCTGATTTCCTCCCTACCAAACTATTATATATCCAACAACCTTCTATTTATTTATATTTATTCTGTATGCTTTCATATACATTCTATGTATCAGGTATCATATCATATAAAAACGTCATACATATACATCCATATTTGCTGTTTTCCCCATTAGAGTTAAATTCCTCATAAGTGGGGATTATTTCATTTATTGTATCCTGAGCATAACAGTACCTGGCACACAGTAGGCACTTAATAAATGCTTGCTGATTGAAACAATAATCAAGTCTGGAAAGTCCTGTGCAAAAGGAATCTTGCTAAATCACATTATTCTCCATACATTATAATCAAAATTTAAATTTGTCATGTTAGATAATTACTCATCAGTATTTACTGAGGTTCTATCTCCTAAATAGTTTGCACTATGTGCTGCCTTTTTAAAGGCTAACTACACCCCTTTTCATTACTTCCCACTACTTATACTAGTTTCTAATTAAATTTTTAAAAAAATAACACAAATACTTTAGTTCAAAAGGTTTCTAGGGGAATATCAAAAGAACAAATAAACCTAGAAACCTAATGATCACGCATTTAAATATTATTATCCTGACATAAGCAAGGAAAGGCTAAAGCCAATTGATGAATGTGTTATATTACTGAACCTCAAAACTTTTGATGATCTCTCTAAAAAGCTGTTTGCTTGTCTTATGTTAGTCTCCCTGTCATCCAAGATAAAAATATAGATTTCTGGAAGGAAATTAATTAGAAATTGCCTTTTTAAAGGACACAGAAGTATACCATAAAGAATACTACAAGTTCTCTCCTTTATAAAAGAAAATTTAAGCCAAGAGCGGGCGGAGTGCTGGTACTGAAGTTTGAGGATCTGGGTTCAAATTTACCTCTATTATTTGCTACTTTGTGACTTTGGACGAGTCATTTAACTCTGTAAGTTGGTTTCCTTACCTGTAAAATGAATGGGTTTGACTAAATGATCCATGCCAGTTCCAAATCAATGACGTCATGTTTCAACAAGGATATCAGGAATTAAGAACGCAATTTACGCGACCACTGACCTGTGAGGTTCCCAGACCTTTCACAGCGCTCAAATCCGATCCTGAGCAAAAAGTGTTTTCTGCCCCACGGACAATAAGGCCTCTCCCTTCTTTCCAGTTTTCTAGTTCAATCACCCTGTCCAGGAGCTGCAGCATCATAACTCCTGTCATTGAAAAGGAGGAGAGAGCTAGGAACAGAAATAAAGACTCCGGGTGTATTCCCTGTCTCTACGGTCTAGGCGCGTTGCAACGGACCGTGGGAGAGATAAAAAGCCTTACTGGGATTTCCGTACCGCATCTAACAGTTACAAAACAATGCGAGGCAGCGCACGACCGAGCATTAGCACAAAGGAGAGACTATGCTTACGGGAACGGCTACAAAAAAGAAACTAGGCCAAAGAGAAGATTCAATGAGACCCAAACTCCTTGCTGGGTCTCTAAAGGAATGTAAAGGGAATTGTAGAAAGAGGAAAAAATTAAAACTGAAGCTTCCACCAAGATCTTCTAATGTTTATCTTTTGAATATGCTTGTGCTAAAAGTCTTTGGTACCTTTCCAAGTTCATAGTGTTCTCAGTGTGATAAATTCTCATTTCTTCCCTTTACTCAAGAAACTGCCTTGGGAACCAATAAAGACTATAATAAAATGATAAATTAAAACAAGGATTTGGACTAATAGGTGCCAAAGTTTACTTCAGCCATTGCTTAATCCATTTAACTATAAACTCTTCCATTAGAATGTAAGCTACCTCTCAAGGTCAGAATATGTTCTGATTACTTTCTCTACTGCTTTTCACAACACCACCAGCAAATGCTCCATTAAAGATACTGACTCCTGACCAGAATGAGAGGAGACAGGGAGAGACAAAATGGGGTTAATCATCCCATAGAGAAGAGGCAAGGGATAGCTGTTACAACTTTACTTTCAATTACTCTCATTGAATTTGGCTTAGGGAAGAAATGGCATAAACTCTAAACTGGGCATCATGCCACACAGGAAAGAAGGGGGCATGGGGATGAGAGGTGGGATGACGGAGGAGAGGGCAAGGTCTGGGGGAGGGACGCTGAAAGTACACATTTCAGTAAAGGGACAGGGACAGGGTAGAGAACAGAACAAGGGTAGGGAGGGATACAAAGGAGGGACATATGATCACTGTCACAATATGTCCACTACGAAGATGTCCTGTATAATTACACATCCACAGCTTGTATTGAATTGCTCGTCCTTCCAGTGGGGGAGGGTGACAAGGGAGGAATCGAAAGAATCTAGAATTTAAAGTTCTGTAATACCTGCAACTAGGAATTAAGATATACAGGGGCTGGGGTAGGGAGACCCTCTCTGCCCTACCAGAAAGTTAGAGAGCAGATCAGGGGAGGGGATTTACAGTGGGACTGCTGTTTTGGGGTTGGAGTAGGGGAAAGATGGGGAGAAAATCTGTAATTCAAAAAGCTCATGAAAATGAATGATGTAAACAAAACAAATTTTAAAAATTTATTAAATAAAAGATACTGATTCCCTCTGCCTCATTAGTTCACTTCAATTTAGAAGTTGAAAGTTTGGCAATTTGTTGTTTTTTTTGTTGACTAAGATTTTATCTCCCAGTTAAAAGTCAGTCAGAACAGATATTCACTGAGTTTTCTAAGGACAAACAGTTCTATACTAGGTGCTTAGCATGATGTAACAGATAAATGTACTGGAATTTAAATCCCTTCTCTGAAATTTACTAGATTTATGAGCACCAGGAAGTCAGTTAACTTCTCTGTGTCTCAGTTTCATTCCTCATCTGTAAAATGAGGAAGTTGATTAGATGGCCTTTAAGGTCCCTATGTAAGTTCCACTATCATCTATTTTCCAAAGGATGAAGGGACTTAAAAAATTAAAATGATGGCTAATAGATGGATGGCCCAAATGCCACACTGGATCTGTCACTACCTTTGTGATCTTGGGTATTTTGCTTAACTTCTCTGGGCCTTAGTTCCCTCATTTTAAAATGAGAAGGCTGGACTAGAAATAGCACTTCTTAAACTGTGGGTTGTGACCCTACATACAAAAAATTTGACAACAGTAAAAAGTAAAAAAAGAATAAAGTGCAACAACCAAAAATTAATTCAAAATCAAACGTGTCATGAATCCGAGGTTTTCTAGCAGTACTTGCTCATGTTCCATGGCAGAACTCCGCTACAACCTTGGCTCTGAACACAAAGCATGTGTACTTTATACCAAGCATGCCCTCAGGCCACGCAACACCAACAAATGCTGCTGAACCAAGAAAAGGGGTCATGAGTGGAAAAAGTTTAAGAAGCCTGAACTAGATAGCCTTCAAGGTCCCTTCCACATCTGAGTCTAAGATCCCATAAGTACAGTTTCTGCTCTTAAAGTAGTGGTTCTCAACCTTCCTAATGCTGTAACCTTTTAATACTCATATGTGGTTGGATCTGCACGTGAGCAGACCTGCCTAGAGACGGATAGAGGAGCAGTGTCTTGGTTCCTAAAACCATTGGAATGACCCCTGTGAAAGGGTCGTTCAACCCCCAAAGGGGTCATGACCGATAGGATGAGAACCACTGTCTTAAAGGTTCTTATACTGTAATAGTTGAAATGAAATAGATAAACATCTGATCAAAATAAATATGAATAAATCAACCAACAAATGCAAAGAAGCAAGAAAGTATATAATTCAGAAGAGGAATAATAAATAATATTAAAATCGTCTCTTCTTGCCTTTGAAAAGCATAATGTGGTTTCTTTGCTTCAGACTCACTTTTCTAATTATGTTTTTCTTAGTCTGTTAGCATTACTTTTTATTCTCTGAACATAAACCATTTTAAAGTGTGGAAAGTGAGCTCTGAAATGTACCTGGTGATGGAAATAAGTCAGTGTAAGTTTTTAAAAGATCATAAAAGAAATACAAAATGTATAATCATTTGTATTTCACTGATCTCTGAATATAATGTGTTTATCAGAACCAAAGCAAGAGAAGCTCAAAGAAGATGGTGTAAGGTTGGACCATTTTAATCAACTGATAAGCATTTATTTATTAGCTCATTAGACTGTAAAGGTAGAGTTTGGGGCCTCAGAAAGCATTTAGTCTAACTTTCTCATTTTACATATGAAGAAACTGAGGCACAGAGAGAGGCAGCACTTGAACCTTGGTCCACTGACTCTTAAAAGCAGTAATGCTCTTTCCATTTGACGGGTGATGCTTAATAATCTCCCATTAACCTTCAACTAGAGGGGGGAAATCACTAGTACCTGAGAATGCATTCTTTTTACTTGGGTTGTTAAAAGTGAGAATGCCAACGCCACAGTCTTCCTTAAGAAGGTCTACAGATCCACCAGGAAACTGCTTAAGTTTCGTTTTGACGTCTTCCTCGTAGAAACCATGTGAAGTGCTGTACAGTGGAAAACCAGTTTGTTGTAAGAGGTTTTTCCTTAAAGAAAGAGATGAAGTCTTCAAAAAAGAAGCAGCCATTTCTGGAGGGGAAAAAAAGAAAGAAATATGGTACAAAACCCAACTATACTATTATCCTTTATTTGAATATTAAGTATCACAATGTACTGGTGATGGAATTTTGCCTATTTTTGGGTAAAATCATCATAATTGCACACACTCTTCTTGGTAGCAGCAAGTTTTTTAGCCTTCCCAAGAAAGAATTTCCTCTTCTTTCCTCCCTTCTATATCCACAATCTGAAATGTGCATAATCTATTTGTCTATGAAAAGGTGGTCAGATAGTATTTTGATTACAGTGCACTCACTGTTATTAGGCCATAAGAAACACGACAAAGGAAAAGAATATCCAGGTGTTCTCTTTATCATCATATTTTACTCCTGAAATCACAAGACCAGTTTTCCCATTGTTTCAGAAATCTCTTTCAATCTGAGGACAAAATTGTAGACTGAGCAGATTGGTCCATACAGAATCTTCAGGTGATAATCCTCTCTCTAATGACTCTTATTCTCATTCTCTGCAACACGTGCTATTTGCTGGAGGGATGAACGAATGAATGAAAAGGAATGTATATGGCTTTTGTTGGTGAAGGACAAATTTCAGGATGATCAAGTAAATTTTCAATGTAGTTTTCTAACAGTTTTAAAGAAGTCTCTTATTATATGAGTTTCCACAAAGAATTAAGAACAGATGGAAAATATGAGATTACAAAGGTCACAGCACAAACTTAATTCCTCCCAAGTAAGACGGATATGCTTGTTAAAATGCTGCAGTGGAGCAGTTAATGGTATATATTTTATAAATACCTATACAAAGAAGAATAGGTATTTTTATGTATGGAGCAGCTAGGTGTTGCAGTGAATAGAGTGCCAGGCCTGAAGTCATTAGGTCCTAAATTCAAATCCAGCCCCAGACCGTTACTAGCTGCATAATCCTGGGCAAGTCAAATAACCGTGCTTGCCTCAGTTTTCCCATCTATAAAACAAGCTAGAGAGGAAATGGCAAACCACTCCAGTATCTCTGTCAAGAAAACTCCCAATGGGGTCACGCAAAATCAGACACAACTGAGCACCATAATAACAATGTACACAAAGAGGTTATCATAATCAGTGTATAGACACACAGCCCCAAAGAGGCTGTACTTCCAGATTTCATGAACAAATTTAAGAAAAACAAAATAAAAAACCTAACTGTCACCTGCTGAAATTGTTTATATGATGCTGGTAAAAGTAGTTTCTAAATTTTATCACAAAGACTAGAATGACTCACAAATCTCATCAAGGACGCTAAAAAGGAAACAAGCTTTGATTTAACAATAACGTGATAGAAATAGTAACAAGGGTGATGGTCTGCTTAGAGCCTGGAAAATGGAGTCAGAGGAACATTAATATACTGTTCCTTAAACAAATCATAATCTATCTCCCATCTTGGTAGAGTTGAGCACTTAAATAGGCCTCTGGATTTATGATCATCTGTTCTTCCCTACAAACACTCTAATACAAGAGTAACTTTTTTGTGTCATGGAGCCCTTTGGCCTGGTGAAGACTACGGAATGATGGTTTTAAATGAATAATGAAAAATACGTAGAGCTGCAAAGGAAAGCGTTTTTTATATCAATTTCACAAACGTTCTAAAATTTATGTACAGATCCTTTGGGGAATCTGGGGAGTCTCTGCTCTACAAGGTTCTCCTGCAGATGTTGCTGCTGTTATTGCTGAATGTAATGGAATGCCATTGTGCTATAAGAAATGAAGAACAGATGGACTTCATAGTTACCTGGAAAGGCCTATACAAACTAATATTAAGTGAGAAGAGCAGAAGCAGGAAAAATTTGTACACCATCACAGACAAATCGTATGTGTGACAACCAAACTATGATAAAGGTCAATGATGCACTTGATCCTGGGCAGAGACTGGGATCAGTAGGGTTCTGTGCTGGTCTATTTCTGGTGAAATGACCCAACCACTTCTTAGAGAAATATCCCTTTCTTGTGATTCCAAGTCAAAAGATCATAATGGGGGATGCAGCATATATGCAGAGCACCTGGAATAGCATCCTTCCATATGGAGGTTAAGGAGCTGTTTCTCAGAGAATCATGACATATAAAGGAAATGCCTGGAGAATGTACAGATATTCTACAGCTCATTTTGGTCGGCTAATCACCTTGTGAAGTGAAGGTTCTTTGTCTACAGAAGCACTGAAAAACAAACTAGTCATTCCCTATTTTTATTCTTAGGGAGTCTCAGTGACACTTTGTCTCACAACTTCTGAGACTGTTAATAGGTCCTCTCTTGGGGCGGCTAGGTGGCAAGGCCAAGCACTGGCCTTGGAGTCAGGAG
>CM053593.1:286633141-286678377 GCA_028646575.1 Pseudocheirus occidentalis | reverse complement strand
TGTTTTAAGGTGTTATTTTCTTCAGTCAGGTTGTTGACCCTCTTTTCATGATTTTCTTGCATCATTCCCATTTCTCTTCCCAATTTTTCCTACACTTCTCTTATCTGGTTTTCAAAATCCTTCTTAAGTTCTTCTCTGGCTTGTAACCAGTCTACATTTTTCTTGGAAGCTTTTGGTGTGGGAGTTCTGACTGTGTTGTCTTCTTCCCATTCCATGCTTTGATCCTTTTTGTCCCCAAAAAAGGAATCTAAGGTTGGATTGCTGTTCTTACTTTGCTTCCTTTGCCTGCTCATGTTGCCAGTCAGTTACTTGACTTTTTAGCTCTGTGGAACTCTGCTTCAAGAGGGGAGAGCTTTGTCCCAAATCATTGGTGTTTTCACAGCTGCCAGAGCTATTAGGAGGCCGCTGCAGCCCCCACCAGCTTTGGCTCACTGAAAACACACCTCAGGACCACCACCCAAGACCACGATCCTGACTGAGGCAGGTTCAGGCAAGAGCATTTAACCTCTAAATGTTCTCTTGCCCCCCCTGCAGTCTGCAGGCTGAGAGCTCTGAAGGAGCCATGTGGCGGTGGCAGCAGGGCCACCCCTTCTACTGCTTCTTGCCGTGGAGGTAGATGGCCAGGCCTGCTTTTCTTCCTCAGATTTAGCTGAGTTCCACTAACCTTTCACTTAGTCCTTGTTTCTTATGGGTTGATGATTCTGGAAATTGCCACAGCTGCCACTGATCCACTCTCCTGAAAGCTCCAGCTGCTGCTTTTCCTGGCCACCCTGGAGCCAACCCAAGGTTTCAGCCTGGGCTGGTTTTCACTCCCCAGGCTGCGATGAGCCCTTCTGTCACGCCTGCCAGGCTGCCTTCAATGGGAGCTTTGTTTCACTGTACTTTTGTGAGTTCTGGAGCCCTAAAAATTGGTTAGAGTCATATTTTATAGGTATTTGAGGTGGTTATGGGGGGAGTTGCAGAGTTTTCCTCCTTCTATGACAGCATCTTGGCTCGCTGGCTCACCAACCCCCCCCCCCCCAACACATTTCTTATAAGCATTTTCCCAGTTAAGCAGGCATGGCATTTGCCCCTTTTTACATGAGAGGGTTCCAGGACCATGGCTTTCTAAATTCCAGAAACATATTTATAACTTTCAGACAAATTTAATTTTCTAAGCTGCTGCTGATCTACATATATTTAACATTTTCACCTAAGTGATCAGTTTTCACTTAGAAGATATTCTGCTCCCTTCATTCTTCCTTTTTCTCATCCATATCCTGAAGTTAATAATGTTATATAACATTTAAACAAAATATTTTTAAAAATTAGGCAGTTACATTTACTCTGCTTTGCATTCTAAACATACACTTAGTGAAAAAAGTGACTGAATTTTAGAGGAAATATGTTTCTAATTCAGCTCAGTAAGCATTATTAAGTGCATACTATGTGTAAGGCACTCTGATAGATGCTAGGAATACAAAGAAAAAAAAGTCCCTGACCTCAAGCTCACAGTAATTCATGTGTTTTTGAGGGTGGTGAAGGAGGTGGATGGGAATAAACATAAAAATTACACACACACACACACATACACACACTCATATACATACATATATGTAATTATTTGGAGAGGGAGAAAGGAAAAGAAATCAAGTAAAACTTCCTGTAGAAGATGGCACATGAACAGAACCTTGAAGGAAACCTGGGATCCCAGGAGGCTGAGATGTAGAACGCATTCCGCCATAGAATGCCTTTTTAAGGCATAGACCTGGGAGATAGAAAGGCAGGTTGGAGACAGCAAAGTACAGTTAAAAGTCTAGATTTGGCATTAGAGACCCAAGTTCAGGTGAGCTGGGGTAAATAATGTAACTTCTATAGGTCTTAGGTCCCATAGAAGGGCGTTGGGCAGACTTCTAAGATATCTTCTAACTTTAAATATTTTATGATTTTTGGTAGACTAATTTGACTGGAAATAGTGTGTTAAAAATGTGAAAAAAATACTAGAAAAGTAGGTAGGCCGAAGTAGAATTGTGATGGGCTTTATGTGACAAACCAAGAAATTTATATTTTATTGTAAAGGCAATAGGGAGTCATTGAATTTTTTGAGCAGAGGAATGACATGGTCAGCCTTGTACTTCAGGAAGATTATTGTGACAACTGGGTAGAGTAACAGATTGACAGAATAGAGAGTAGAAGCTGGGACTCAAAATGAGAGATTATAGTGTTAGTTAAGGTGGTCTTTTTAAATATACATTACTATGTATGTATATCGTATGTATGTATATATAATGTATATTACTATACATTACTACGAAGGTTTGAACTATGCTGGTAGCCATTTAAGTGTAGAGAAGAGAATGGATAAGAAATATGTTGGAGTTGTAAACTGACAATACTTGTCAAATGGTTTGATCATAATGGAGTGAAGAAGAGTTTTAAAAATCAAGGGTGAAAAAAAAATCAAGGGTGATGTTGAGTCTGCACACCCAAGGTAAATGGATAGAGAGTAGTACTGCGCTACATGGAAATATGGAAGTGTGGAGGAAAGGCAGGTGGGGTGGAGGGTGGGAGGGGTGGTGGAAGATAGGAAGCTCTCTTGTGGATATTTCAAGTTGGAGATGCTGAAGGGTCAGCTAGCTGAGGGTTTCCAGTAGGCAGTGTGGGACTAGAGTTCAAGAAAAAGATTAGGACTGGGTGCTTATAGATCTGGGAATCATCTGCATAGTGATGGGAAAAAATAGAAAAATGGGAAGCCTAGGACGGAGCATTGGGTAACACTCGTTTAGGAGGCAGAACATGGATGATGATCCTGCAAAGGAGACTGAAAAGGATCAGTCAGATAGGTAGAAGAAAAAGGGGAATATGTGGGTAGAAAAAACTCTCCAGGAAAATAGGGTGATCCAGACTGTCAGATGCTGCATAGAGATTGAGAATAACGAATGGGAAAAGGCCATTAGAATTAACAGTTAAGAGATTGATGGTAATCTGGGAGAAACTGGTTTCAATTGTGTGGTGAGATCAGAAGCCAGACTGTAAGAAACTGAAAACTGGTTGAGAAGAAAGTGAGGGCATCAAGCAGAGAGAACTTTTTCTGGGATTTTGGTTGCAAAAAGGATGAAAGATACAGGATGATAGGGTAATCAGAGGGGATGATAGGGTCAAGTGAACTTTTTTGTTAAAGATGTAAGACCAGGGCAGATTCATAAACAAGGAAGAAGCCAGTAGATAGATCGAAGAGTAGGTAATAAGGGAGAGGGAGCAAGCTCTTAGAGAAAACAATAACAAGGATACAAGTAGGGGAGCTGGCTTTGGCAAGAAGGGCAGCCTTTTTGTTAAAGAGTTTTATCTAGAGCAGAAGAGGAGAAAATAGGAGATAAAAGAAATGTGGGGGCTTGTGATGAGGAACAGGCAGAGGAGGAAGTATACACAGATAGTATCTTTTCTCAGCAAAGTAGGGGATATATATTTTCAGCTAAGGAACAGGAAGGAGATGGGAGATGGTTTTCAGAATCCACAGTGGGGGAGTGCAATAATTAACAAAATAAAAAGATTGCTCTGCAGCATTTGGAGGCCCAGTCAAAATTAGATGACGTACATTTTCAGTCAGTGACATTCAGCACATACGTAAGATCATAGAAGCCAGATGGTAGAAGTAACCTAGGGCAGGATTTAGGAAGGTATGTGCAGTAATAGAACACAAGGACAAGCAATTTAAGAAGGTGGGGTCACACAGTAAGAGGTAGGATAAGGATGCAGAATAGGCTTAGGAGGAAGGAAGTACAAGGAGAGATGGAGAGAGAGGAGCACTTGATTAGAGAAATTGCAGAGTTGTAGGACCATGGTTTATGATGAACATCCCTTTGTGTGGCCGAGGTTGAATGAAAATGTAGGTTGTGAGCTCTGAGAAGGTTGGTGAACTGAGACTTCTGGGTATTTAATGGGAAGTAAAAGATGCTACTTTGTATATGCTTTAGTTACTTCCCAGCTATTTTGGAAATCTCACCTTGAGGACTTAGTGCGAAACACTAAGGTCATGCTGTGGTTACAAAATGCATACATTAGACTTGAAGATAAGCAAACTTTCAATGCTCACCACCAGTCACCCAAACAAAACTAAAAATATCTCATAAATCTTCATTAATAATCACATCTCTTCTGCTAGGATGAGATGGAATCTTGAGGAAAATATGGAGGCCTTAACAAGGTATTTGTGAGTAGCGAATTGTAGAAAAGTTTTGGGGCTTTTTTTTGAGATGCATCAGACCTTTATTTTGATCATCTCTTCTGTAGGAGGTGTAGTGGTACACAGGAGCATTTAAAAGAGAGAAGAAGCCGAAAACCACTTGGTTTATTACCAAAGCTCAAAGAATTTCAAGTTTGGGTGGGAACTCAGAGGTCTTCTAATCTAAGCCACAGCTAAAGCCTGAACCCCCTCTGCAACACAATAATCAGTCCCCTTCTATGTATGGAAAAGTCCTTCAGCAAATGAAAACTAAGCTAGGTAGTGAAATGGATGGAGCTCTTGGCCTGGCTTCTTAAAGACACTGACTTGCCCTGTGGTCATGGACAAGTCACTTAACCTTTGCTTCAGGGATGATAATAATAGCACCTCCCCCATAGAGTTGTTTTGGGGCTTAAATGAGATATTTGTTAAATACTTCACACCATGCCTTGTTCCTTTTACTGCCTTCCAAGGCAGCTTTTTCTGCTTTTGAACAGCTCTAATTGCTAGGACATTTTTTTTCCTTTTATTTAGTTGAAGTCTTCTTAAAACTTCTGCCCATTGCTCTTAATTTTACCTTTTGGAGTCAAGCAAAATTAATCTTAAACCTTCTTCCATGTAACAGCCTTTTAAATTTTTGAAGACTTAAAATGCTTCTCCCAAGTTTTTTCTTCGCCAAATAGAACATTACCAATTTCTTGAATATATGATGGGTGCTTAATTTCAGTATTTAAGTTTTAGGTCACTTATGTGGTCAGGTATGAGTCTAGATTGATAGGATTAGTAATGATGTTGGTGATGGGCCATACAGCTGAACTAGGCCTTTATTCCACTACATGGGCCTCTATTTGGAGGTTCATAGGAAACACATACTTAAAAGATGACACCTGTCTGGGAAGCAGCAGTTACTTATCTTGCCTTTGTCCTCACCTCTGCTTCAAGTATTCCCATGTCATTTGGCAAATACAATAGCACTGTGATTATGAAATGCTTATTACATCAATATAAATAACCTTTATCTTATGACCTTCCCTCTCCACTTCAGTTATTTCCAAATTCCCCTACATCTCCCCAAATCCTCACCCACATTACCAGTCATTGTTATGTAGAATTAGAACTGTACTATAAAGAAGGAAAAAATAGGACTACAGACTGTATGACATTAGGCATTATGACATTAGGTTTTAGTTTCTTCATACTTTGATTAAAGCGATTAATCCCTTTACTCTCATTAAGTGACAAACTCTTTTAAGTGCAGGAACTGTGTATTCATTTGTATTCTTGGCATTAAGCAGAATATTTTGTACATAGAATGTGCTTAATATTTCTTAAAATCACTGCTAATATTCTGTGGTTCTGCAGTTAGCTAGTTTATGTTTGAGGCTGAGGATAAGGTAATTACCTCAGTCAATGATGTATATTTATATGTATACTTGTGTATACATTTATATTGTAGATTAAACTTAACTTCATTTTCAGAATTTTCATAATGTATAATTCCCTTAAAAATAGAGATACTCTAGATTATTATTAAAACTAAGTTGGGGGGGGCGGCTAGGTGGCGCAGTAAATAGAGCACTGGCCCTGGAGTCAAGAGGACCTAAGTTCAAATCCAGCTTCAGACACTTAATACAAAAATTAGCTGTATGACATTGGGCAAGTCACTTAACCCCATTTGCCCTCCAAAAAGCCAAAAAAAAAAAAAAAAGAACAAAAAAAAAACTAAGTGAGGAGTCACAACTTTGAATGATCTAGAGTAACCATGATTATACTATGCATCTACTAAGAGAAATAAATCTGTATATATGAAGTGTTGATAAGTTATGATGAATTTCTCATATTACTTTTTAAAATATTTGTTAATGATAACTGGCATGAAAACAGCACTTTACAAATAGCTAATTTTATCCTCACAACCTGAGATAGTTGCTGTTATTCCCCCATTTTACAGATGAGGAAGACTAAAAAGGGAAAAGGTTAAGAAATGGCTCTCCAGGAGAATGGGGTGAATACAGGGTCACATGTAGGTTAATGTAAAAATATGCCAGTAAAAAATAAGAATTTTTAGAAGCAGTGTCTATTGTGGTCTTCGCAAGGAGGTAGTATAGTAACTTTATAAAAGTATTAGAACTAAGCCTAGGTGCCTATAGGACCATCATCTAACACCACTTGGGGTTTGAGTGGCTTTAATTCAAGCCTAAAAACAATATAACCTTACCCCCAAGGTACAAACGTCACAGTTTTAGTTATATTTTCAATAAGGTACTTACTTCACATCCTTCAACAGAGATGGTTGAAATGTTCTCGTGTAATTAACCTATAAAATAAATTTTATCCAGCATGTCATCTAAAACTTTTCTTCCGGAGCATCTAGCACAGTGCTGTGTATGCAGTATGTTGTCAAACACCTTCCTTTCCCTTCCCTTAAATCTCCAATTCTTCAGGTCCCCATACCTCCTTCTCTCTCCTTCTCATCAGAGGATCTCAACTATATAAATGTTTAGCTTCCCGTCTTCCCTCCCTCATCCCAATTTCCTGTTATTACTTGAAATTTCCATTTCAACAATTCTTGATGGTCCTACCTACCTACAAGTAGTAGCACAGGCAAAGTAGAGGATATGAAATTATCTATCTTCAACAAACCTCCTCCCTGAAATATAATACAGTAGAATTAAACCACTGTTAATTCCAGAACTAGTTTATAGCTGGAAGATTCTTTTCACTTGTTAAAATAAGGGATTATAGTATAATTGTGTGTGTGTATATAAAATTATAGTTGTCACATAGCTTTATAGAATAAAGGTGAAGTAGTAGCTCCTAAAGGAATGTTTGTCACAAACATATTCAGATAGATATTCTTAGTACAGTACATAAACCACCCCTCAGGTTAAAGTTATATATTTTAGGTAAACCATATCATGAACTGCACATTCCACCTGGATATATCATAGGTATCTCAGACTCAGCTTGTTTAAAACAGAACTCCCCTCCTTCCCCCCTCCAAACCTCCTGCTTTTGCTCACTTTCCAATTTTGCCTTCAGCTCTTCCCTCTTACCCTCTCCTTCCCCCATCTAATCACTTGTCAAACCTCAGTTTTCCCTCCACAATACCTTTCTAATCTGTCCCCTTTCCACTCACAACCACCTACCTGATTAAGTTCCTCAACCACCTGTGACCCAACTAACTACAAGTTACCTAACTGGTTTCCTTGCTTCCATTCATTCTCCAGGACCATACAATCCTCAGAGGTGCTGGGTGTGTTTTCCTAGAGCACAGGTATGTGCTCTACTCAAGCTCCAGACGCTCCCAGTTACTTCTAGGATCACATATAAATCCCAGGCTTGGCATTTAAGGTCCTTCACAGTCTGGCTCCACTAGAATCTTTTTAGGCTTGCTATACTTTGATCTCCTTGATATTTTCTGCAATTCAAATAGACTTAATTCTGTTCCCTCACACAACAATCCAATGCCTGTCTTCATGACACTAAATAGGCTGTTCCCCACACCTGAAATGTACTGTCTCATCTCCACCCCAAAGAATCTTTAGCTTCATTCAGTGCTCGGGTCTAGGGCCTCCTCCTACATGAAGCCTATCCTGATTGCTAAGTGCCCTCCCTACTCCTTTCCCATCAAAAATTATCTTGTATTGTCTATATTTTATATTTGTTTAATACGTCAGTGTTCTTTCCCCACAATAGAATGCAAACTATTTGAGGACAGGAATTGTTTTGGTTTTTAATCTTTGTACTGCCTAATACACAGTGCCTGGCATATAGTAATCAGTGCTTGTTAAAATGAATGAATGCACCTGAATTAAGTCTTTCTAGGCAGTATAGTAAGGCAATGAGAAATACCCCTTCCCCCGTATCAGCAAATCATAATTTTAAATATGTTGATTTTTTAATAGGATTTGTAACACATTAAGTTCCAAAAGGCATTGAAAGGGCTTATAAAAAGCAGATGAGAAATATGACAATTAAGAATAAAAGCTGAACAAGGACCCCTTAAAGGACTAGAAGGAATAGTTGTTAATAGATACGTGAGATGTGATAATTTCTATAGCTAGGCAGTGGATTTGGCTGTTTCCTAGCAACTAACTGCCCCTCCCCCCAAAAAAAGCAGGAAAAAAGTCACTGTTTGAGATTCCTCCCCTCAAAAAAACTGTCTGTAATTTATTATAAATGCTGCAAATTGGAAAGAGGACTAGACCAGGAGTTAGAATACTTAGGATCATGTCTAGCTCTTACCCTTGACCTCGGGCAAAGCATGTAACCTCCCTGGGTTCACCTCCCTCATCTGTAAAATAAGAGAACTGGACTAGGTGATCCATATGGCTTCTTCCCTCTTACATCTAGTTATTCCATGTATAAGATATTTCATATAGCAAAGAGTTCAGTCTCTTCAAGAGTCTTAGAAAAGACAAAGAAATGCTACTCACAATGGCTGTTTCTTATTCTATTTCTCTTTATTTTCTGATTATGCCTCTGAACATTTACTTATGTAATATCTAGACATTTTTTAAATCAAAAATTGTTTCTTTATTCCTTAATAGCCAAAATTTAAAAGTTAACAGTCATCCCAGTTTTTAGAGTCAAGCTATTCACAAGAAATATCAATGCAGTTATGTTCTGTTAAAAGACTTATTTTGTTGTTCAGTCATTTCATTTGTGTACAACTCTTCATGACCCCATTTGGTGTTTTCTCAGCAAAGATACTGGAGTAGTTTGCCTTTTCCTTCTTCAATTCATTGTATGGATGAGGAAATTAAGGCAAACAGGGTTAAGTAACTTGCCCAGGGTCACACAGCTAGTAGGTGTCTGAGGCCAGATTTGATCTCATGTCAAGCTCAAATTATCTAGACAAGCATTTTATTTTCTTCTAAGTTATTTCTTCTCTGTACTGAGGTTTCAGTTCAGAGAAGTCCATCTTGCAAAAATGGAAAAAAAAAGTTAAAACAATGAATATTGGTCATGACTCCTTGCCCTACAATTTAAAATCTGTTAACTTTCATTATGTACTAATCATAATCACATATGGCTTTTCCTAATTGACTTATCACTATGTATTTCTTTGTTTCATCTATCCATATTCATCAACTGCAGACCAAGCTATAATGGTGCAAGGACACATTTAATGCAATCCATATCATGTTCAGGACTATTATGCTTAATTATACATTTGTATTATATAAGGATGATCTTTTACTTAAATGATTGAGCACAGTAAGCTCACTATTAAAAAAAAAGCTCTCATTACCAATCCTAGGGAAAAAAAGATATTACCTCTGATTTCCATTATTATTTCACAGAATTTTTACCAAACAGATGTAGACTATATAAACTTCTGTTTTTACATAAAAGCATTATCTTCCTTCATCCTTTTGAACAAGAAGTATGATAATATTCTAGAAATAGGAAGTTTTAGGAGACAAGAAAGAAAAATTAAATTTGAAGTAATAATAGCTATTTTTCTCTGTGAATAGTAGTTTAACATTGAGGTCTTCCCTTTTGGGCATTCACAGCTGTTTAAGACAAAGTTCCTATTCCCTCTGGGTGGCTGAATACACTATTGTAAGTTCTCTGTTGGAAGATTTTGTTTGATTAAATCAGAAACCAAGGAAGAAAGGGTTGCTTGTTTTTGGTGGTGATGGGACTAAAGCACCAATTGGTTAGGAGTTAGGAAAACTAATTCAAGTTGATTTCATAAACTAATGCTTTTCTATCCTTAAAGATTCTCATTTCAATTTCCTTGTGTTTTTCTACAAGAAAATATATTTCAGAGATATTTTTGGACAGTTTTGAGTGTTTAGAGCAGAACAAGATCCTCAAATATTTACCAAGTTTAGAGTTGTTTCTCAGTTCTTCTAACTGCTAATTTAGTGAATCAGGTCTTTGGTATCTCATGAAGACCAGCATCCTTCGTTTCCTCAATTCACTTTAAGGATTAACCAGTGTGGTATCCCTGCCTCTTTCATACACACTACCACCACCCTGGCTCTGGCTCTCGTCATTTCTCACCTGAATTACTGCAATAGCTGCCCAACTAACTGGTCTCCCTGCTTCAAGTCTCTCCCTTCTTTCTAAGTCATTCTCCATACAACTACCAAATTGATATCAGTTTCATCGTCATTCCCATGTTCTAGAAGCCTTTGTGGCTCTCAGTTGCCTCTGAAGTAAAATGTAGAATTCTTTTTAGCATTTTAAGCCCTTCATAAACCTGCATTGCCTGACCAGGATGATTATAGTCTACCTCTCCTGTCCTGCTTGCTCTTTCCTGAGTAGAAGATATTCTGTTACCCAGCTTTGTGCATTTATCTCTCTTACAAAAAGGTCTTTCTTTATATCCCTACTTTTTAAGAATCCTGTAATTTAATTTGAATATATCCTTTATTTATTTATCTGTGAATGTCTTGTTCTCTTGCTTCCCTTACCCACACTCCCGCATCTACAGCACAATGTGAGCTTCCTGTGGGCAAGAACTGTCTCACTTTTGCATTTAAATCACCAGGAACTTATAACATGTGCTTGATAAATGCTTAATGAATGACTGAACTGGGAGAAAAAACAAAGTAACCAAAAAAAAAAAATAGGGATATCCATTAGCCAACAGTTTTAGTTATGTTTTCATTATCAACAGTGGAAACACATTTGAATTTTCCCACCTCAGTAAGTGGAAGACAGGATTATAAAATCAGAATGGCAGACCTCACAAGTCCACATCAAAGAAATAACTGCCAGAATCCTTGCAATTTCAAAGACACATACAGATTGAATTTTAAAATATTTTAGGATGGAAAGTTACTACCAAATTAAGAAAAAACAAAACATGAACTGCATTATTTCCACAAAAAGGGCTATCCAAAAAACACTAACTACAAACTCACATGCCTGCTTTCCCCATTTCTGCAAAAACTTTAATGAAAGCCAAAATGCATGTCTTAAGGCTTTCTTTTAAAATTAAAAAGGGAGAGGGAAACCTTTGCAATTCTCTATAGACCATGTTTTCTTAATCATAAAATATACTGAAAAGTGTAGTGAATAAAAAAATCCCAATTCTTCTGGCTTCCTTCAAGTCCTGGCTACAGTCCTTCACCTTCTGCAAGAAGCTTTCCCTCCAAGATGGTCTCCAGTTTGCCCTGTGCCTCATTAGAGCTAAGTTATTTGGGTATTGTCACCCCTATTAGGCTTCTGAGGTCCTTGAGCACAAGGACTGGTTTTTCCCTTTCTTTGTATCCACAGCACTTGGCACAGTTCCTGATACACAGTAGATAGCTGTTGACTTGATTTTAAAACTGCATTGCTTTACTGAATCATAGTTTTAAAAGGCTTTCCCTCTGACAAGGTGTTTCTTTGTAATATGGGACAATCATACAAAATTCACTGATAGATAAAACCGCAGCTCTAATTTACAGTATCAGTCAAGATGTGTGCTACTGAAATGGAGGGTGTACTGGGTGCAGAATCAGAATTGAAGATAGAATCCCTCTAGATGAGTAGGGTCTCCAAATGTTCCTATTTATTAACCACAACCAGGACACACTACAGGGTTTGAGATTCACAGTTACTCCAGTTCAGCCTACTGCATCCTGAAAAAAGCCTAAGGGGATATCATATTTTGCCCTATTATTGAATGCGTTTTCTTAGGTAGTGTATTTGAGTGAATTATTCCAATTATAGTTTCCTCAGATTGGTCTGTAGTAGAGGATCTTGGTGGGGATCAGCTGTTCTAGGAAAGATCAAGGGTGAAAATTGTTTATGGAAATAATCCACAGAGGAAAAGAGGGGTATAACAGGCTCATGTAGTCAGTCTGTTTTCTTCTCAATGCTCTCCTCAGAAATTTTTGGCATGCCCTTTCTTTCTTTCCCTCAGTGATTCCAAATTATAAAAATATTTTAAATAGTTCCTTGTCAAAATGTGATTTACCCCTGCTCTAGGGAATCATGTTATTCTATCATTGTGAACGTAGAGACAGAGGAGAAGTAAGATCTATTCTGTCTTAAGTTATTTTGTGTTCTGACAAGCAGTACTGCTAGTTTTCTCATATATATATATATATATATATATACAACTTCACATTCCTTGTTATCTAGATAAAACATTAATAAAATTATTATGCATTTATTCCTTATGCTCTTAAAACTAAATGAAAATAATGCATTAATCACAAAAATTAATTAAATAACAAATATTAGGCTATTTTAAAAAATCTGGCACTATTTTCAAAGGGACTGTGTTATTAGGATGAAGTACTGTGTATATACTGAATCCATAGCTAATGAAGACAGATTTTGTAATCTTGGATTCTTTTCTTGACTTATCTATAGATAACACAAGAAATATTTGATTTTTCACTTCTCAGTACTTGTCAAATTTAGCATTTAGAATAACACATTTTAAAAAATAAAGTAACACATTTAGGTTAACACATTTAACTTGTCTTTTTTTCCCTTCCTTTTGTAGGCTAATGACTCCATCAAGTGAGATTAGATTTGTCCATAAAGAAATGGGCATAATACCAAGTTGGGGTGGAACTGCTCGATTGATTGAAATTATTGGCAGCAGACAAACCCTCCAAGTGTTAGGTGGAGCTCTCAAGCTGGATTCTACAACAGCCCTGAAAATGGGAATCGCTGATGGGATTCTACAGTCTTCTGAGGAAGGTCAATCTTTAGAAGAAGCACAAAGATGGCTACAACAATTTATCAGTGGTCCACCAGAAGTAATTAGAGCTTTGAAGACTGTGGTCTCTTCAGGAAAAGAACTTGCTTTAGAAGAGGCATTAGAGACTGAAAGAGATGTTTTAAGCACACTTTGGGGTGGACCTGCTAATTTGGAGGCTATTGCCAAACAAAAAAAATTTAACAAGTAGTTTGCAAAGAATATATTTTGCAAATACTTCACACTGAAAAAATGTTTTAAAAACAGCATAATATTTACATCATATTAAACATAAGCCTTAGCAATTTTTCTCTTGGAAATATGAATTATACATCTGTTACTCTAATTTGTTAATCTGATTAAAAGTATATTTTAAATCAGGAAATTATACTGTTATCCTGAAAGTTGTCAAAAATAATTTTATTTTTCATTTAATAACTATGATCAGAAGACCAAAGCCTATTTTTCATTCTTTTTTATCTACTGATATCATGGACCCTCATTAACATTTCTTTCCTCTGAGAAGGTAGGATGGCTATAGGTGCCAAGTATTTTATGTATATACTGGCAAATTAAGTTTTGTTAGTTTTATTTTTTGTTACAAAGGGGTGTAGATAAGATGGGCAGATTGGTTAAGGACTAGTATAAAAGAAACAAAGGGCAGCTTTTTAGAAAACTGTACAAAAAGAGTAGCCTTGTGTAACAGGAAACTGGAATTTAGAATTAGAAAGAGTTCAGGTCTCCCATTAGAAACTACCTGCCATGTTCAAGTTTCTTAACCATTTTGCGCCTCAGTTTCAATCTGGAAAATGAAGGAACTACACTCTGGCCTTCAATGTACTTCCTAGATCTGTATCTATGATCCAGTGATTACTTAGCAAAAAAAAATTCTCTCCCAAGTATATAAATCCCTCCAGCCTAATGAAAGGTAAAATGTTAGTTTCACATTGGTGGTACATTTTTGCTTGTTGGTATATTAATGTCTGTTCAATTAAGACTATACCAGAGTATGTGCAGGGCTAAAAACTTTAGCCTTCATATAAGAGGAAGGCATAATCTGTGATCATGAAACTCCTGGAAGTAAACTCGGGATCATTTAGCCCAAACCATAAATGAAAATTATGTCTGCTACAGTATGTCCCAACAAGTTTTCATCCACTCAAAAATGGAGAATGAACTCTGGCAGTCCATTTTATTTCCAGAGAAGTTTGGAAGGTTTTACTGAATTGAGTTGTAAACCTGCTTTGTCTACAATTTCTACCCAGTGTTACTTGGTATACTTTCTAAGATGAATCTCACCTCCTTATGGATGCCTTTCAGAATTTACTGATATTCCCATTCTTATTCCTACTTAAAAGTTTTGGGGTTTTTGTTTTTTTACCTCCTCTAGACTAGAAATTCCCCAAATCTTTCAACTAATACCTGCAGACATGGCATAGCTTTGAGTTTCCTCATCCTTCTCTGAACTTGCTTCCAGTTGTCAATATCCATCCTAAAATATGACACCCAGAAATGAACTCCATTTAACCTGTTCAGCATAGATTACAATAGGACTACAACGTCTTTCTTTCCAAACCTAGTTTCCTATTAATGCAACGTAAGCCAAATTTAAGTATTTTGACTATCACTTCAAACTTGACTGCTTAAAACTCAGTCAGTAACCCCCTGTCTTTTTTTAATATAAACTCTTGCCTAGCCACGACTTTCTAGGCCTCTGCTGGAGAACCATTTTAAAATACATTAAGATTTTAACATTTATTCCTATTCAATTTTTTGGTTTTAGTTCTGGACTTATTGTCCTAACTTGTCAAGACCTTTCTAGATCCTGATTTATTATGCATTATTTTAGCTATCTCCCTTAGTTTAGTTATCCACAAAAAGGAATAAGGGAAGGGAATATGGATTTAGTGTCTATTCTATGAGACTGAGCTAATGTCTACAACTATGTCATTTGATCCTCAAAACCACAAGATGTAGGTGCAATTATTACCTTCATTTTATAGTTGAGACAGGCAAACAGGTAAGGTGACTTGCCTAAGGTCATACTCCTAGTGTCAGCAGTAGGATCTGAACTCGGGTCTTGACTACACAGCTGGCAATTATTCGCTGTGCTACCAGCTGCTTCTGACTTATAAAGGCAGTACCTATACTTTCATCCAAATAATTTATAAAAATGCTGAATAAAATGAGGGCAAAGGTAGAAAGATCTCAGTGTGTCAGGTAAAGATAGTATATTCTAGGCCATGTGCCTGAAAATACCAAGCCATCCTACACATCTCCATCTTATCCACAATGCTATTATGAGAAGCACTGACAAATGTCTTGCTGGCATCCAAATACTCCATGCCTATCAGATTCACCCAGTTCCCCACTCTAGTAAACCTTTAGGGAGCACTGATCTATAATTACTTTTGCCAACATAAATGCATCCCAGAAAGGACCTGCTAGACCTTCTAAAAAGTGATCTACCAAAACAGGCAGGTTCATTCCAAACCAAATCCTCAAGTATATAGAATAGTGCAGGGGTGGGGAACCTGTGGCCTCCAAGCCAAATGTGACTTTCTAGGGCCTTGGGTGTGGCCTTCTGATTGAGTCTAAGTTTTACAGCACAAATCCTTTTGTTAAGGGGATTTGTTCTGTGAAGTTTGGATTTAGTCAAAGGGTTACATTTGAAGACCTGGAGGGTCACATGTGGTCTTGAGACTGCAGGTTCCCCAGCACTGAAATAATGTAATAGCTTTGATCCTGTCTGACCCATATGTTATAGATATCTATTTCAGAGCAGAAGGAACATCGAAAGTTTTCAATGGCATCAAGTCATTCAGCATCACTCAGTAGTGGAAATAGGATAAATTAGATGAGACATGACAAACCATCCTGTCCCATCTGGGCAGAGATCTGGCGAGTGAAGGTCACAGATCATAGGTATAGAACTGGAAGCAAACTGAGACCAGCTAATCCAGTCTCATTTAATAGGTGTAGAAACTAAAGACCAGAGAGTTAAAATGTCACAAAGTAGAAGTCCATGAAAAATTCTGGAAACTCTGGCTTGCAAAAAGTTTGCCTCTAACCCATGAGGAAGGCTAAGAACCTTCCTCAAAGGGTGGTAGGAGGGTCCTTTGTGGTTTGGTTCAATTGTTGCTGGAGTTTTACTCTCCTAAGTCTGGGTCAAATACAATGATGCCAGAGACCCATTGACAGTAAGATGCCTTTAAAGTGATTTATAGGGTCATATGTACACAGTCCATTCATTATGTAAAAAACAGAAATCTCCTATCTGTGCAAAATCAAGTGTAAGATCTAAATATGTGAGTTAGGAATGTGCAAGAGCAATAAATGCTTAAAGCTATAATAACAGCTCTGGTGCCAGATCCAAGATTACCAGCCTAGCTAAATATATCCATTATAGTCAAGGGGGTGAAAAAAAAAAGACAATACAGCTTACCCAATAAAATTAAAGTTGATGTCTAAAGAACACACTTTGGACAAATAGTAAGAATCAGTGTCCAGGTTTAGATTTTTGTATGAGATTCCTATGTGACCTCTGTTCATGTTGAAACCACAAATAAGAAAACTTTAATTTATAAAACAACTTCTTCATAATAACTGAAATACTGTATAAAATATCCATTTCATTTTATAAAGCCCAGTGAACTTGCTCAATTGAGTTCATACAGCAAATAAATAGAATGAAGATTCAGCCTTCTAACTCTTGGTCCAGTGCTTTCATTACATCAAGAAGCTTTACCTAATTAATAGAATAGTTGTGTTCTTCTGAAATTAAAGCTTCCAAAAGCAATGGTTTCATTTTCATACAGTATGTTTTTTAATACTTTCCAAGATAACACTCAAGGACAAAGTATACATTGTTCTGTTACAAGTCTTAAACAGATTACTATTATGCCAGTGTTCCGAATGTACCAATCTTTAGGAGAAACAAATTCTGGGGGGAAAAAAAATCCTTTCCCCGCCCCCCCTTCCCAGATTCAAACAAAGGACAAGCAGTCACAGGTTATTCTGACAAACTGTACTATTTATTAAATTATAAATTTGTAACAAAAAAAAAAGAAAAGAAAGAGATGAGACAGATTAGGAGAAACCTCAAACTACAAGGACTAGACAGCAAAGCTTATGGGAACACTACAATGTGTGTTATAGTCAGGATTTTGGAACAGAAGTTATTAGCTGTTTACATTTTTATTTTGAGAACTTGCAAGATAAAATGGTTGCTGTTTGTTTATTTAAAATATCCCTCATAACTTCCAGCATAATCTATTTTCACATTAAACTGAGCATCCTGCTCTTATCAATAACCAGCACCTCATATTTGCTCCCAAATTTAGTGTTCTTTCCATATGTCGATCCATGCAAAGAAATAAGACACAATGCAACAGTCAGATAATGAAGACAGTTAATGCACAGAGAAATACATAGTGGCCAGAAGGATTGAGGATCTCAAAAATCAAAAACAAAGAAAACCCCACTACAAAATAAAAAGACTTTTAGAAGAAAAATTGGGTATTGCTAAGTAGCTTTCAACTATCAACACCCAAGTTCCTGACTTTTAAATAAATTTTCCAGAGACATATCAGACGTTTAGTTACAGGCCAATTCTTCCCATTCCCGTTTCCCACCCCCTAACCCCAAAATACACTACTAGGGGATGAGTGTCATGTCTCATGGGCAGAAATTTACAGATACCATTACAGATGTACTTGTATTCTTGAACATGTGGCTGACAAAATCTTTAAACTTCAGTTACTGTGCACTGTCCATCAGGTCTTCTAGACCTGACACTGGCACTCACTGCTCCACCCCCTGCTGTAGGTCTATCAGCTGCTATCTGAGTTACATTTGGAACCAAATGTCTCTGCTGAGTTGAAGATAAGTGTTGAGCAATGTGAGTTGATACATCCTCACTATCACTACTAGCATCTGATTCAGTTTCCTCAACGGAGACGTCAGGTGCTGGTACCCTGCCTGAAAATAATTCATGGTCTTCCTCTCCCTCTCCCCTGTGACTCCTTTCAGCCATGCTGTCTCCACTGATTTGCAAATGAGCAAAAGAGTTCTCTAGAGAAGTACTTGCATCAGGCGAAGGTGTTGCAGGGCTTGTTAACTGGCCATCTAGTGAAGTTAAGGGTCTAACAGAAGTAGACACTAGAGGCAGCACAGAAGCCCCAGCCTGGGCAGATATATTGTCCGCTCCATCTGCAGAGCTCTCTCTTGCTAAGTTAACCGCAGTAGAGTCACAATCCAGCCTAAGTCCAGCCACTCCCTTCTTTGGTATATCTATTATATCCCGTTTAATTTTCCTACGTCGTCCATGTTCGTTTCTTCTGTATTGAACCATGTTTTCAAGATCAGCAACATACAGAAACCCAGCAATTAACATTTCAGTGCTCTTTTTACCTTTGGAGAAAGCATCTTCCAACTCCCTACTGGTGCGTTCATCATACTGCCACCACCCATTTCTTCCTTCATAATACCAGGCATATTCTCCATTGCCTCTACTTGCTGCTTTTAGTTCCTCTGGTGATAACAAGGTTGGCTTGTCAAGAAAGTCCTCAGGAATCTCCTGCCGACAGAGTGCACATCGCTTTCCAAGCCATGAAGCTCCCTTTACACACAAATAGCAGAAGACATGCTTACAAGGAAGACTGACTGGGTGAACACATGTTTGCAGACAGATGGCACATTCAGGGACAGTAAGAGAAGGTCCAGCATTGGAACAGGACTCATTTGCCTTTCTGTTTGTGGGAAGCATGTTTATTGTGTGATCAATTTCACCACAGCCAGCCATCCTAAAGAAGAGAAAGGGCATTCATTATCACAGTATACAAAAAATTGTTTTCCAAATCATCACAAAAGCTATGAAAAAAGTCTGTGTGCACTATACAGATAAATCATTTATCTACTTAAGGTCAATGAATTTCCCAATTCCCTGCTCAAAAAGAACATACAAAACTGAAGTCACAAATATAAAGTAACTTGAAATAGAAGGGGAAGGAAAAGTAACAAAACTAAAGAAATACATATAGGCTGCCAATCAGTTCTTCAATCATAGAAGCTTTTAAATAAATCATCAAGCGTTAAATACTTAAGTGCTGGCAATGGGCTAAAGGGAGATTGGGAGGTGGGGAACTAGGTACTAAATTAACGGGAGATACAAAGTACCCCTTAGAGGGGCAGGCACTAGCTGTTAGGGACAATAGGACCATTTTTATAACTACTGGTATAAATAAATATATGTCAGTAATCATCCCACAGGCTATCTTAATTCCATAAAAATACTTATTAAACACCCACGATGTACAAAGCACTGATAGTTATGATGGAGCTTAGAAGTTAAGTGAGGAGGGAGGTGGAAAAGGTCAATAACTATAATATAAAGGGTTCTTATACTAGAGTATGTGAAGTTTTTAAAAAGTATTTTGCTAACTGAATACCAACATTATTGGTTTCTTAATCCTATGTATTTTATTTTAAAACATCAAAAATATTTTAAAAATTAAAAACATTCTGAGGATGAGTCTAAGAGCTTTATTAGACTGCCAAAGGGGTCCAGGACACACACACAAATATGGTTAAGAAAACCTGATACAAAAATAAGAGGTAGCAAGACTTAGTGGATTGGAAATGGTTCAATTCCTATCTGTTAAATCCTATAGTATACGCCACTTAATCTCTCATGCTCCAGGCAATTCTCTAAAACCAGAAGTAGAATAAGCAGTAGGTGACCAGCCCAGGTACTGCAAGTTTCCTTAACACAAAAAGTCAATATCAAAGAAATTGCAGATATTGGGGTGGGGTGGGGGTAGAGGAGTGGTTAGGGTGGGAAGTAATCCACAGGAAAGAGGAGGTAGCTAAGGAACAGATTTGGCTTTTGGGGTTTAAGTCCCACACTATTTAAACCTGATTATAGGAAAATTAGCTGCTTTTCTCAATTAATCAAAGAAAGATATGTACATTTTGAGGACTGCTTGAATGGAGAGCATTTAAGCTGAATAATATAGGACATTTCTGGATTAAAGAAAATACTGAGAAAACTGAAAAGAGTAAAAGAGATGGAGGAATTAGAAGGAAATGAATGAGCATAGCAAGGTAATGGAGAGACACTTTGAATACAGACTTTGAAGAGACCTAGAGCCTTTTTCATAACACAATTCAAAAAAATTTTTAAAAGTGGGGGTAGATTTAACTTTTAAACAATTAAGACTTAAAATCACTCATTAGAAACACCATTATTCAGTTTTTTTCTATGAAAAAAATTCTAAATGTTTGTGGGGCATAGTGGATGTGGATGGAGAAAGCTCACCTCAGTCAGGGTTCAAGTTCAGGTTCTGACACATAATTTCTATGTAATCCTGGGAAAGTCACAACCTCTCAATGCCCAACTTTCTAAGACTGTAAGATACATTGGTAGGAGTTTCCTCACAGGGAGCTCCCAATACTTATCTGAAAAAATTGCAAGTCCAAATCAGATACTGTTTGAGATGGCCTTAGTTCCAGCCACAGAGCAAAGAGCTTTTAAGCAAAGAGCCACAGAAGCCAGGTATATATTTTATTTTTAGAAAGTATGCCATACACCTCAGAGCTGTGGTCACACCCCCCACCCCAATCTTAGATTAATTTTGTGGCTCTATTAGAAAACTATAATATAAACTGTTTCTTCAAACCAGAGGTAAATGAAGCATTTAACTGCAAAATTAAATGGAAGTGACCTATTTTCTATTAGATTATGGCTATTCAGGGGATGCTGCCATGATATATTTAGAAAACAATGATACAAAAACAACCAGAGGTTTGCATTGTTTTATGTAAACTACACCATCAAACTTAAGTATCCTGAATACACTGTTGCCAGACTAATCTTTTTAATACACAGTTCTGATTGTTACTCTACAGCTGGAAAAAGAAAAAAATTAATGGCTCTCTATGGTCTACTTTTATCCGTACTCCTTAGTCCAACACTTAAAAGTCCTCTAATATATGCCCACAATCTCTTTGTAGTTTAATCTTTTACTACCCCCTTTCAAGCATTTTTGGTTTATTTTGGCCAAAGTTTAATTAAATATATCATATGCTTTCCTAGTCCTCATGCCTTTTGTACACATCAATTTCCATGTACTAAATGACCCTTCTGACTCTTCGGATCCAGCTCTGAAATCGCAGCATGTCAAAGGAAGAATCTGAACTCTGTCCTCGAGAGGACAGCTCCATCTCCACAATACCACACTCCCCCTTTTTTTCCAATGACCATATACAAACTGAAAATGCCTTTGAAGCATTGATTTTTGTCTAGCCTGTCACAGGTAGTGTCTACAAGAAAAGTGGCCTTTTGTCAGTGGCCCTAAAACAGAACTTAAGTTGGGATGCATGAATATTTTTTGATTGTAAAATTTGATAATGTATTTCAATATAATTGACTTCCTTCTTGCTATTATGTATTTTATGAAGCTAAAAAATCCACAGGTTTCATCAGACTGTCAAAGTCAAAGAGGTCCATGACACAAAAAAGGTTATGAATCCCTGCCTTAAGGATTACTTCAAGTGGGTGATGGAAGAGGGTGCAACTACATAAATACCTAAGTTTGTAATAGTATAGACATTAAAAAAATCAAGATGAGGCAAAGAATTAATAAAGGAAAGAAAAAAATGATGCTTTAAAACTTGTTGATATGATGGTGCTGAGAAAGGAGAAATAGCAACCCTGACATGCTCATCATGATAATAATTAACAACAGTACCCAGCATTTACACAACATCTGCTATGTGCCAGGCAATATGCTAAAAACTTAAAAATATTATCTCACTGGATCCTCAAAACAGGATCTCCTGGGAGATAGGTGCTATTTATTATTCCCATTTTAGAGCTGAGGAAACTGAAGCAAACAAAGGCAAAGTGACTTGCCCAAGGTCAAACAGCTAAGTGTCTGAGATGGGATTTGAACTCAGATCTTTCTGACTACAGGCCCAACACTTTATCCACTGTGCGACCTGACTGCCTCATACTTCATGCATGCTTCAACAACACACTCTCATATTTCTTTCTAATAAATTTCTTCCTTTTTCCAGGCCTCACGTCAATAAATGGATCAAGTCAGAAAAATAAGCTGCTCTATGAGTTAAGGATAGTTCTGTTTAGATAGCTATTTGGTATCTGTCTGAGAGAAAATGCTGTCTATCTCTAGCTTGAAGTAAGAAAATTACATGACTTGGGCAAGCAAAAAATGAAAAAAGAAACTGAGAATCATTTCTAGTTTCTCGTATCAAACTTTCAATAAATGTGAGGATTTACTATTTTCTGGGAATAAAAAAAAATATATTTAACAGCCCCTACCCTTAAAGACTTCATATTTTATTGAGGGAAACAACAATATTAGGGAGAGAAGGCACTAGCAGCTTAGAAAATATAGAAAGGTTTCACTTAGAAAATGGCAACTAAGCTGAGCTTTGAAGGAAACTAGCATTTTGAAGAGGAAGAAATGAGGAGGGAGTGCATTGGAAACATGAGAAGCAGCTTATGCAAAAGTGCAGAGGTAACAGATGGAGTGTCCTGTGTGAGTAACAGCAAGGACAGTCTGGCTTAAGAGCAGAGTGAAGCATAGTAAGCCCTGAAAATCAGTCTAGAACTAGGTTATAAAGGGTTTTAAATGCTAAACAGAGAAGTCTATATTTGATAATAAAAGTGAGTTTACTAAGCTTGGTACTGACAGAGTCAGACCTGTGCTTTTATGAAAAATCACTTTGGCATTCCTGTGGAAGACAGACTAGAGAGGGTAGAGAAGAAAACTTTAAGGAGGCTATTTCAATAGTCCTATTTAAAAGTACAGAAAACGAAAATTAGGATTGTAGTCATGTGAGTGGAAAGATGAGGATGGATGTGAGAAATGTCAGAGGTAGAATCAAAAAAATTTAGCAATAGATTAGGTATGTTTTATGAATTAGAGGAGCTGAGTAAGACCAGAGAGGCTACAAATCTGGAAAACTGAAAAGACTATAGTGCCTTTGAGGGAATGGTGACGTCTGAACAAAGGGTGAGTAGAACAGAAAAGATTAATTCTGCATTGGACATGCTAATTTTTAGATTCCTAAGGGACGTTCAGTTTAAAATTGGGGTTAAGAATAGGAATAGTCTATATCAGTGGTTCTCAACCTTCCTAATGCCACAACCCTTTAAGTATGTGGGTGTATCTGCATGTGGGCAGACCCGCCTGGAGATGGATAGAAGAGCAGTGTCTCGGTTCCTAAGACTATTGGAAATATGTGTTTTCCAATGGTCTTAGGCCACCCCCAAAGAGGTTGCAATCCACAGGTTGAGAACCCCTGGTCTATATGGATTAAGGAGTTAATTATATAATCATGACAATTAAACGCATGGGAGCATATGATGTGACCAAGTAACAAAGAACATAAAGACCACCTAGGGCAGAGGCTTGGGAGTACGTGTACAATCAGGGGAAAGGATACAGATGATGATTCAGGAAAGGAAACTTCGAAATGGTCAGACAGGAAAAGAGCAGTGACCAAAAAAAAACAAACTGAGAGGAGAAAGCAAGTAAATAAATAACATCAAATGCTGCAGAGAACTCAAAAAGGATAAGGATTTACAAGCGACCATCACCTAAAGAAATTTTAAATTATGGATTGCACTGAATAACTCAATTATCAATTAGAAATTAGGATTAAGAAGGCTACTTGCTGAAATGAAAGAGTTAAGTCAAATATAAATAACTTTGGCATTATCTATGATGTAATAAACAAGTATGTCAAACATAAATAACTCTGGCATTATCTATGCCTCTTCTCCTACTGGCAGTGATGATTTGAAGTCGTTGGTGTCAAATTCCTGTCATTTTCAGATATAATGGACAAAATAGTTTGAAAATCAGATGTTTCTGTCACTGGTCATTCTGAATAATCCAACATACTGGTATGGCCAGTCAGTCTAAAAATTTACTTTCAACAATATTAAAGATTTAATTCAAGAAACTCACTAATGATTTCCTTTTTCCCATTTTTTTATTCTTCCCCAATTACATGTAAAAAACAATTTAACATTTCTTAAAACTTTGAGCTTCAAATTCTCTCCCCCTCATTAAAAAATTAAGCAACCACTGATTATTTTCCAAGTAATTCTCTCATGACTGTTGATTAAAACAGGTAATGCAAGAGGCAAAAGGGGGAGGGGGAAGGAGAAGACAACTTCATGGTAGCAAAAATAAAAATTCTCTCTCCAAAACAGTTCTTTTCACCGTAGCAAGTATCAATTTATTTTTATGTTTACAACAAAGCTCAGGTTAACAGATATAAAACAAATCTGTGTCTAACTCCACTACCATTAATTATTTCTGCAAAATATTTCATTGGTGTGTAATTTAAAAATTTTGACATCTGAATGCAGACTGATTTATGTCATCTTAGTTAGCAAAATGTACTTATATTTCCTATAATTATAAATGTGAAAAGTAGCCCCTCTCCTGATGTCTACAAATACCTAGGTTTCTCCCATCCTTAAAAATCCTTGATCTTCACTTATGTTGTCTTCCTATATTTCTCATGGTACACTAGACTAGAAAAGGTGCTAGATGTGGAATCAAAGAAAGCATCTGAGCTCAAATGAAAGCTCTGCTCCTTACCTTGAAAGAAGTCTCTTCACCTGTGCTTCCTCATCTGTAAAAGGAGGAGGGTTGGACTACATGACCTCTAAGCTTCTTTTCAGCTCTAGATTTATGACAACTAAACTGAGAAAAAGGTCACCACAAGCTCTTCTCACTTCCCCATCCCTTGCAATCTGACTTCTAATCTGTTCACTCAAAACCACTGCTTTCTCTCCAGTTACCAATCATCTCCTAATCAACAAATATAATGACAATTTTGTCAGTTCTCATTCTTCTTGACCTCCCTCTTATCTCTGAGTTTTCATGACACTGCTCTAATTCGGTTCCTCTGTATGTCTGACCACTCCAAAGTCTCCTTTACTGGATCATTATCCACATCCTATCCCAACTGTGGATCTATCACAAAGCTTTATCTTGAACCCTTTTCTCTTTCCACTACTTCTTCCTTTGTAAATGACCGGGAATAACAAAAGAGTCACATTTGTGCAAAACTCAAATTGACTTGCATTCTACAGTGGTGAGTGTAAATAAATCATAGCCACTCAACAATTATCTCAAATACTAAAAACCTCTCAGTGGCATATCTTTTCCAAATGTAAAGGAACATATACATGATCCAAAACGGAGAAGATAGGAAATCAATGACAGCACACATTCAGAAAGAAATTGAAAAGGCCATAAAGTGCCACTAATTGAGCAAGCTAGCAACACAGAGGCCAGCAATTCCAAAAGATCAGTTATAAGAATACAAAAAGTTGAATTTATTTGAACCAGTTGATAACCAATTTTTCCCCCAAAAGAGATTCTCTCCAACTTTCCCCAAATCAAACCAGTAATTTAACTAAGAACTATTAAAAGAAATTGTAGAACCTAATTGAACTGCTAATTGAATTAATGTCACTGTTACAGAGTTAACTAAATTAAGAGAACCTTCAGTTCTAGAGTTCTATTATCCCAGGTAAATTCCTGGGTTCTAATCATACATAACTTCTATATATAAATGTATAAAACTACTACCTACCTTAAATAGGAGGCTAGTTCCAAGATTTAATGTTAGTAAAACATTTAAACCTCTAAGCTTCTCAACAAAAGCCATAAGAATAAAGCATCGGTTATTCTGTTTCTTGTATGTAAATTAATCCAGTGCATATATGTTTCATTACAGTTATTTCTATGTTTAGTAATAATAGCTTCAGGCAAAAAGTGACGTTATACTTACATTTCTATCATAAACCCCAATGATGTCTGTTATAAGAATAAAACATCCTCTTCACATGCAGTCAGTCAAGTTAAAGTATTTTTCCCTCACTACTGGTTCATTCTTTGTGCTGCAAAGGGAGGCCCTATTTGCGTTAATTCCTCTGTGAACTAAAAAAAATAAAGATTAAAATTAGTGAAATATGAAAGTAGATCATTACAAGATAAATTATTGACATATTCCAACAAAACAAAACACCTCAGGAAAATAATCATAATTTTAAAAAAAATTGGTAGTAGCAACAAAAACCTTGTAGCTCCTTTCTTAAACTGGCTATAAATATTCTGTTTACATTTGAAAAACTAACTTTCAAATGGCTAAGTGACCTAAATATAAAAGGTCACACACAAATCAAAAGATAACCCTATTTAGAATAAAAATTCTTAGGCAAACAAGGGATAAAAGGGAGGCATAAAATACAAAGTAGACGATTTCAAATATGTTAAAATCAATCATCTGATAAGAATCAGACCTAGATAGAGAACTGAGATAAAGACCAAGTTATTCTCCACCAGTTAAGTGGTCAAAGGCTAAGAAGACTTTTCAAGAATATTGTTAGCCATCAAAAACCATATAAAAGTTACTCCAAATCACTAATAATTGGAAATAAAAATTAAAGCTCTTAAGGTTTTATTTCATACTCAACAAATTTGACAAAGAGGATAAAAGATGGAATAGATATTGGAAGATATGGGAAGATAAAGCTTTCTGATACACTGTTAGTGGACATGTGAAGTGGCACAACTGTTTAAGAAAATAAATTCAAATTAAGTAAGAAGTGAGACTACATTGTTCATAGTCTTTCACATAGGAATCTCACTAGTGGACATATGCTATTTGAGGATGTTAAAGAGAGAAAAAATATTCATAACAGCATTCTCATTGACAGCAAAAACCACAAATACAGGGGCGGTTAGGTGGTCCAGTGAATACAGGACCAGCCCTGGAGTAAGGAGTTCAAATCTGGCCTCAGACACTTGACACTTAACTAGCTGTGTGACTTGGGCAAGTCACTTAACCCCAATTACCCTCCAAAAAGCAAAAACAAAAAACAAAAAAACACTGCAACTATAATGGATGCCCACAAAATGGGGAATGAATGGCTAGAAAAACTGTGGCACATGAATTTAACAGATTATACTTAAAAAAAAAAAAAAAAAGAACAACCTATAAATGAGGAACTCAGAAAAACCTGGTTAGACCACAATGAAATGATTACAAAGCAAAGGAGAGCAAAGCAAGCAGAAGCAGAAGAATATAAACAATGAGCATAATAGTATAAACAGATAAAAACCCACTCCTAAAAGGAGGTCAAATTCTGATTGGGCTGTTCAGGAAAAATGACTATGAAACAAAATCCCCATGGGGAACTACAGATGTAGAATGTTGTATATCCACTACTAAATGCTTTCTGTGTTTGTTGGTTTTGCTTAAATTCTTTCATTAAAAATTCAATTCAGGGGAGGGAGGATTCAGGTGGGGAGCTTCCACAAAATTAAGAGGGAATAATGCCCATGATATTAAAAACCATTAATAAAGCATAATTTTTTTTAAAATATCTTGAATGGAATTAATACTAAGCAAAACAAACTGTAAGAAGGTACAAAAATATTTGTAGCTCTTTGTGAAGTGTTAAAGAACTGGAATCTGAGGGGAATAGATAAACAAGTTATATATGGCATATGAATGTGATGGGATACTACTGTGCTGTAAGAATGATGAAGGGAATGGTTTCAGAGAACTGTGAAGAGATTTTTAAGAACATACTCAGAATATACAGAAACAAAACAATAATTTATACAGTGACATCGGAAAGACAAACAGCTGTGAAAGACTTAGCAATTCTGATCTGTATGAAGAGCAATAATAACTCTAGACTACTAATGAAACATGCTGACTTCATGATAGAAGTAAAAGACTACATATAGATACTTACACAAATATATACATATATTTATATACATTTTTCTCTTTTAAACATGGCCAATTTGAACAACATTTTGCTTGACTATACACGTTTGTATCGTGATTTCAGACCCTACCCTCACACCCCATCCTCCCATTCTCAATTAGGAAAAGCTGATTTGGGCTGACTCAAAAAAAAAAAAAAGTAATTATTTTCTGGTTAAGAATAAAACTTCCAGAGAATTAAGTCTTAGATTAAAAAAAAAAAATTTAAACTAAGTACCTACTGTGTACAAGGTACTAAACTAGGAACTCAAAGGGATAGATACAAAGATACGTTAAAAAAACAATTCTTGCCCTAAAGGAGTTTGCAACTTAGAGAAAATAAGACAAATATACATCCAAATCTCACATTACTTAGACTATATGGTACAATAGTAATATAGCAATACCTTACTTAACCAACGTTTGTTTATCTGGAAATCTTTCCACAGAACTTGGAAGCAAAAAAGACCTCAAACTGGCAAACTGGAGCTTTCACAATGCATACTAAAATCATCCTCTTTACTCATAGCAGAGCTCACACAAACTCTCTATTTGTTCTTATTTCACACAAAATTCTGAAGTACAATTATCTGCTTCCTCAACTGTCAAGAAGTCAACAGCACCTTAGAATCAGGGAGGTGTGACAAGAAAGGACAAAGATGATGAGAGAGACAAAAACTATTTTTAAATGATGAGAATTAAAAGAATATGGCAGTATATAACCACAAGCAACTCTCTCTAACATATCAATAGCCCCTCAAGGTCATCAGTGAATTACAGAACAGCAGAGTATTTTATGTCTATAAAGATAAATTCATTATTAAAAGGCTAAATTATGTTTAATATACTACTAAATGGCTAAGGGTCACTGAGTCACTTAGAGGTATAATCAAATAGGTAAAACGTTTGAAAAAGTACGTGAGACCCTTAATTCTTGCATATTATCAGATTAAGAACACTTCAGGCATTACTGTTGTTATTAATAATAACAACCTTATAAAGTAGCTAGGTGGTGCAGTGAATGGAACCTGGAGGACCCAGGTTCAAATCCAGCCTCAGACACTTGATACACTTACTAGCTGTGTGACTTTAGGCAAGTCACTTAACTCCAATTGCCTGGCCAAAATAATAATAACAACTCTATTACTCTATCCTTAAGAACCTTGTTAAGGGCAGAACAGCACTCTTTAAAAATTTTTTTTTTCTAATTGAAATCTATGATTTATACCACCAGGAATTTGTATCAACTACAGTCTAACATTTTCCTCCAAAATGTGCACATTTTTATTGATAAGTCTTTAGCATTTAATTTTCATTACAATTCATTTTTTGATCATACACAAAAGCAGTGATTTGTGAAGGCTACGTAAGATGGATGTTTTTTCAAAAACTGCCTTCCTTGTTCTTATTTCCAAGCTTCTTCTTAAGTCAATTTCTCTATTTCTAATAATCCTCTATTAATTTACTTAACCATTTCTGGAGACAAGCCTTTAAGAACTGAAACCAAGTTATCTGGTTGGTACTTAATGAGATTTTCTAATCTGATGAACCTCTCCCTGAATCAAGTGGCTTTCTTAAATTTCAAAATATTCTTTAAAGGATCCTTTTGAAGGCCCAGAAATTTAGGCTCTTAATTTGGCTCAGAGTATTATGATCCAGGGAATAGGTCTTATGAATATTTTGTCTCACATACTAAATAAAACTGGGTAAAATACCACAAGAATGAGGATTAGAAAGAAAAAAACAACGTTTAACAAATTCAGATTACATTAGGTAGAATTCCCTCTTTTTAAGATGTATAAAACAAAGAGTTGTGTTTTACCCACATAAATCACCACTGCTTGAGAGACTTCCTATGAGGCAGAAATAACAACTAACATTTATATACAATATGCAAAGCACTTTTCATGTGTTATCAAATTTAGTCTTCACAAGAACCTATCATAGGTACTACCACCCTCATTTTACAGATTAGAAAACTGAAGCTGAAACTAAATGATTTGCCAAATATCATTTTCAGTGGGGAAAGTAAGATAATTGCTAGACTTATCTTACAACTTCTATCCACTGATTTTCTAAATCCTCACGGTTCTGTTTTCTTCTTTCAAAGGGCTTTATCACTTATAACCATCTTTATTATAACAGTCACAGAGGACTGGGCACATTCTTAAAATTATTTCATATCTAATTTAGCTTTCCAAAGGTATTTTTGGGGCCATTATAGCTTGAGCTTATTTGCTTTTGTTCCAAAAAAATTTCAACAATATGAATATATCTTGTAGAAACCTACAGACTATACCTAAAAGTCAAGGCATATTGTCAGGAAGATCTGAATTCAAGTCCTATCTCTGGCACATACGAGCTATGTGACCTTGGACAAATAATCTAACCTGTTATTAATTACCCCATGGAATTCCCTAAAATTAAGTTACAGAAAAACTACCAATTTGTATTTGTAGAAGTTTTCTCACCTGAATTTCCCCATACAGATGAAACCATCTAAAAAACAAAGCCATGAATAAATGAAGACCCTGCTCAATCCCTAAAACTAAAACGGTTCACAATCTGTGTTATCAAGAATATTTTGATCTCCCCATGTATTACCAAATCTTAGGAGTCACTGTGGTTCTTCCAACATCCATATCCTTGGGTATAATCCAGAGTACAGGATTAAGATTGTCAAAAATCCAGTGAAGCAAAACAAGTGAAAAGAGGACCTCTGTAGGTCAAATATAAGATTTTTTTCATATATTTTTTTCATGCAATGGTACAAGCAATTTAATATCACAAACTATTCAAAGCCAAAAATTGAAGTCACTTTAAAATACCAACCTCTTTAAAAACAAACTGATTTATAAAATGGCCTCAATATGCCAAGCTGTGAATGGTTTAGGCATGGCTAACTTCAACTTGGCCAATTAAATACACAGATCAAGGAAATAATCCATATAAAGAAGTCAACAAGACATCTAGTCCAACCAACATTTTACAAATGAGAAAACTAAAATCTACAGAAATCAAGTGATTTACTGAAGGTCACAAGTGAGGAACTAGTAGAGCCAAGAGTGAAGCCTACATTGTACAGCCACTATCATGAATAATAGATTATCTATCTACCATTAATAGTAGTGGCTATATGATGTATCTATATCTATAAACATATACAAATATAAATAGAAAAACATATTAACAAAAGTCCCACCTTTACTTAATGATGAGAAGGGACAATTACCTTTTACTTTTGGCCAAAAGGTGATATATATGGATTTAGCTATCCATATATATATATAAAGAAGTAAACTTCTTAAGAGTTCAAACATGGAACAACAGGACGGAAATTAACTTAGCAACCTTAAAGAAATCTAAGTATACCACAAATGATCTTTGAAGAGAGATGCACCTTCCTAACTTGGAGAGTAATATAACATAAACTCAATCCAAAGCATTTGTACATTAATGCTATTTTATAAATAAAAAAGCTGAATTGAATTTAAGTACAAAAGCAGTAATTACAATAATACTCTGATTTAGGGACTAATTAGAAATCTGTAAGCTATATATGACCTCCACTCTTCTATTCTTTCAGTGCCTGTTTGTATCTACATAAAGATAAAATCATTAGGAAAGGTGACAGGAGAGAAAACTAAAATTAGATCTCTTTGTTCCTTGACATGGAGTCTTTACCAGAGGGGGAAAAAAAGCGAGTATATAGGGTCTCTGCCTTTAATAAAACAAGTAGTTCACCTAATGGAAAAATCTCTCTCACACAGACATAAAGACATATATACACAGGAAATCATACCTAAGAGAACTACTTAAAATTAACTACTTACCTAGTATTATTGACTTTATATCACCAGTTAACTTAAAGATGACAATGTTGTCGTTTCCACCAAAGCTCTAAAAAAAATTCAGGGTATTTCTGTCAGAAAAATTAAATGTGCTCATAAAAAAATGTTTACTTTTTCTCTTTTAAATAGTACTAATTAATGGATAGATAAAATTATCTAATATTACAAATTACATTATTTTTAAGCTTTCTTCTGACTTCTCTAATGGAAAAGATTTTTTTCAAATGTCAAAAATATTTTTAAAAATTGAAGAAAATTATGTGAAAAAATTTAACCTTCCAACCTCAATTAGCCTAATGAAATTAACACTGATTAAATTTTTTAAAAGAGAGGCTGGGGAAGCAAAAGCAAAGAGAAAACTGGTGTTAGCTAGCAAATAAACCTGAAATTTCTCTCTCTAGTTTTCCCTGTTTAGATGGAAATGAATGGCCTAATGTTTCCCTTTTAGCTTCTACAATGATCTTCTAAAATATTGGCTAACATTAGCTAAAGTACAAATTATGCTTTACAGCAAACGTCTTAATTTAAAACCAGTTTCAATTAACTATATTCCACCTCTTCCCAGGCACAAGCCACAACGTCATTTAACAAGTAGAAAAACTTTTCCTTTGTAGTTTGACACTATTTACAACCTTAATTTTTCTAACTGATGTTACAGGTTTAAATTCTCTCTTTAAAATATCAATGCTGCATCCTATTTCATAAAATACTAAGCTCTCCTCACCTTCTGCATTTTAATCAAACAAAAAAATCAATTTGATGATCTGCAAATATTTTTATAAATATGAAAGTCTCTGCTAAAAATCTAGTTGTGTAGCCTTGGACAAACTGTTTAACCTCTAAAGACTTATGTCACCTGTAAGATAACGAAGGACTCTAAATTACATAAAATGAAGGGTTCAGACTAGATGAAATTTGACAAGACAGTCTTTAATGCTCCAATCCAGCTGTACAATTCTAAGGTTTCTAAGTGGCCAGACTAGACAGACATTTAACAATTTTTCTCTGAATTAACCAAATAGTTCTAGGTTATCAGATGTAATATATAGTCACTGTGATCCTAAGCAAATCATTTCATCTCTCAGTTTCCTCTTCTGTAAATGAGGGGGCTGGATTACATAACCTCTAAAGTCCTTTCCAGATCTAAATCTTTTACCCAAGATTCTACAAAAAATATTTGAAATTGGTTAAAGCTATGCTAATGAGCTGGTGTCAACTCAACTCACTCAGCTGTTTCTGAAAAATGTGACCAGGAGTGAAACAGATACAAGGAGATAAAGGATTCAGCAAACTCTCTTAACCCTAATGCGGGGGAAAAAAAAACACCTCAAACATAATTCTCTACTGGAAGTGGTCAGGAGTTTCATCTTAGTATATTAAGGAAAACACAGAAATTATAGTTGTAGAATTTACATTAAATGCAAAAGTTAAAAAAAAACCCACAACAACCTGTATTCCATTATCTTCCATCATTTCAATAAATTACTTTGGAGTGAATAGAAAAAATTATAACTGATTACTCCAGTATAAATTATTATACTCCCTTAGTTGACCCACATAATGAGGAAAAAAAAGAGAAAATAGTCCCATCCTCCCTTTTACCTTGATTCAACATTTAGAACATTATTCTTATGATCTGTACAATCCCAATAAACTGATTAACATACAACATATATCTGAGATAACAAAAGACATAACAAATAACAGAAAGATAAAACTTAGTTAAGGTCTATACATTTTTATTTTGTCTACAATTTCACTTTGGCCAATTCCAAACTCTTCAGTAAAAACACATATTAGATTTAGCAACACGAAAAAATTTAACTTTCACTTTGGTAAATTAAAGCTCAATTTTTTTAAAGTACCAACAACATCAAATTCTAATTTTTAAAAATTATGTACCTGACCTATTTTCATCAAGTCTCAGCTATTTTCTGAGTTTTTTTCTGTACCGCTGGGGAAAAAAATGTAAATATATTTATCTGCTGTTACCAAAACAATAATTCCATTTAAAAGCAATCTTCTTAAGCCTGCTAGTTTCAGTGACCAAATAGTAAGACAACTCCTCACAATTTCGGTGCTCTATTTTAAAAGTGATGGATATACACAAACATAGAAGAAAAATGCCTGGCCACAGAAATGGCAATCATATGAGGGAAATAGTATTTTTTAGTGTTGATTGTGTAGCGTTTTAACTCAGTTCCTTTTCACCTCACGTTTTGGATCTAAGCAAAGTAGCTCGTATGCACTTCCAAAACAGAAGATTTAAGGGACCACTTTAACAAAGCAAGGGGACTCCTGGGGGGAGGAAAGCAGCACCATACGAAACGAGTGAATTCGAAATCCATTTCGTTAAGTGAGCAAATTCTGTCAAAAAAAAAAAAATAAACCCAACTTACACATCTTTAGATTTTACCCATTAAGACTTCCATCTCCCTGCACCCTCAAAATCTGTCTTTCTCCAGAAGCCTTCAGAGAACAAAATAAGCTACAACAATGGAAGAAAACAACACTCTTTTGTAAGAAAGAGGATGGGGGGGGGGGGGGTAAGACGAGGGAAAGGGAAAGAGACATAGACAGAGACAGAGAGACCAAGAACAAGTCTGTACCCAGCAAACCAAAGCACCTAGCGAACGCCTTGGCTTCAAAGACACATTTTGTGTTTTGAAGCACCGTGTGAATTCTGAATTTCGGTAGTTTTCTCAAAGACTGATAGGCTGCTGGCTTCAACTCCTACCAAAACAAAGGTCTGCCAGTCCGCAAGGCCAAATTTAACCGGGAAAGGGAAGTGGGCGAGTGAGCAGCTCTCCCCCGCGGGGTGGATGCAGAGAACTGGACAGAAGAGGCTTTAAAAAAAAAAAGACGAAAGGGGTGGTGGGGGAGGGAAAAGGGGGTTAATTAGCACTAGTTTCTTCAAACCAGTAACGAGATCGAGGCCGAAACCACATTCGGGCTCTCGGTCGCAATACCATATACCCCAAGCAGGGATGAAAACGAGCCTCGAGCAGGAGGGAGGGTAGGGTGACCTCCCCAAAGACCGCGCCTACCCCAATTCCAGGTTACCCGAAGCCCAGAGACGGGGTGACTTAGTGCTGTTCTCCCCCCACCCCCCCACCCCCCGCCATAAGCCCTGCCGGGCCGAGACCGACACCGCCCCGGCTGCACTGCCCCCCGCGGGGCAGCATGGCCGCTGCTCCGCCTCTTGCACCGGGGACAACCGCTGCCGGCGTCTTCCTTACGTCTAAAGAGGCAGCCCGGGGCGAGACAGAGGCCAAGGCCACGGCCGCAGCCGGCTTCTGGCCCTCCGAACCGGCCAAGGCAGGAATGAAAGAAAGAAGCCGGGGGCCAGGGACTGCCCGGCCCCAGCCCCATCCCCGTCCACCCCACGGCCAGTCAGCCTGCCAAAGCTCACGACACAGCCGGGTCGTCGGGCTTACGCACCCGCGCACCCCTTGCCCCCAGCCACCCGACCCCCTCCGGCCTCGAGCGTCCGAATCCCAGCACGTCACGGAGGCGAACGGGACAAGGAAGGGTGCGGAAGCGGGGAGGGGGAGAAAGGAAGGAAGAGGTGACACTTGGGGGTTCCCTCCCACGCTCCTTCGTGGACCCCTCGCACCATCGCCCGCCCTCTGCAAGTCACCCCACTTCTCCCTGGTCCCCACCTTTCGGGGTACAGCTGCGGCCACTTCGCAGTCTTTTCTCTTCAGCCAACAACCCCGCAGCGCAGAGCCCGTGGACGCGCGGAGACGTCACGTGACGACACGGCGCGCCGGCGCGCCCAGGGAGAGGGGAAGGGAGGAGGGGACAGAGGGCGTGTCGGAGGCGGTGCCGCGCGAGAGCCGGGGAACGGTTGCGCAGTCCCGCGTGCCTCCCGCGCCAGTTGCCCTTCCTCTATTCTTCGATCCCCGCCCCTTTTGTTCTCCTTAATCCTACACCTTCACCAGGCCAGAAGGGACCGAGGGCCGTTTGGCCTGTGGTTCGGTACTCTGCAGCGCGTGACTTCCTCGCTCTGTGTCGTGTCCCAAAAACTCGCCCCCGGCCAGACGATTGTTCCGCTGCCTGAATTTTTCTAACCCCATGTTTCAATGTTTAGTTCCTACGTTCCAACAAGCCGAGAGCTATGGAGTGGGGTCCAGAAGTCTATTCCCTAGCTAGGCCATATTGGGTCTCCCAGAGGACCAGGGCTAGCTTGAGGCCTGGAGAACCCGTCCTGGCGCCTCCGGGGCCGGTGGGGGATGCACGGCTGCGCCTCGGGGCCAGGGTAGCTCCGGAGTCTGCGGAGTCTGCACCTGGGGTGTCTGGGCCCCTCCGGACGAACGCGGCACAGGAATGATGTTCGATAACTGGGGACGTTTTTTTTTTTTTTCTCTCAACAGAAACAATTCCTATCTGCATCAAAGCTGCTGGCAGAAAGCAAATGAGTCAAAAAGAATGATTATTATTTAATACCCATGGCGTGCCATTAATTTGCACTCATTTTAGACGCTGAATTTTTTGTTTTTAATTTTTTTTTTTTTTTACTGAATACAAATGTTGACTCCTATTAAAAAAGTGGGAGGGGAGGGAAATTGGATTAGTGTCTTCTTAGAATGGCAAATCGCTACCAAAACCAAACCGAAACAAAGCTATCAAACATTAAATAACAGCTTACCCTCACTTAATGCTATTTTCATTTTAAGGCTTTGTTTTACTTTTTTTGTTCAATGATTCTTCCCAATTATGTCATTTAGTACTGTGATTTTCATTTATGAAGCCAATTTTTCCCCAACCTGATTTGCTTACATTCTAGCATTTATATTAGTACTTTTAAGGTTTGCAAAGCACTTAGTATGTTATCTCATTTGAGAGAGAGTTAAATTACTATATATGTAATCTTTTGAAGCTAGCTGGCTCATATAAGGGTACTTGTGTTAGTGGTTATATTTTCCAACCCTAAATTCTTTAAGTTAGTCATGGCAAGATTCACATGGTTTCTTACTACAAATAAATATGAAATAGTGCAGATTCTGTAAGATAGTTTTAGTTTCCTGTGTCTTAAATGCTAGTTGTGTACTCATAAAAGTTTCCCCCCACTTTCAGATGGCACTTAGTTTTTCTCATTCTGCCTAATTAAAAATGTTAGTGTATCTAAGCTTTATTGAAACCAAATAAGTTTCTTTAATCAAAAATTTTATTTTTAAGAGTGCTAGCAGGCTTGGGTGTTCAGACTCCTTGGCTTAGCAACTTCTGAAAAGGTTCTTTTTGTTTTTTAAAAAAGGTATTCCTTTTGATTTTAGTTAACTACATATAGTCAGATTTTTAAAAAAAGGCTATGGTAACTGAGTAGCTCTTTCCCATGGCAACATAATGAGCAAAGAAGAAATAGAAGAGACTGTTGGATGCATTTTTAAACTTTGTGTCCAAGTGCAAACTACATCATTATGATTAGAGTTGTCTCAAGCTTAGAACTTGAAAGGACCTTAGTCATCATCTGTTTTACTCTCATTCTGTAAATAAGGAAACAGAGGAGAGAAAAGTCAGAGATCTAGAGCTAAAACAGGTATCTGGTACAAACCTCTCATTTTACTGATGAGAAAACAGATCTAAGGAGCCTAAACGACTTGCTGAAGGTCAAACAAGTAGTGAGCATCAGAGGTAAGATTTAAACCCAGGTCCTCTGTTTCCCAAACCAGTGGTCTTTTCATTGTACCATGTGACCTCCTTATATGTGATTGGAGAGCTAGTAATCTCTTGGTTACTTTGAAAACCTTTTACAATCAGTCTTTCTAGGATCATTAAACTATCATTTCCCTTCTCAAACTCGACATTTTAGCCAAACTGGCCTATTTGACATTCCCCAAATACAATATTCTATTTTCCATCTTTGCAATACTGTCCCCCATGCATAGAAAGTACTCCATTTCTGGTGACAAGAAGGAGGTAAAACTGTCTGCCTAGCTCCCATGGACGTAGGTCCTACTGGCAACAAAGTGGGCAAAGATCCAAACCTTACCAGAGTGGGCACTGGTGTGGACACTAGTATAGTCCATTCCCCTTTTGTTTTGCTATAATCTAGAACTGATAGAGCTTCTCTACCAGTACAGTACCTGGTGTTTTTTAGACAGCTCCTCTGCAAAGAGAGAGTTGAGAGTTCAAAGGGGGTGGCCCTGTTTGAAGGTAGCTTGCCTTCTTGTGATGGGGAAAGTGAAAAAGTTTGCCCAGCCCCTTCCCACTGGAAAAAGGGGCAATCTTTTATAAGCGACGTCTATTAGGGCTAAAACCTGGTATCCAAACACCCACCCTACCACCAGGTTCCTGGGTAGAAGGAGATAGGAGGCCTTGGCAGGTACAGAATGATTTCCACTCCCAACTTCAACAGGTTACACAGAGGAAGGCAATGATTTTTTAACCACCTTACCGCAGATGACCCAACCTATGATGAAGATCAGTGACCTCAGTAAGCGTTATCATCTGTGCAGTAGCCTTAATGTGCTTGGTGCAGATCCTACTCATAGTAACCTCTTTATATCTGGAAACCTACTGTGAACTGAAATTATCTGGCATCACCAATCATATGTACCATATCATTTAGAACCATTATTCTGTTTCGGTTTTTTTGTTTTTTTAAGGTGGGAAGTAAGGCCTGGGATTTCTACTCTTTGTTCTCACATATTCAATCATTCCTTCAGGGAACTATCAGTTTTTTTTTTTCATGTTTTGTTTTTATTAGCTTACTGGGTTTATTTTTCCCCATCTTCAGGGTCAGAGTCCTTGCATCCTTGATGTCAGGGTTTTTCAGTAACAGTCCATGAGAGAAGTGATTATTTTTCTATTATATTAATAACCAATAATTCAATTAGGACTAAGGCTTTTTCCTTTGTCCTCACTCAGGGATGTGCTCCTGTAAGTCAGTCATTCTCTGAAAGACATTGCTGATAGATGACATTGCCTAAATTTTTGGCAGCATGATCCTGGATCATAAAGCAGGACCCTACCCAATTAGAAGATCTTCCTTTTGTTTGGAGTGTAAACAGAACCTAGTCTAGATGAATTCCAGCCCCAAAGCACTAAGCCCAAATCCTGGCATCCTTCCACTGAAGTTGAGAGTAACTCAGCTCATGAAGAAGAAAATGAAGCAGTCTGGGTAGAGATAGATTCCTTTATCCAGATTAACAGAGGCTGCTGAGTCTCATGAATAAGCCATACTCTCAGAAGGAGAAGCTGAAGGCTTTCAGCCCACATCCTCATTTGAAAGCCTCCCCCCCATTAACTGTTCATCAGTCAGTGTTGATTTTTACCTGTCATGGGGTACCCCCTTTTCCAAAAGTATTTAAGCATTCATTGATCTCCATGGTTTTGTCTTTGGTTACCAAGAGAAACCACTAGCCATCAATTTATTATAAGCTAGTCTAATTAATAAATTGATTATTAATTACCCAGAAACTCTATCACTCAGCCTTTTCATTCATCTCATTCATAAACCATTTAAGTGACAGAAAGTCTGCTAGAAGACCTTTAAAACCTTAACACCAAAGGATGGCATCTGATGAGAGCAAAATCCTAAGACCTTACCTCATGTAAGCAAAGCTATTTTTTCCTTGATGGCATTGGCCCTGTACTTGAGATTAAATTAGTTCAGGACATTAGGGCTCAAGCTATTGGTATAATTTGCTGGTCACCTGAGTTTAAAAACCACCTCCACCACCACCACCAAAAAATGAGAGGCTGGAGCTCCCCTCTTAGATTCCAAAACTGAGGTCCTCTCCTAGCCTGCTCAAACCAAACTAGCCTGGTTATTCTTGGCCTATAAACAGTGTCCTGGATGCAGCCTTATTCAGGTGAGTGTCCTGGTATTTTAGGTCTGAAACTTACAATGAAACCAGACACTTAGAGTTAATCTAACAGCTAACAAAAGACATCTACTTAGCCAGAGAGTGAGCAGGGGGAAGACATTCAGAGTCAGTGCCTGTGGTCTTTCTGTTCTATAGTTAGAAACCTGAGGATAACCTCAGGACATCCTGAATGATTTAGATTAAGGAAATGAGTTAGATATGCCAATGACCTGAGCATTGGTTCCTGATCCAGTGAAGTCTCAAAGACAGTGTCAGTGCCTTAAAATAAAAATAGAAAAGGAAAAAACAAAAAAACTATTACAACCTAACATTATGGGAGGGGAATAGAAAGTAAAGAGAGGGTTAAAGGATCTTGCTCCTTCCATATCTCACCCCTTGGTGCTAAGGTTTTAATGGTCTTCTAGCAGACTTTTCATCACTTGAATAATGTTAGGGCTGTTACAAAACAAGACATGTGAGAATCTGCTAACATAGGCAGCACTGAAAGAGGAAAAGAAAAAAAAAACAAAAACAGAAAGACTACAGACACAAAATGTGATTTTTAAAAAATGCAATGGTTCCCTGAATAAGTAATTGAATATGGGAGAACAAAACCCTAAAATCCCAGGCCTTATGTCTCATTTTGGGATGAAATGATAGATCTAAAAAATTTGGTCCATGTGTTAGGTGAGAGCGATGCCAAATATTTGCAATTCATAATGGGTCTCCTTTTTGGAAAGAAGTGACTATGAATGGGAGCAGCACCAGGAGCATCAGCGCTACAGTGTAATCTATGACATTTGCTGTTGTTATCTATCCTCATCACATGAGTCAGGTAGCTAAAAGATCTTCTTCCTTATAGCCTGTCCTAGTGCCAAGAATCACCTTGCTGTATCATCTGCTTGGTGACCTATCAGCTAAGAACTCATCCTCTCTGAAACCTCATGGAGATGTGATACCAGAGTTTTGTCCCATCAGAGACCTTTTCTTTACTGACCTTCTTATGTGAGGGGCTGAGAAGACTGCTTTACCTCCTCCCTGCTACCAGAAAGCAAGCCACCTCCCAACATAGCCACTCCTTGGTCTTCCAAGCTCTCTGGGGAAGAAATTGTCCAATGACTATGGGATGTGTATTAGTAGCAATGTGCAGATTACAGAAAGGAAAAGGATACAATGTGCCTCCTTTGCCACTGTCTGTGCCACAGCCCACATTGTATTAGAGATCTGTGTCTTTAACCATACCACTTCCACCGTGGCTCAAGCCACTGCCCACAGTGTCCAGAACACAGAAGGTGCTTAATAAATTTTTCTTCTTGTTGTCATCTATACCAACAATGCTGTGGTGTGTTGTGTTCCCCGTGTCTCAGCCTGAATGTTATTTCGGGTATTGCCACTGCCCCATCTTGTGTTGAGTACTGCCAATACAGGGGCCTCACTCTGCTCCTCTGTGCTAGGCTCCTTGTTATTTTTCCCCCCCTATCTCTCCCAGCCTCCACTCCACTTCCTACCATGCAGGGGCCAGGACTTACTCCCCTCAGCATGATGGGTAGAGTGTTGCTATGGTCCTAACTGCTGCCCTATGGATATTAATCTCCCCAGTTTAAGGGCATGAGCATTGCTGCAGTATTGCTAGCGCAGGGCTTTCCTCTTATCCCCTATGCAAAGGCCTAGAGATAATCCCCTGTGCTAGGCTTTATGCTGTCCTACTTTTCCTGAACTATACTACACACTGCTAGTACTACAGCCCAGGGAATCACTGACTCTGGGAATAAGCCCAGAGCTTGGGTTTTCTTCTCCTGTCAGTTGTCATCCTTTCTGATGTAGAAAATTTCTCTTGATGTCAGCTCCCAAAAGAGAAATGACCCAAAAGCTTAACAAGGCTGCCATCAAAATTAGGAACGTCCACGTCAGTATTGCCTCACTATATTCAAGGAAAGATACAAAGCAAAAAGAAAAAGACACAATGCCAAAGACTCAACAAGGCCAGTACATGTGCCCTGTCATGTAAGCATTTCTACTGGTGCTGGGGGAGGGGGTGGTTAGGAGGGGAAACCTGTGCCCTGAGCTCCAGAGTTTTCTCATTGGAACTGAGGGAGAGGAGAGAGAGTTATTAAGTTCATGGTTCCAAAGCAAGGCTGGAAATTGTCTCTTTTATTTTTTAAAGCTAAATGTAAAAGTAAGCAATTAGTACCTTTTGTTTTTTTAAATAACAATCATTTCTTGGCATACAGCCTTTCCCAACATCCCCATGCTCTAATTCCCCATTGAGCTTGTGATAAAGAAACCAGTTGAGTAAAACCAATTGACAAAAACAACCCCATTTGACAGTGGGTCTGACATTCTGCAACCATAGCCCCCCACCACTGCCTCTCTACTAAGAGAAGAAATGTTTCATCATTTGTTGTCTAGAGCCAAAAATTGTTTGTTACAAGTCATCTGAATTCAGCGACCTTTTTTTAGTCTTGTTTTCATTTACTTTATTGCAGTCATTATGTATGTTGTTTGTTTTGTTCTCTTTTCTCTGTATCATCATACAAATCTTCTCATGTTTCTCTGAATTCCTTATACTAATAGTTTCTTTATATCACAATAATAGTCTATTTTATTCATATAATTCTATTTGTTCAGCCTCTTCCCAGGGGATGGCTACCCAACTTGGTTCTACATGTTGGTGATGGCAAGGTGTTGATATTTAGCGCACCTACTCTTCTAAAAAATTTAAACCATTGTATAAGACCAAGGTCAAAGCAGAATTATAGCAAGCCACAGTCTTATATCTATATTCTCACTAGTTGGTAGTAGAATGTGACTGAGTCCCTATGTGAAGGAAAAAAAAAACTTTGCTTTTGAAATGTGCAGTTTTACTGAATTCCTACCCCCACCTCCCTCAAAAATATTTTGCTGCAAACTAAATACAGTAATACTTTTTTTGTATTCTGTTGTAGGTTTAATTAAAAACAGCAGCAGCAACAACAACCACCTGATTCAACTACCTCTATCCTGCCTACACTGAATACACTGATCCCTGATGCACACAATGCCCTTTAGCTGTCTCTGACCCTACAAATGTTGCACTGAACATACAACTAAGTGCTTTCCAGACAAGGAAAGTTTGTGGTCCATAGGTACATTTAAATGCTGCAGATGTTGCCACTTGACTATGTATTCTAAGCAGGTCTGAAGAAGTTATTTAACCCATATATATATCTATAGCATGTGAAGCAGAAGTTGCTACCAGCAGGCAAGCTTCCCCAGTCTAGGAATTCTTTTCTTCTCAATATGGCTACTTCTTTATTTGACTAGACCTGCCAGTGGGTGAGATTCTCCCTGGGCTCTTTAGGAACCCATGCTGATAAATTCTTAAATTAGCCTTCAACAGAGACTTGATAAGAGAATTTCTGTCTTAACTTTCTTACTGACATTTTCTTAAGATGAGCAATCACAGTAGTTAGCTAGAATTTGTAAAATCAAGCTTCAGATATCAACTGCAGGTCCAGTTAATTTCTTCTTTTACCTGAGGACCTTTTCTATGAAGATATAAACATACCTACCATGGACACTTAGAGTCATAGAATTTCACTGCTGGGAGGGACCTTACAGAGTATCTGGTGTAATCTTTAATTTTACACATGAGGAAACTGAGGCTAGAGAAATTACATGAGTTGGTCAGACTCACAGAACCAGGCAAACCTCATTGTCTAGTTTTCACTTCACTGTATTGCATTGATAAATAAGAACATAACATGTAAATACAGACATATAACTCATGTGTCCTGTCTTGCCAACATGTTCTTTTCCCTTTCTCGTAAATCTTTTTTACTTTTGAAAGTGGGAAGAAAAAGAATAAAGGGAAAGAATTTGCTTGGAATCTTGAATTTAAAATTTATACCATTTGCTGTGTGTATTTGCTTTTCTATAAGTAGCAGAAGTTGGTACCTTGAGACAAAAATGTCAGAAGGCAGTGCTCTCAGAGAAAAAAGTCAAGATTAATAAAAAATAATAGCTTTCTCCTTGGTTTGCCAAATGAAACTTGCTTTAAATAACTAGGGATATTTAGAGTAAAGAAGAGAAAATTTAGGGGAGAAATGATAGATATCTTCAAGTATTTGAACACTTGTTTTGTGCAAGAGGATTATACTTACTCTGTTTAGTCCCCAAGGCCAATACCAATAACTGTTTTGTTCTCTTGTTTTGTTTTATTCTGAGGTGAATTAAACTTGATATATGGAAAAACTTCAAAACAAATTGAGGTATCTGAAAGTATAGTGGACTGCCTCAGAAAGTAATGGGTTCCTCCTCAATAGAGAGCTTCAAGCAAAGGCAAAATGAACCTTTTTTGGCCATTTTATAGATGGTGAAGGATTTGGTTCAGTTTGTACTAGGTGACCCCTTACATCCCTTCCATGTCAGGTCGTCTGTGATATAGTACTCTCAGTACCTGATCTGATAAGTAACTTTTTAGGGCCTATCAAATTTATTAAATTGTACTTCCAGCTATCATATAACTTTCTGAGTACCAAAAGTCAATATTCCTATTGTTAAATTGTGGTTGTGGTTGTAGAAAAAAACCCCTGTGAACAGTTAAAATGGAAGAAATTCTAGATCCAAAAGGTGGACCTGAAGTGAATCAGAGTCCCAATCAAAGTTTATTAAGATTATAAATACATATATTGTCTGAGTAGGAGCTTGCAAGTTGAAACAGTGAGAAAGTGTTTTCATCTATTCAAAGGAGAAGTCGAAATGATGAGATAGTTATACTTTTCAAACAAAGGAAGTCAGGGAATTGGGAGAAAAGGTTGGAATTGGGCAGGTCCTAGAAAGGAATGAGTCAGGGAGCCCCATTCACAAGCGGAAGGGAAGATCCAGGAAACAGGGTGTTGCAGGTGTTGGAACTGTGACCCTTTGATATACAAATCAGAAGTCATTCTTGGTGATAAGCAGTCCTCAAGGCTTGAGCACAAACAATAAGATGTTTTAGATGTCTCCAAATACCTTAAAACAAGATGTGTCTGAGAGCCCATAACCAACAGTTAAGGGAGTCTCTGAAGATAAGAATGTTTCTTGAAGGTTCATAAACCATCAAATGGCTCAGGGTCTGCTTCAAAGATAGGGTGAACTTAATTGGCTTCAGAGCTGCTGATTTACTGCACATCCAGTTGAGTTTACTCTTGGTCATTGCAAAGTATTGTTGGTATGTCAAACCACTGTGGATCTTAGTTAATACAGGCAGTCCTCATACAGCTCTTCTTGTTACCTGGATAATTGGGGTCAAGGGAAGGGCTCAAACAAATCAAGGTAATTAGCATATTCATTTTCATACTATGTAAGGCATAGGGGACAACCTTCCTTTAATAAAGAATGAGGGATGAAAGTCACCAGATCCACATCCACTATTGCTAGTTGCTTTCTTAGGGACATGGTAAGAAAAGAAAAGAATTTACTTGGGGCAGAGCCAAGATGGCGGCGTAGAAGCAGCAAAGCACCACAGCTCCCACACAAACACGCTAAAAAACTCATAAAATGGGACTCTAAAACAGATTTTCAAGCTCCAAAACTCTCCACAAGACAGAAAGCACATCTGTTGTTACAGGCAGCGCAGCAGGCGGGGCTCTTCTCAGCAGTCTGGGACCCACAGCCGAAACCCCTGCCGGCTCAGGCCCTGGGGCATCGGGCGGGGAGCCACGACTATCTGGGAGCAGATCGGCTGCGCTGGAGGCAGAGTTACCACATTTATCAGGCCAGAAGACAAAAAGGCTAAGAGAAAGGTCATTGGATTTTGCTAACCGGGGAGGAGAAGAGTGGGTCCGGCCAAACTGCTCCCAGGGCAAGGAGGCAGCGGGAGGCGGCTGTTGCAGCAGGAACAGCTGAGAGCCACAGCGGCT
>CM053593.1:286607152-286632641 GCA_028646575.1 Pseudocheirus occidentalis | reverse complement strand
AATTGCCTATTCATATCCTTTGACCATTTATCAATTGGGGAATGACTTGCATTCTTATAAATTTATAGAAGTGGAAAAAGGACCCATATGTACAAAAATATTTATTGCAGCTCTCTTTGTGGTGGCAAAAAACTGGAAACTTAGGGGATGCCCATCAATTGGGGAATGGCTAAACAAGTTATAATATATTAATGTAATGGAATACTATTGTTCTATAAGAAATGGGAAGGAGATGAACTTCATAATTACCTGGAGAGGCTTATACGAATTGATGCTAAGTGAGAAGAGCAGAACCAGGAAAAATTTGTGCATAGTCACAGATATATCATATGTGTGACTACCAGCCTTAATAAACTGGACTCTTCTCAACAATGCACAGTTAAAAGACAGCTCTACAAGTCTCAGAATGGAAGGAGATATCTACACTCAGAGAAAGATCTAGAAAGACCAGAGTTCAAATGGAGACTGAAGCAACACATACTGTTGTTCTTTTCCATGTTTGTTTTTTTCCCCCATTGTTACATTCCCCATGGTTACAACGCTCCTAGTTTCCACTGCATCTAGAGAAGTGAGGAGTTCCAAAGTGATGGGGATCTAAACAAAACTTATATGATCCATATTAATACCAGCATATTCCATTTGAATTGAACAATTCCTCACTTTTTCAAAGGTTCATGAATTTAATATGTCAAAATCTGCTGGACCAGATGTTGGTGGTCTATATTAATGATACCATTCTCTTGGACTCCCAGGACTGTGTCCAACATGCAGATTGTTCTGAGTCATTCACTAGTACCTATGCCAACACCAGGTATTTGACAACTTGAAGCTTTCAAAGTTTGTATGGATTAGAAAATCAAGGAGAGTTTCTAAGGAGTCATGCTAGGTAGATTCTATACTTCCATGGGTGATCCCTGCCTTCATGAAATTCCCACATTATTTCTTGGTTTTAAAGAAACTATTGCTGCTAAGTACCTAGCTTGTCTGCTCTGATGGCACTTTTCACTAGTTTTCTGAAATAGCTCCAAAACCTTCCAGGAGATACCAGGTGTACAAAACAATTCTGGGAGGCCTTTTAATTAGTCGGTGCTTTATGTGATTTGTGTGACTAGAATTACAATTCTTTTAGTAGCACAATAATCATACTAACTACATAGGTAGCCAATTAGAGAACATATACTACTAGCTGTTCAGGAAGAGGTGAGAGAAAATAATCCCTTCTCACCTGGTCCCTTCCTACATTTCCAGTCTTCTTATACTTTATTCCCCTCCATGTACTCTACAACCTAGTGATACTGACCTCCTTACTGTTTCTAACACAATATGCATTATCTCCTTACTTTATACATTTTCACTGTCTGGAATTCCACACCTGGAATGTTCTCCTTCCTCATCTCAGCTGCATGACTTGACACTTCCTTCACATCTCAGCTAAAATCCCACTTACGTAAAGAAGCTTTTCTTGGTTCCCATTAATGCTAGTGCTTTCTCTCTCAAAGTATCTCTAATTTACAGTGTATATAGTTTATCTGCAGATAATTGTGTTTCATTTCCTTTATTAGACTATGAGCTCCTAGAAAGCAGGGATTCTTTTTCCTTTTCTTTGTATTCTCAACTCTTGCACAAAGTAAGCACTTAATAAATGCTTGACTTGACTCTTGTAATTAGCCCCTTGAACTTAGTAAGCTGAAGAACTGGTTTACCTTGATTTTTATCTCACTATATCAGATCAGAGAAACAGTTCGTCTTAAACAGGAATGTCTCCAATTTCTTACAGAATCATAGCCTTTCACAGTTGAAAATGACCTAAGAACTGAGCTAGTTCAGCCCACATCTGAATCCTCTACAATATCCACAACACATGGATATCCAGCTTCTACTTGTAGACTCCCTAGGGATGAGGAAACAACAATTTTCTAAGTTGTTTCAGGCCATTCCTTTTTGGAAGAGTTCTATTTGCTAAGAAATTTTACCTTGTTCTGAGCTAAATCTGCTTCTCTGTAGAGGTCATCCTTTTAGAGGTTAATTAATCAACAAACATTTATTGAATGTTATGTGTCATAGACTGTGCTATGCATTGGGGTACAAATATAAATAGGGAAAAAAGTCCCTGACCTCAAGAATTTTTCCTGAAGTACTTTTCTCACAAGTTAATGAATACAAAAATGATGACTGCAGCATCCCAATAATACACTTAGAATTAAAACTTTATTTGGGATATGGAGCAGTGCCATCTTGAAAAAAAATGTAACATGCCATCATTGTCCACACTGACTTTGAGAATTTATAGCATTGGGGCTGCTAAGTGGTACAATGAATAGAGTCCTGGAGTCAGGAGAACCTGAGTTCAAATTCGACCTCAGACACTCGACACTTACTAGCCATGTGACCTTGGACAAGCCACTTAACCCCAATTACCCTGCCTTCTCCCCTCAAAAAAGTATAAATAAAAAAATTTATAGCATCTTCAGACCACTTGACAACTCAATGCTAGGTCCACTCAGCATTATGTTTCTTTGCTTTCAGTGGTATGAGATATACACACACACACACACTATCTCTGTCTGTTTATCTATCTATCTATCTATCCATCTGTATGTATGTATGTATGTATGTATATCTATACGTACATATCTATCTATATGTACATATATGTACATGTGTATGTGTGTGTGTTTGGGGGGAGAGAGAGAGAGAGAGAGAGAGAGAGGGAGAGAGAGGAAGAGAGAGAAGAGAGAGAGGGAGAGAGAGAAAGAGAGAGAGAGAGAGAGAGAGAGAGAGAAAGAGAGAAAGAGAGAAAGAGAGAGAGAGAGAGAGAGAGAGAGAGAGAGAGAGAAAATATCTAATTTGGAGACAGAAGACCTGGGTTAATTTCTTAGCTCTGTTGTATGACTTTGGGAGGAAAAAGTCATTCTGCCTTGTGGAGCTTAGTTTCCTTATCTTTGAACAAGGGGGCTAGCATAGACAATCTAAGGACCGACCCAGGTATGAATCTTACTCATTATATTCTATATTTCTGACAGGCATATTATTGAAAAAAAATACAATTTTGGTTATTTATTAGATCAAACATTCTAATAGCCTGTTCTGTACACTGTACATTTTGTAGCTACTACCTCAACTTGAGCTGTTAGAATTAATCTATCAGCACCAGCAACAAGATGGTGATGAGGTGATTCAGTGGACAGAGTGCAGGATCTTGTATCAGGAAGATTTCAAATCCCATCTGAGACACTTACTAGCTATGTGACTCTGAGCAAGGCATTTAATCTCTATCTGCCTCAGTGTCCTCATTTGTAAGATGGGGATAATAATAGCACCTACTTTCCAGGGTTGTCATGATGATCAAATGAGACAATGTTTGCAAAGCACTTTTTAAACCCTAATCAATTATTATTATCAATTATCAATAATTAAATCATTATTATCATCATCATCATTTAATCTACAACTCAAGCTATTTGTCTTATAATTGGTCATGCTGCCTGAATCTGAAGGAGTGTCAGTGTTTGGTGAGGTCCCACATCCCAATAATATTCAGAGTTCTCTTATGGTGACTCTGGACAGGCAGCCATCCATCCGTCTCTACTGCAACAGTATTATCACCTTCCAGTCTCAACACAGCCCATTCCTGACTAGTAGTAAGAGTATGTCTCGGTTCTTATGTTATACCGAAAGCCAAAAGAAACAATTCATAATGGAGACTGATGCATCCAATGCCTTTTTTAAGTATTCTGACACATGATTGCCCAAAATATTTACTGGTCATGACTTTGACATAACAAATTTCACATAAGTTCATTTGTATTATATATGTATGTGTTCATACCAAGGATCCATTAAGGGTAGCCAGTAACTGCAACCTCTATTAATTATTTTCTGTTGTTAGGTAGCAATAACACTAAGTTTTGTCATGGACCTGTCCTTGTCCCAGGAAAATGATGCCATCTTGAAGATGGTAGATATCCTAACTGAGGTGACTCACTTCTTCTTTTGTGCTGAATCTCTCATCGTGACCAAAGCACTCTACCAGTGACTGAAAGGAAATTTCTGATTCTGTATTCTTCCCTTTCACATCATCTTCCAATATTAGACCCAAATTTACCTCATATTTTTAGATGGCATTTGTAGCCTCCAGATAAAATATTTATTTAGGTAAATTTAGGTAAATAAATATTTACCTTTCCAGGGTATATAGCCTTCCAGTTCAATAAGTAGACTTGTACGTGCATATTTTGTTTCAGTAGGCTTACCTTGACCTTAAACTATATCCTCTGAGTTTTGCTCACTACCACTAACAGCAGATGAACAGTAAGAATGCATTGTTTGTGATAGCCTTGATGAGCAAAGGTTTCAGAGCTGTCAAAGATATAAATATAAGAAAAAAAATTCTCTCCAGCACACAGTGTGTGTGTATGTCCAAAATAATTGGTAGAGGCCTTCCATACCCCAACCTTTAGGCCTAGGGAAACTTTTTAGAGAAGGGGTAATGTTTAAGTCCATGATCTTATCTGCAAAGCTAAGAATGAAAGAAGCAGAGATGTGGCCCATGAAATGTTCACATATGTCACAGTTCAGGAACAAGTGGTGAAGCTATCAAGAGGCTGATTCCACCAGTCACTGTGCTTTCTGGTAGCTTTCTTCCTAATCAGACGTCCAAAGCCTTGAAATCTCTTTTCCAGGACCAGATTATTTCTTCTGGCTCAGTCCCAGCAATTTTGACACTTTTTAGAAACACTAGTTCCTGACCTGACCTGACATTTGCTTTACAACAGTTGAGAGTCCAATTTGGATCCCTCCCTTTCCCTCAAACTTAGTGATTACCCTACTCACCACAATGTGTTAGCTCCTATGAGATATATGTCATCATCAGTCTGGTAGTAACATCAGTAATACATTACTATCAAGTCCCTGGTGTGTGACATCATCCAGCTATGGTCTATATAAAACATTGTTCTTATGAAACTGACTGACATCATTTCACCTAACATGGCCATTTTATGGAACTAATTAGCAACATTTATATGAGTATATGTCTGTATATAAGCAAGTGAGTCAGTTATCCTAATGAGTAAACTTGTCAAATTCAATTAGCTTGGAATTGAAAAACAAAACAAATGATCACCACCATACTGAACAAATTTGCATGATTAAATAGAGAACTGACAGAAAATTTCTTCCATCAAATAATACCATATATATGTATATATATGTATATATACATACATATACACACACACACACACACATATATATATATATATATATACACATATGTAAAATACTTGATCATTTCCAAGGAATTTTGCATCAATTATTTCATTTGATTTTTGGTAAAACTTCTACTTTAGCGCTTAAATGTAGAATGGAGTTGATCTTGAATTCTCAAGCACCATGTTAGTAAGAACTGTAGCAACTGGTGGTGGAAAAAGCCTTATGGTGGTAAGGAAAGGCCTCAGATAAAAACTTGAGCTAACCTTGGAAGGAAATTAGGGATTATACGAGGCAGAGGTAGGGAGAGTGTATATTCTGGACATGGTATAAAACCTGTGCAAAAGTACAGAGGCAAGAAATGTAATGTCAAGTTTTGGGGATGGTATATAAAACATTGCCTATAAAACAGAATGCATGAAGAGTAAAACTATGAAATAGTCCAGGAAAAGTAGACTGAAGTCATATATTTAAAAAAATTCCAAACTGAAGATCATAAAGCCATAGGTTTGCAGCTAGAGAGAACCCTAGAGGCTATTGAGCATAACCTTCTCATTTGACAGATGAGGAAATTGAGGAGCAGAGAAGCTAAATGACTTCCCCAAGGTCACATAGCTAGTAAGAGTCTGAGTTATTATTTGAACTTCATTCTTTCTGACTCCAGGTTTAGCCCCTTATCTTTTTCACTAGCTGCCTCTATGAATTTTATTCCTATAGAGCCTTGAGCAGAGGCATGATACAATAAGGCTTATATTTTAAGAATATTATTTCTGACAGTTGTATGGCAGGTGGATTGGCAGGAGGAGAGCAGGGATATCAGTTAGGGGGTTCCTATAATGGTTCTACTGAGAGATGATAAGGATCTGAACTAGGGTAGTTGCTTCATTAGTGGAGTGAGTAGATGGATATCTATCTAGTCCCTACCAGATTTAGTGACTAATTGGTTATAGGGATGAGGGAGATGGATGAGTAAAGAATGACTGAGGTTGATAACCTGATGGGGGACTGATGCTAGAGTTCAATGGCATACTCAGTAGCAATATAGCAGTTTAGAGTAGGTTTGGAGGAAGGAGATAAGATAATTAGCATGTTTAGAAAATATTGAAGGATCTTATACAGACAAAGAATCTGAAAATATCCAATGATAAGCTGAATTTGAAGTGCCTATGGGACACCATAGACACATTTTGATCAATGACAAATGTCGAGAAAAATGGATAGACTTTGGGATTCCATTAGTTTTTTTTTAACCATTGGAAATTTGGGGTTGATTCATATGCATACACATTAAGCAGCATATTTGATTTCTATACCAATTGAAGCTGTATTTATTTAGTACAACCACTCCTTAGCAATGTAATATTGTTTTTTACAGAAGTATATGAAAAGAATCATTGTTTGCCAATATAGTAGCTATGATGAAATAGGTTCTTTTTAAAAAATATTATATTCTTTTCATTACTGAATATAAGTAGGCAAGTGATCAATAGGGAAAAGAATTTTTGAGTCATTTTATAACGATAAGGATTTGATAACCAAGGTAGAAAATATAAAATGCCTAGGGTCATTTTTTCCCTAGAGAAGTGGTCAAAGGAGATGAATAAACAGTTCTCAGGGAAAAAAATGCAAGCTATTAACAACCATATGAATGAATGAATGCTCCAAATCCTTAATAAGAGAAATGCAAATCAAAATTCCCCTCTCACACAACAAATTGGCAAAAATGACAAAAGACAAGAACAGTCAATTTTGGTGGGAATGTAGAAAGACAGGTACACTACCACATTATTGTGGATGTGTGAATTAGATAGCCATTATAGAAAGCAATTTGGAATTGCTCAGATAAAATTACCAAAATGTCCATATCCTTTGACCCAGAGATTCCACTGTTAGATATATATATCCCAAGGAGGTCACCCACAAAATGAAAGGCTCCATATACATCAAAAATATCTATAACAATACTTATTATGCTAACAAAAATCTGGAAACAAAGTAGATGTCCATCAATTAGGGAACTGTTAAAAAAATTATGGTACATGAAACAAACTATTGCTGAGATGTAAGAAAAAGATAAAGAAATACAGAGAAACATGGAGTTACATGAAATGATGCAGAGGGACGTACATAGAACAAGGTAACAATATATGTAGTAATTACATCAATGTAAATGGAAAGAACAATCAAAGATAAAGGAATCCCACCCCTACACCAAATTACTAAAAATGAATGTTGCAAAATTGCAAAGAACAACCTTGGTTCCAAAGAAAAGATATGAAAAACACCTCTCCCAACTCCTTTGCGGTGGGGGGGGGGGAGAGGGCATGAGTATGGATCACTGCATATAATGTCAGAGTTTTTCAATATTTTGATTGATTGAATTGCTTATTTCCCACCCACCCCCTTTCTGTTCTAAAAAGATTCTTTGACATAAGAGACGACTTTCTGGGAGAAGAAAGGTGAAAGGATATAGGGGTACATCATTTAGATTTATCTAGGAAATATAAAAACAAAACTATGAGTATGAATTTTAAAATATTTTATTTAGGTCTAGTTCCTTTAGTTCATCTTCAAAGTCTAGTTCAGAGTCATGAATATAATCACTCATGAATTTTTATTTTAAAACATTTTGGTGCTGTATCTCTTTTTAAGTGGTGGGAAATGACAAATTGTCTTCTAAAGAAAAATATAATACTATAATTTTCTAGGGAGCATGAATTTTAAAGCAAAATATCATTCCTTGTCACTTTCAGTAATGTAAGTTGATAATTTATTGCTATGTGATTTTCATAAATACAAAATTTTTAATGAATAATAATTAGGGTGTTATTTATTTTCATCTTTTGAACTCTCAAATCGAGGTAGTTTCTTCAAGGATAACTGAGGGCTCCCTTCATTGCACTAATAAGCTCTTCTTTACTAGGTTATTAATTCTTTCTAGACTCAGGTAGATGCTTAGGTGTCAAAGAGGAGAACATTCACTTCTCACTCTACCCTCTTTACCCCTCAGCATTTACTCTCAGTGTTAGACTGGGTAAGCTGTTTTGACAAATATAAGACTATGAAAACCTTGAAATGGCCATAGTATTAGTAGCCTGCTTTATGAATAACTGAGGTAGCTGTACTCCATATTGCAATAGCCTCCTGACTGATCTCATTAATTGCCACTGTGCCACGCCCACCAGCCCCACAAAAAAAAGCCCACAACCAACATTCTTCATATAGCTATCAAGGTGATACTCCTAAAATACATTTCTGCCTGTGCTACAATCATGATAAACTCCAGTGGGTCCTTATTACCTCTGGAATCAAATACAAATTCCTCTGTTTGGCATTTGAAATCCTTTATAATTCACGTCTAACCAACATTTCCAGCCTTGTTCTTAGTTACTCCCTTTTACTTACTCTGTGGTCCAGTCAAACTGGTCTTACTATTTCTCATACAATATAAACCATTTCCCTTCTACATTTATTTGCCTTGGCATGGTTGGTGGACTTTCTAGAAAAATCGCTGAGAGTTCTTTTCCTGGGTTGCTTTGTGCATGGCAGGAGCCCTGAAATTTTTAGACATTTTTACCAAGAAAGCCTTTAAAGCATTTGTCAGGATCTCTAGAAGGGTAGAATCCATTTGTGTTCTAGTGGGGAAAATAATGGGTCTGGAGTGAGAGAACCTAGGCTCAAATGTCAGAATCACAAATTTAGACCTGGAAGGGGTCTTAGGGATTAAGTGTATTTCCTCATTTTTCAGGATAAGGGAAAAGATCCAGAGAGATTAAGTGACCCACCTAAAGACATGTAGTGAGAATTTGTACCCACAATTTGACTCCATATTGATTTTGTCTAATAGTGTGTATATATGCAACAAACAATACAAATGATTAGTGAGTTGGACCTACACTTGGAGAGGAGAACAGGCTTTATTGCCTTTGGGAAACTACAAAGCTCCTTCAATGACTCCAAGTTTCCTACAAAAACAAAGGCTCATCTTTTCAATACTAATATTCTACTGGCATTACTATATATCAGTGAAACAGGGAATAAATTGTCTCTGAAAAATTAAAAATGTTTGTCACAAAGAGAGTGATGATGAGATACATGAAGAGTATGAACAGTGTGTGACATGATGGGGGTAACATAAGCAATGAAGAACTCCAAAGAACAGGTGCAAAAGATGGCACAAAAAGTGTGTAAAGAAGAGAAGATGGGCTAGTCATATGGGGACAGGGAAAGATGACAGGTTGATAGCCAGAGTGTTCTACTGGTACTCCTAAAATGTCAGGAGAAAGTACAGAAGGTCTCTAACATGTTAGGGCAAACTCCTTTAGGAAACTTTGGGGAAGACATGGGCAAGTGTCACATAGAGTGACCTGGCATTGTTGAAGAAAACTTCTAAATGAAGTACATACGTCTATTTGAATATTTGAGCATGTCATTACATGATTAAAGAATAAATGAAGGGTACAGTATTTAGAAATGTAGTATGAAATAGCTTAAAGCTAGAATCCAGAGATCAGGTTTTATAAGACCAAAGCAGATGATGTAAATATAATATTTCAGTAAAAGGCAGTGTAGTTTTCCAACACAAATAAACCACACACTTGACTTTCTTTGATATACAGTTTAATGAACACATGTCCTATAGTAATAATGGCTTTTTTCCCTTTCAACAATAGAACTTAAAAAGAAATAATCTAATCTTTCACAAAACAATCTGATCTTTAATTAAATGTGAAGGTACATCTATCTATCTATCTATCTATCTATCTATCTATCTATCTATCTATCTATCTATCTATCTATCATCTGTCTGTCTATCTATCTGTCTACCTACAGATAGTATAGTTATTATGGACTTGTGCTTTCATTCACATAGCAGCACTATCAGTAAGAAAAATCCTTCCATTGATGCAGATGGGTGGCTAATGGTGGGAATAACTTCACATGTTCATTGTTAGTATAGAAAACTCTTCCTTTTTGTACATAGATATCACATGTGTACTGATTCTACGTAGGTCTGTCATAGTTAGAAGTTTGTAAAAATGGCAGCTATAATGGGAGTGATTCAGTGATGCAGTGTTTTTTCTAGTTAATACTGGAACATCACAAGAAATTCTGTAATTTTATGAGTATATATGTGCATGTACGCATGCATGCTTTCAGCCTGTCCCAATGTGCTCTATATTTGTATGTGTAGTTCAGTGACAGAGAAGGTGGAAAAGTGACACACAATAGTTTGTACTCAGCACAAAAACCACTGTATTAGTCCTATGCTTTCCATATTACTCCTTATTTGGCAATTATAGCATTGACTTTTTTTATCAATAGATTGCTAAAAAGATGATTGAGGGGCCCAAGCCCACTAGACCAAGATAAAGTGTTCCTTATTATTGGGGGGAGGAGGAGAAGGACCTTGTTTTAAAAATGACAACAATAATATATTTTTCATAATGTAGTAGAAAGATAACTAAATTGGAAGTCAGGAGACTTAGTTCTTGTTTTGCACTGACCTTGCACTGTGACTTCAGTCAAATCACCCGAGCTACTGTAACCTCATTTTTCTTTTCTGAAAAATGAGGCAATTGGATTAAATGAGCTTTACGCTATCTCTTAGATTGAAATAAATTTTAGATTGTTGGATGTTGAAAAAAAGTTCTAGTGGTTGCAATTTTTATGTCAGTCATTAGATGAGTCTTTGAATTAGAGTTAAATGAACATAGAAATCTAGTACAATATTTGACATTTCCTAGAAAAATTATTTCTTATGTTATAGTAAAAAAGCATCAGCACTTATCTGTATACTATCATTCCCCCAGTTTAGTTTGTTAAAACACTTATACATTTAGCTTTCATGCTAAGGAAATAAAAGATAATTTGTCTTTGGATATTTGAAGGACCGGTTACAGAGGGAATAGAACCACGACTCTGATTGACTGATAGAATGGGAGGAGAGAAGAGGTTGAGGGTATGTATAAAACAGAACATTCATGGCCTCCTGAGACTACCCTGCTCCATTTTTAAACTGGTCATGGAAAAAATAGGCCATACTTAACCTACTTCACAAATATTGAAGAGAGGAGATATGGATTAACATAAATTCACATGAAAAAGACATAGGTCTCAATTGACTGCAGCCTCAATAGAAGTGAACAAGTGAATGGAGTGGTATGGTTATTGAATCTGTCAATGTGAAATGTTCAATTCAGTAAACATTTATTAAGTTTGTATTATGTAAAAAGTAAAAAGCAGCATGGTACATTGGAAAAATCTAGACTAGGAGTCAGAAAGACCTGGTTACTATATAGATTCTGATAAATATTAGCTACACGTGTGACAAGGACCAAAACACTTAATGTTTCAGTGCCACAGGCAACTCTCTTAGCCTTAGAGGCTATCAGTTACCCATCTGTATCGATGGAGTGAGTTTCCACAATGGGAGCTCCCCAAACTAAAGAAAACAAAGTCACAAGTGCTGATCCTTACTCCTTTCCATTCTCCTCTCCCCCCAAAAAGCATCATGCATTGTTTGTTACTGGTAAAATAAAGATGAAAAATCAAGTAGTCTAGATGGAGGGAAAAAATCATTTCACTTCATTGCTAAAATGACTTAATATGGTATTCAGGTACAGGTATCACATTTTCAAAAGATTTTAAGAAAATAAGAACTTGTTGAGAAGACAGTGCCCAGGATGGAGATGGGTCTGGAAATCATGTCATTTGAGGAAGAAGCTATCCGAGCCTCATTCTTTTTCTAATGTGTGAGCCTTTCGTTCTAATTTTATTAATGATTTTACTGTCATAAGACTGGCTTCATTTTCAACAACATTTGTCTTTTAATAAACACATAGAAATAAATGAAATATGAGTAAAAGATGTAGGTTAAAAGGGATAACAAAGGGTACCATCCTGAATAATGTGTGTACCAAAATCCAAATTAGAATAAAAATGATTATTCTAAAGATAATGATAATAATGAAACAACACACCAAAACTTATGGGATGCAGTTGAAGCAGTCTTTAAAGGAAAGTTTATATCTCTGAACATTTCTCTTAATAAAACAGAAAAAAGGAGAATCAGTGAACTTAGTATGAAATTTAAACTATCCCCAAACAAACAAATTAACAACCCTAAAGCAAGAATAAATGAATGAATCTTGAAAATTAAAGTAGACAAAATGTAAAATAGGTGGATTATAGACATGAGCAAAAAAATGAGCTATGTTTAGAACGACTAACAAAATGAATACATTTTTAGCCAACCTGATAAAATTAAAAGTAAACTATGTGAATCTACAATATAAAAGAAATAAAGAGAAACTTCAGAAATCACCATACACAATTATTTGCTGGCAAAGCTAAGAATTCAAAGGGAATATTAAAAAAATATAAAATACCCAAGATAAAACAAAAAGTAGATGTCTTAAACAACACTGCCTCAGAGGGGGAAAAAAATCAAGTCATAAATGAACTGCTAAAGGGAAAACAGCAACCTCTGTTCCAGATGGCACCATTTATAAATGAATTCTATAAAATGTTAAAGAATAATTAATACATAGGGATGATACTAGACTTGTGGTTTTGTTTGTTTTTGGTTTCTTGTCCAAGTATTTGATGTAGATGCACTTTCTCCTTAGAGATTTGAATAGGAGCACCAAAAAATTAAGTATGACTTGCCCAGAGTTACACAGCTGGTATATTTTAGAGCATATATCTTAAACCCGGGTCTTTTTGGCTAAGATGCTGGCTCTCTGCCCATTATCCTAGATTAAAAAATATATTTTCAGAAACTGATAAAAAAGAGACTCTACCATATTCCTTTTATGTGACAAATACTCAATATTCAAACCACAGAGTGACAGAACAAGTTTAGAAGTATACCAATTTAATTACTGAAAAGAAACCAAATAAATAAAGAAAACCATCATTCATTTGATGGAAGAAAAAATAATAAATCCAAGATCTCAAGAGAGATAATGAAAGAAGGTTGGAATGAAGGTGGCATATCATTACTATATCTCAAATTTCATTATAAAACAGTAAATATCTTAACTCTTTAGTCCTAGATACAAAAACAGAAATATGGCAGTGGAAAAGCTTAAATTCATGGAAGGATTGGGTTCCTTCCCTTACCTCAATCAATCATTCACTGCAATGAAGTTTAAAATGCATAAACCAGATGGTTTACACCTGTGATCTCTTTACAAGGTGTGACTCTCTTGGAATAAGTCAAAGAAAAAACAATATGATTGGTTGAAAATATTAGTCATGTCCCTTGAGTCTCCAAATAATAGCAGACTGTGAGTTTAGTCCAGAGGACTCTATTCCAGTTGTGGAAGGTTCCAGTTCTGAAGTTGAGGATTCCAGTATGAACCAAACCCCTGAGAGGGAATCTTTTTGGTTGGGGAAAGACTTTTTTCATGTCTCTGTCCTTCCTCCCATCCCCACTGATCATGTCACTGAAGAGACAGTGACAATATGAAACAACCCATCCCCCCTAAGTGAGAGAGAGAGAGAGAGAGAGAGAGAGAGAGAGAGAGAGAGAGAGAGAGAGAGAGATCAAGGACGAACGTGGACAAGCTCAGGGGGATACAGGATACAGCTATCTAAGATATGTTTCAGGGAGTGTGACTTCCCTCACTTTTCAAGGTGGACAGAATCCTGCCTATGAATTTTATTCAGGGACTGATCCTCAGAGCCCACCTGAGAGCTACACTTAAGAAGAACTTAATGAGGACTTCACATTGGGAGTAAAAGAGTCCTAATGCCAGAACTTGTGAGAGACCACTTTGCTACATTTGTTCATTACAGATATGCCTCATTACCTTCGTACTTTTAAGTTTGAACCTACTCTCTTCAAGGATCTTGTATATATAGAGGGATAGTATTCCCTGGGGTGTGTGTGTGTGTGTGTGTGTGTGTGTGTGTGTGTGTGTGTGTGTGTATTAGTGGGTGGGGGAAGCACATGGGGAGAGAGAATATTTTGTACCAACTATTCTTACTTTACTGTACCAATTTGGTGAAGACCTTTCCTAAAATCTAATTAAGCCTGACTGATTGTGTGGGGAGCACACCAGCAAGGCACTTATGAGTAACAATACCAGGAAGTCCTCCACTCTTTAGATTCACCCCTGGAACCATGAAAGAAGCAGTAATCATTGCCATATAGGGAACCAATCTTCCAGTTCAAGTGTGAGTTGAGAGAGTGAGCCCTGTGGTAATTACTTAAGTAAGAATCAGTTACAAACTAAATAACTATATGGAAACATGCACTAAATTACTGTTATTGAGGAGTAAGAGAAATGTTCATTCCAATCACTCTGAAAATGAGTAAAGATGACAAAAAATGAGGACAGTCAATGTTGGGGTTTATATGGGAATATAGACACATTCATACATTGTTGATGAAACTCTGAATAATTACACACATTCTGAATAGCAGTTTAGAAGTACGCAAATAAATTATCAAAATGTTCATTCTCTTTGACCTAGTAATTCCACTACTGGGCATATATATTACAATAAAATCAATAGTAAAAACGAAGTTACAATATACTTCAAAATATTCATAAAAGCACTTTTTTGTGAGAGCAAACACACACACACAACCAAATGAAACTGGAAACAAGTAGGTAACCATCCATTGGGCAATTGAGGGGGTAAAAAAATTGGCACTTGAATGTAATACAATCTTGTTGTGCAGCAATAATATATGAAGAATTCAGAGGAATGTGGGAAAATTTGAATGAATTGATGCATATCCACATAAGCAAAAGAAAAAAGGAACAAGATATACAACAAATATAGTAATATAAATTAAAAGATGATTAATGGTAGTTGAACTTTAAGTTATTGACAAACTAAAACAGGTCTGAGAGACAGATAATGAACATCAACAGAGTTGTGTCAGAGATTATGAAAGACAATATTATATTTGTTTTAGATGCAAGTATTGCATTGGTTATATTTGCTTAACTGTTTTTCTTCGTTACCAGGAAGAATTCAAATCAATACTGCCATCACTCCTGAAAAGGTTGCATTAGTACTTCCTTTACTTACCAATGGTAACTTTCTAAGCCAAAATAGCCCACCATTCCCTCTATATGTATTGTCTCCCCTGGTTTAAATTAGGGCAGGGGCTATCTTTTACTTTTGTTTTTGTATCAGTGATGCTTACCACAATTCTTGGCACAAGGCAAGTACAAAAGATTTTTATTCATTCTTTCATAGATCATATTTATATGAATAAGGGGAAAGTGGAGACAGGAGAAACAATTCAGCATGTACAGGTGTCCTAGAGAAAATAATTTCTTTTTTCTTAATTGTTAAAAATCATATTATAACATATGGATACACCATTGTTGACTTAGAAAATAATTACAAAAGTTACATTTGAAATTTATTTCATCTAATAAGATCAGTGGTGAAACAAGGCTGTCCACTATCACCCCTCTTATTAAATCTGGTACTAGAAATGTTAGTAATAGCAATTAGAGAAGAAAAAGAAACCAAAGGAATCAAATTAGGCCAAGAAAAGAATAAGCTATCACTCTTTGCAGATGATATGATGATCTACTTGGGGAATCCTAGAGAATCAAGTAAAAAACTTCTTGAGACAGTAAATAAATTTAGCAAAGTTGCAGGAGATAAAATAAACCCACACAAATCCTTGTAAAGCCAAGCAACAGTAGATTCCCAAAAGAATGCTACTGTGAACAGCTTTCAAGATTCAGTTTACACAGTAGTAGTGAACACTCTGTTTATCTCATTATAAATAAAGATTCAGTACAATATTCACAGTATAATACTTTCAATATTATATCGTATTACAGAAAGTCACAATATTTAGAACAAGGAACAAAAGACAGATCACCTGGTTTCCCTAAGGGGTAAACCAGCTTAACACTTAAAGATTCAATCAAAAATTCAATACTGATCTTCCACTCATGGGGAAACCATTAACTTTAGTTTCCAGTACAATCCTTAGAAAACCATACAAGCTTTCCACCCCTTGATTTCCAACAAACCTCAGTTTAGTCCAAGGGGAGGCCTTTTCTTCATTTTGACTCTGGGTAGTCTCTCTGATTCCCTGCATCCTCTTCCCTGGTCCCAGCTCCCTCCTGAATCTGCCAAACAATCACCTGGATTCAGGAGCTGCCAGCTGCCAGGCTCTCGTCCATTCCTCAGAGATAAACAGCTCCCAGGTCCTTGTCCAGTCTTCAGGGCAATCCCCAGCACACACTGAAGTTCACAGGGTTCAGCACACCTCAAACCCTTTACCACTTCTCTTGCCTGGAACTCAAGGATCAGCCAGGCCACAAACAAAGTCCCATCCTGTTCATGTTTCAGTCAGCTTCCAGATACTGGGAGAGGAACTCTCTCTCCCTCTCTTTCTCAGCTGACTTCAGTCTCCATGAATCTTCCTTCACTGAGGAGCCAAATCCAATTCTCTCTCTCTCTTTCTCTTTCTCTCTCTCTCTCTCTCTCTCTCTCTCTCTTTCTCTCTCTCTTTCTCTCTCTCAAATTCTTCTTTATATACAGCAATGGCCTCCTGTCTCAGCCAATAGCTTTCTTCCAAGTCAAGTCAACACTGGAGTTCATACCTTCTCAACAATGGACAGAGTTCACACCTTCTATACTTAGCCCTAAGTTACTAGGTACTACTTAGCCCTGAGTTACTAACTAAGTATATGATAAACTGATTACTATTACAATCCCCAGCATTCCTATATATCTCCAACAAAGTCCAACAGCAAGAGATAGTAAGAGAAACCCCATTTAAAGGTACTGTAGACATTATAAAATATTTGGGAATCTACCTGCCAAAACAAACCCAGTACCTATAACAACACGACTAGAAAAAGCTTTTCACACAAATAAAATCAGATCTAACTGATTGGAAAAACATCAATTACTCATGGCTGGGTAAAGCTAATATGACAAAAATGACAACTTTACCTAAATTAAATTACATATTTAGTGCCATACCAATCAATCTACCCAAAAATTACTTTATAAAACTAGAAAAAATTGTGACAAAATTCATTTGGAAGAACAAAAAGTCCAGAATATCAAGGGGGGCAGCTAGGTGGCGCAATCAATAGAGCACTGGCCTTGGAGTCAGAAGGACCTGAGTTCAAATCCAGCCTCAGACACTACCCAAAAACTAGCCGTGTGACCTTGGGCAAGTCACTTAACCCCAACTGCCCTCCAAAAAAAAATTTACAAAACAAAAAAACAAAGAAATTCTAGGGAAGGTGGCCTAGCCATATCAGATTTTAATCTGTATTATAAAGCATCAGTCATCAAAACTGCTTGGTACTGGCTAAAGAATAGTATAGTGGATCAATGGAATAGATTGGATACAAAAGACTCAGTAGTCAGCGATTATAGTAATATACTGTTTGATAAGCCCAAAGACCCCAGTTTGGGGGATAAGAATTCACTATCTGACAAAAACTGCTGGGAAAATTGCAATATAGTATGACACAATAGCATAGACTATCATCTAACGCCATACACAAAAGTCAAGTCTAAATGGGTGCACAATCTAGGTATAAAGGCTGATACTGAAAATAATCTGGGGAAGCAAGGAATAGTTTACCTGTCAGATTTATGGAGTAGGGAAGACTTTAGGACCAAAGAAGAGTTGGAGAGTGTTATAAAATGCAAAATGGATAATCTTGATTACATTCAATTGAAAAGTTTCTGTACAAACAAAGCCAATGTAACCAAGATTAAGAGGGAAGTGGGAAACTGGGAAAGAAGTTTTACAACCAATGTCTCTGAAAAAGTCCTCGTTTCTAAAAAATATAGGGAATTAAGTAAAATCTATAAGATTACAAGTCATTCCCCAATTGATAAATGGTCAAAGGATATGAACAGGCAATTTTCAGACATAGAAATTAAAGATATCTTTAAGCATATGGAAAAATGCTCTAAATCACTATTGATTTGAGAAATGCAAATCAAAACAACTTTGAGATACCATATCTCACCAGTCAGATTGGCTAACATGACAAAACAGGAAAATGACAAGTGCTGGAAAGGATGTGGGAAAAATCAGAACACTAATGCGTTTTTGGTGGAGCTGTGAACTGATACAACCATTTTGGAGAGCAATCTGGAATTATGCCCAAAGGGCTATAAATAATTGTATAACCTTTGACCCAGTAATACCACTTCTGGGGTTGTATCCCAAAGAGATCATAGAAGTGGGAGGAAGACCCACATGTACAAAAATATTTATTGCAGCTCTCTTTGTGGTAGCAAAAAACTAGAAATTTAGGGGATGCCCATCAATTGGGGAATGGCTAAACAAGTTATGGTATATGAATATAATGGAATACTATTGTGCTATAAGAAAAGGAGAGGAGATGGACTTCATATGTATCAGGAGAGGCTTATACAAATTGATGCTAAGTGAGAAGAGCAGAACCAAGAAAAATTTGTACAGAATCACAGATATGTGGTATATGTGATGACTAACCTTGATAAACTGGACTCTTCTCAGCAACGCACAGCTATAAGACAACTCTACAAGTCTCAGGATGGAAGAAGATATCTACATTCAGAGAAAGATCTAGAAAGACCAGAGTTTAAATGGAGACTGAAGCAATCTACATGCTGTTGTTCTTTTTCATGTTTGGTTTTCTTTCTTTTTTCCCATTTTTCACTCCATTGGTTACAACCCTTCTATACAACCAGACTATTGTCCAATGTGAAAAATATTTGCAGATCCTATACATGATTGCATGCCACCATAGGGGTAGGGGGAAGGAAGGGGAGAAAATTTGAAACTCAAGGGATCGTGGAACTGAATCTTGTAAACTAAAAGTAAACAAACAAGTTGATTAAAAAAAGAAATTCATTTCATTTTATTTGTTTTCCAAGTTATTATATTTGAGATTACAATAATTTAATCCAGTATGTTGCAGACCAATTTGGCCATAGGATTCTTAGGGGCTTAAAATGCATTGATTTGGCCCATAAATCATGGATGGAAAATCTAGGGACTTTGGAATGACTGTAAGGTGAGAGGACTGGGGAAATAATGGAACAAAATAAAGGAAAACAATAGAGAAAAGTTAGTATAATCTGCCTAAGGGCAGCTGGGTGCCACTTTGAGAAAAGAAGACCTGAGTTCAAATTCTGCTTTAATGCGTATTAGTTGTGTGACCCTGGGCAAGTCATTTAACTTCTCTCAACTGCAGATTCTCCATCTGTAAAATGGGAATAATAATTATACCTCACAGGGTTGTTGAACGAGATGAGATAATATATGTGCAATGCTTTGCAAACTTTAAAATCCTGTATAAGTGCTAGCTAATACTTTAATGTAACACCTTCTGGATCTGTCTTAAACCTAGACTGGTTGGAGTGAGCTGATCCTAAGTAGCAAAACTCTCCAGGATTTGAAGTTTGTGAGTTTTCTAGCTAAGTCAAATGAGTACTTCTTAAATGATGAAACTTTACTCACCACGGGGAATGTTTAAGAGAGAGAAAAAAATTAGGTGGAGATGGGGTCTGGACCAGGTGATGCTAAAAAGAATGTTCTCAAACACCAGCACAGCGGAATTCTCTCTGTTTGTTGCCCTCTCTGGCCCCTGACCCCTGCCTCCAGTCCTGGTTCTTTTACTTTCTCCTTTCCATCTTCTCTCAAACTTTCTACATGCTAAATAATCCCCTCTACAGTCTATCATTACTTTTGGAGGTGGCCTGGGGGAAGGGAGGATTTTGAGAAGAGAGGTGAACAGCTGTGACCAGAGGGAATGTTGCATTCATATTAGAAAAGCTGCCACAGATAATAAATGTTTTGAACACATACATAGTTTTATGTTTTAGAGCGGAAAATGCCACTAGCATCAAAAATTTCTCACAGAATGTTTTTATATCATGTAGAATATGGTTAGAGAAACATCAGTCTAATTTGATATTGGTATTATGGTTGCATTCAGGTGTTTAGAGTATGTTGTGCTGTTGCTCCCCAGTTTGTTAAGTACTTGCTCTTCACTGAATTCTTCTCATCTTCAGAGTGATGCCAAGCCAGAACAGTGTTGTTTGATTTAGGAAAATGCTAAGTATCATCTCAATTAGTATCTTAGCAAGTGAAGACTCAATCTTTTTCTTCCTAACTTTCTGTCTTCCAATATTCTCACAGTAAAATGTGCTACAATGAAGGTAGCACATTTACATATATTTGGGGTGACCAGGACAAGGCCTGGGCAACTAATCATGATTAAAAGATGGGGCCATTGTGCAGGCCTTTGATTATGTATCCTTGATAGACTGAATGTTCTCATTGACTGAGTAAATAAATTAACCAACAATTATTTAGTAAGTGCTTACTATTTGCAAGGCACTGTACATCTTTGAATTGGGGATACAAAGACAAAATTGAAAAAAAAAGACTTGCCCACAAGGTTGTATTCTAATAGGAGAGACAACATGTAGACGTATGAATATACTGTATAGAGAATATCCTGGTCTTTGATTGGTTAGGGCTATATTAGGTTTGAGTAGGTTCTGGGACTCTGGCTATTAAAGGGGAGAAGATAGTACTGCTAAGATTCAGAGTGACCAGGAGTAGCTGACCAGGAACCTGAGAACAGACTTTGGTTCTTGGTGAGTGAAGAATATGCATTGGCATAGCCCCCTACCCTCAAATAAACACAAACCTTTCCCTTCAGCTCTAGGTATGGCACCAAGAGAGATAAAGCGGCAGAATCCTTCAGCCCTTCAAGAGATTGTTGGCAGGTGGGAGCAGTGGTGGAGTATAAAGAATTCCTACCTGGGGTAGGGAACCTGCGTCTTTGAGGCCTCCAAGTTTTACAGAGCAAATCCTTTTATTAAGGAGATTTGTTCTGTAAAGTTTGTGTTCAGTCAAGTTGCCACATTTGAGGACTGAGAGGACCATATTTGTTTCTAAAATTTTGAGTTCCAAATTCTCTCTCTTCCTCGCTCCCTCCCCCTCCACTCATTGAGAAAGCAAGCAATTCAATTAGGTTATACATGTATAGTCAGTCATGCAAAACATCTCCATGTTAGTCATTTTGTGAAAACATAGACCAAAAGAAAACAACCTCAAGAAAAATAAAGAAAATTTTTAAAAATTGCTGCATTCAGACAACATCAGTTCTTTCTCTGGCTAAGGGCAGTATTTTTCATCATAAGTCTGTCAGAGTTGTCTTTGATTGTTGTATTATTGAGAATAGCTAAGTCATTCACAGCTGATCATCTTTCAATGTTGTTGTTACTTTGTACACAGTACATTTGACTTTGCATCAGCTCTTGCAAGTCTTTCCAGATTTTCCTTAGAGCATCCTGCTCATCATTTCTTACAGCACTATAATAATCCATCATAATCACACAGAACAATTTTTTCAGCCATTCCCAAACTGATGGGCATCCTTTCAGTTTCCATTTCTTTGCCACTAGAAAAGAGTCGTAATAAATAGTTTTATACATGTAGGTCCTCTTCATTTTTGGCTTTTATCTCTTTGGGGATAAAGACCTAGAAGTGGTATTGCTAGGTCAAAGGGAATGAAGGGTATTATAGCCCTTTGGGCAAAGTTTCAAATTGTTCTACAGATTGGCTGAATAGTTCACAACTCCACCAACAATGCATCAATGTCTCATTTTTCCTATATAGCCTCAAACATTTGTCATTTTCCTTTTCTGTCCTATTAGTCAATCCAATAGGCATGAAGTAGTACCTCAGAATTGTTTTAATTTGCATTTTCCCAACCAATAGGGAATTAGAGCATTTTTTCATATAGCTATCTATAGTTTTGATTAATTCATCTGAAAACTGTTCATGTCTTTTGACCATTTATTAATTGGGGAATGGCTCTTATTTTTTTTATAAATTTGACTCAATTCTCTATATATTTGAGAAATGAAGCTTTTATCAGAGAAATATTGTAAAAAATATTTTTTGCTGTTACTATTGCTAACTGTATTTCTTTCTTATTTCTTTCTGTGCCCCATTTATTCTATCTTCTCTTGCCTTTCACCCTGTCTCTCCTCAAAAGTGTTTTGATTCTAGGTATGGCACCAAGAGAGATAAAGCGGCAGAATCCTTCAGCCCTTCAAGAGATTGTTGGCAGGTGCTTCTGACTCCCCCAATCTGCCTTCCCTTTTATCACCTTTCCCTTCTCTCATTTCCTCCCACCCCTTCCCTTCTATAAGGTAAGATAGATTTTTCTATCCAATTGAATGTGTATTTGAGACAATTCTGATGAGAATAAGGTTCACTTACTCACCCTTGCCTTCCCTCTCTTCCCCTACACTGTAAAAGTTGTTTCTTTCCTCTTTTATGTGAGGCAAGACCCCATTCTGCCTCTCCCTTTCCCTTTCTTCTAGTACATTCCTCTCTCACCCCTTAAATTTATTTATTTTGCTATTATCCTTTCACGTTCAACTCATACCTGTGCCCCCTGTCTACATACACTCCTCCTAATGGGAAATAATAGTAATGAGAAAGTTCTTATGTGTTACAAATATCATCTTCCCATGTAGGAATGTAAAGAGTTTAACCTTATTAAGTACTTTGGAGTTTCTTTTTTCTGTTCACCTTTGTATGCTTCTCTTGAGCCTTGTATTTGGAAGTCACATTTTCTATTCAGCTCTGCTCAATCATCAAGAATGTTTGAAAGTCCTCTATTTCATTGAATTTCTATTTTTTTTCCTCCAGAAGAGTTATACTCAGTTATTCTGGGTGATTAGTGGTTGTAATCCTACCATCTTTGCCCTCTGGAATATGATATTCCAAGTCCTCTGATCCTTTAATGTAAACACTGATAAACCTTGTGTTATTGTGATTGTTACTCCATGATATTTGAATTGTTTTTTTCTGGCTGCCTGCAACATTCTCTCCTTGACCTCTGGAGTTCTGGAATTTGCCTATAATATTCCTGGGAGATTTCATTTTGGGTTCTCTTTTAGGAGGTGATTGGTAGATTCAATTTCTATTTTACCCTTTGGTTCTAAAATATCAGGGCAGTTTCCTTAGTGATTTCTTGAAAGATAAATGTCTAGGCTCTTCTTTTTATCATGGATTTCAGTTAGTCCAATCGTTTTAAAATTATTTGTACTACATCTTTTTTTTTCCAGTCAGTTGTTTTTTTGATGAAATATTTCACATTGTCTTCTATTTTTTCATTGTTTTGTTTTTGTTTTATTGTTTCTTGATTTCTCATAAAGTTATTAGCTTCCATTTGCTCACTTCTAATTTTTAAGGAATTATTTTCTTCAATGAGATTTTGGACCTTCTTTTCCATTTGCCCAATTTTGCTTTTTAAGGCATTCTTCTTCTCATTGGCTTTTTGGACCTCTTTTAGTTAGTTAGTCTGTTTTTTAAGGTGTCATTTTCTTCAGGATTTTTTGTGTCTCCTTTACCAAGTTGTTGACTCATTTTTCATGATTTTCTTGCACCACTCTCATTTCTCTTCCCAATTTTTCTTCTATCTCTTACTTGATTTTCAAAATCCTTTTTGAGCTCTTCCATGGTTGAGACCAATTCATATTTTTCTTGGAGGCTTTGGGTGTAGGAGTTTTGATTTTGTTATCTTCCTCTGAGTGTGTGTTTTGATCTTTCTCATCACCATAGTAACTTTCTATGGTCAGATTTTTTTTTCTGTTGTTTGCTAATTTTCCCAGCCTATTTCTTCTGCTTCCAGGGTGGAGGGCACACTCTCCTAAGCTTCAAGGGTTTTCTGCAGTTGTTTTCACAGATACTTCTAGGGACCTGTAAATTTTCAGGCCTTCCAAGGTACTATGATCTAAGAAGAGGTGCATTTGGCCATAAGCCCAGGTGTGCTAGTACTCCTTCTCACCCTGGGACTGCCACATAGGACTGCAACCCAGGTGTAAGCATGAACAAAGCAATAGAGTTCTGCCTTAGTGTTAACAAAGAGACCCCTGCAATTGCCTTCTGATAAGTTGTTCAGTCCATTTGCCATCTGTGGACTGAGAGCTGTGGGAGCAGCTGCTGCTATTGGTTCAATGACTCCCAAGGCCTGTTTCTGGTTTGCTGGGGCTTGGTCTGTATTGGCATGACCTGTGCCGGACTGTGCTCCATTCTTACCAAAGTGTGACAAATCTCTCCTGTTGACCTTCTAAGTTGTTTTTGGCTGGAAAATTATTGCACCCTGTCCTTCTGTGGGTTCTGTTGCTCCAGGAACTGTTTTATGGCATTATTTGAAGGTGGTCAGAGGGGTTTTGCGGAGAGATCAGATGAGTCAATCTTTTCACTGCTTTCTTCAATTTCATCTTTGTTAGTGGTATATTCACCTTTTTCATTTTTAATACTAGTGATTTGATTCTTCTCTCTTTTTAAAAAAATTCTATCAACCAATTTTTAAAATCAGTATAATTGGGTTCCCCCACCCATAAAACCAACTCATAGTTTTATTTATTAATTCAATGGTTTTCTTACGTTTAATTTTATTAATCTTATCTTTACTTTTTAGGATTTCCAATTTGGTGTTCCATTGGGAAATTTTAATTTCTTTTTTTTCCAGTTTAAAAAAAAATCATACATAATTCATTGGTCTACTCTCTCTCTCTCTCTCTATATATATATATATATACATACACACATATACATATAGTTATAGTATATATAGTGTATATATATATATATACATAGAGTTATATAGTTGACTTTCTTTTCATAATTTGATTGATTTCTTTGCATTACTCTTATTTTATTCTTAATGTTTACTCACCATCTTTTATTTGATTTTCAAAGTCTCTTTTAAACTCTTCCAAGAACCCTTTTTGGGTTTGTGATCATTTTATACTATTCTTTGAAGTAGAAGTAGTTATTTTTAACTTCACTGTTTTCTTCTGAGTTTCAATCAAAATCTTCTCTATCACCAGAGAAGCTCTCTATGGTATTTTTTTTTCCTCTTTTGCTTACTCTTTTTTTTTTAGTGGTTTATTTCTTGATTGTTTTTTTTTATTTAGTTTTTATTTGTTTTCTTGTTTACATTATTCATTTTCATTACATTTTTTGAATTACACATTTTCTCCCCGTCTTGCTCCTGCCCCAACCCCATAACAGCAATCCCACTGTAAAGCCCCTCACCTGCTCTGCTCTCCTATTTTCTGGTAGGGCAGGAGGGGTCTCCCTATCCCAGCCCCTGTATATCTTAATTCCTAGTTGCAGGTATTGCAGAACTTTAAATTCTAGATTCTGTCTATTCCTCCCTTGTCACCCACTCCTACTAGAAGGACACTCAGATCAATACAGGCTATGGATGTGTGATTATACAGGACA
>CM053593.1:286584452-286606652 GCA_028646575.1 Pseudocheirus occidentalis | reverse complement strand
ATATATATATATATATACATTTGTATTCCCTTCACCTATCCTTAAACTGAGAAAAGTTTCATAAGTTACAATTATTATTTTTCCTGTTGGCATGTAAATAGTTCAACTTTGATAAGTTTCTTATGATTTCTTTTCCATGTTTGCCTTCTCATGCTTCTTGTATTTGAGCGTCAAATTTTCTTTTCAGTTCTGGTTTTTTCAGCAAGAATGCTTGAAAGTCCTCCACCTCATTGAATGACCATATTTTCCCCTGAAACATTATACTCAATTCTGCTGGGTAGGTGATTCTTGGTTTTTATCCTACCTCCTTTGATCTCCAGAATATCATATTTCAGGCCCTTTAATCCCTTAATATAGAAGATGCTAGTTCCTGTGTTATCCTGATTGTGTTTCTACAGTAATCAAATTGTTTCTTTTTGGCAGCTTGTAATATTTACTCCTTGATCTGGAAACTCCAGAACCTTGCTATAACATTCCTAGGAGTTTTCTTTTGGGGATCTTTTTCAAGAGGTGATTGGGGAATTCTTTCAAGTTCTATTTTGCCCTCTGGTTCTAACATATCAGGTCAATTTTCCTTGAGAATTTTTTGAAGGATGATTTCTAGGTTCTTTTTTTTTTTTTGGTCATGGCTTTCAGGTGGTGCAATAATTTTTAAATTGTCTCTCCTGGATCTAATTTCTGGGTCAGTGGTTTTTTTCAATGAGATATTTCACATTTCCTTCTATTTTTTTCATTTGTTTGAATCTGTTTAATAGTATTTTTATTTCTCATAAAGTAATTTGCTTTCAATTGTTCCAATCTAATTCTGAAGGAATTATTCTTTTCAGTGAGCTTTTGAGATTCCTTTTCCATCTGGCAAATCTGACTTTTTAAGGCATTCTTCTCCTCATTGGCTTTTTGGGCCTCTTTTGTCAGTTGAGTTAATTTATTTTTTAAGGTGTTATTTCCTTCAGTCAGGTTGTTGACTCTCTTTTCATGATTTTCTTGCATCATTATCATTTCTCTTCCTAATTTTTGCTTCACTTCTCTTATTTGCTTTTCAAAAGCCTTCTTAAATTCCTGTATGGCCTGTAAGTAGTTTATATTTTTTGGAAGCTTTTGGTGGAGGAGTTCTGACTGTGTTGGCTTCCTCCTGATCCATGCTTTGATCCTTTTTGTCCCCAAAATAGAAATCTAAAGTTGGATTGCTGTGCTTGCTTTTGCTTCCTTTGCTTGCTCACGTTGTCAGTCAATTACTTGACTTTTGAGCTCTTTGCCACAGTAGAACTCTGCTTCCAGAGGGGAGAGCTTTGTTCCAAATCACTGGGGTTTTTGCAGCTGTCAGAGCTATTAGGAGGCGACTGTCTCTACTGCTTCCACCAGCTTTGGCTCACTGGTCATGAACCTCAGGACCACCACCCAAGACCACCATCCTGATCCAGGCAGTTTAAGGCAAGAGAACTTAGCCTCTGAATGGTCACTTGGTCCCCCTGCAATCTTCAGGCTGGGAGCTCTGAAGCAGCCACATGGAGGTGGCTGCATGGTTGCCTCTTCTGCTGCTTCTGGCTCTGGGGACAGAGGGCTGGATCTGCTCCTCTGTCCCACCTAAATTCAGCTGAGTTCCACTGACCTTTCACTTTGTCTTTCGTATTTATGGGTTGGTAATTCTGGAAACTGCCACAGCTGCTGGTGATTCTCTCTCCCAAATGCTCCACCTGTGCTGGTCAGGCTGCCATAGGGCTAAAACCACAGGTTCATGCATGGCTGGCCTCGGCTCCCAGCATCCTGTAATGAACCCTTCCTGTCCACCTGTTGGGTTGCCTTCAGTGGGAAATTTGTTTCTCTGTCACTTTATGGGTTTTGGAGCTCTAAAATTTGTTTTAGAGTCCTATTTTATAGGTATTTGAGGTGGTTATGGGAGGCCCCACGGAGTTTTACTGTTTCTATCCTACTGTCTTGACTCTGCCCCCCTATTTTTAATATTTTTATGTGTCTTCTGTTTTTTTTAAACATCATCATGGTTATCCCCAGTATCCTTCACCTCCCAGAGAGCCTCCCATACAATAATTAGTATATTTAAAGATGAGAAAAAGATGAAAAGATTAGCATAACTAATCAATGTATTAGAAAAAGCCCCAAAGAATGTGCAACATCTAACAACTGTGGTCCTCCCACTTCCATTAAGGGGTGAGCTGGTGGTGTCCTTTTACATCTCTTGATTCGAGATTTGCTTGATCTTTATAATTTCATTACATTCACTCTGTGTGCATGTATGTATTATTCTTTCCACTTACATTGTTGTAGTAATTTTAGTATTGTAGTAATTGTTTTCTTGGTTTTGTTTACTTCACTGTGCTTCAGTTCATGTAGATACTTCCATATTTCTGTGCATTCATCACACACATATTTTCTTACAGGTCAGTAATATTCCATTACATTCATGTACCACAATTTGTTTAGCCATTCCTAAGTCAATGGGCTTCTACTTTGTTTCCAGTTCTTTACCATAAAAAATGTTGCTATAAATATTTCAGTATACATGGAAATTTCTTAATGATAACTTCCTTGGTATATAAACTCAGTAATGGAATCTCTGGTTTGAAGAGTATGGATATTTTAGTCACTTTATTTGCACAATTTCAAATTGCTTTTTACCATTTCACAGTTCTACCAACAATATGTTAGTGTACCTATCATCCCCCAAACCCTGTAGCATTAACTACTGACTTTGCATACATCCATAGGCTTTCTTCATACCTGGAATAGTCTCCCTTTTCATCTATAAGTCTCAGCTAAAATCCTACCTTCTTCAAGGAGATTTTCCTTTTCACTAGTGCTAATTATCAAAGATTGCCTCCAGTTTATCCTATATACATCTTGTTTATATATAGGTTTTTGCATATAGTCTTTACCATTAGAATATATACTCCTTAAGAATAGTGACTGTTTTTATCTTTTTGAATGCCCAGGGCTTAGCCATGTACACAGTAAGTGGTAGCATATGGTAAGTACTGATAAATGCTTGCTGACTGACTAAAACCAATATGTCACACTTTTGGACATATATTTTACCAAGTGCCCTCAATACTGACTTCTCCTTTTGAGTATTAGCTACTCTTTTAGTGTGGCATGTCATTCTGGGAAGCACAATCCTTGCTCAGAAAAGTTGGTCTCCTATGGTCGTGTTTGTTTTCCCAGATGAAACCCAATATTAGATCCTTGTCTCTTTTCCCCACTCCACATATCTCAAGAGAGTATGCTTCCTTAGCATTCTTTTAATTCTCCTTTTATGGTAAAGCCTATTATTCACAGCCTCACAAACTTATTGGAAACTGAATAAATTACTATCTGTTTTCTGCACTTGTCAGGACTCTTTGGGAGTACATTTCTGACTCCTTTCTTTCTCTTGTTTCCTCTCTATATTTGAATCATTTTTCACTATGATATCTGCCTTTTCCTCATTGTGTTAGGTCATAGAGATACAAAGAAAAAGTGAAAAAGTCCCTCTTCTTGAGTTTACAAATTAGCTGGGGAGACTAGATCCTCAAAATAGTTACAAGATAATTTTGGGTCAAAGGCACTTAACTTAAGGACCCCTCTTTATTTTCTCTTTTACCCTCTCAACATGATTAAAGAAAACATAAGAGCTTAGTACCAGGAAAGAATGCATATCATTTCTTGGTCTTTTTTTTTTTGAGACCTTGTCTCCCTATCTTGTCTAAGCTGGAAGTGCAGTGGCCATTTGTAATGGCAAGGGAGTTTGAAGATCTTCACTGCCCCTTAATAGGTCTGGGGAATTTGAAGATCTTCTCTTCTCCTAATGGGCCTCACTTGGAGCCCAACAAGAGAAATTTGCTTAGGGGAGGCTTGTTTTTCAGGAAGGCCCACCTTTTGTTACTGTGTAATTAGGAAGTGCATCACAAAGGTTGTGATGTCTTCTGACCCTGGAGAAGGTTATATATACTGCCTGAGGTGAGATTTTGCTTTGGGACTCACTTATGGGGAAAGTTGTGTGAGTTGGCCAGAGGACACTCTGGGCTGTCATTGAGAGACTTTGGCTTTGAAAACCCAAATGTTACTGATTTTCTCTCTGATAATTAACTATGTAGGAATGTGATGGTCAGATTGCTAGAAGCCCTGTCTGTTTAATTGTGCTATTTTCTCTGTCTGTATTTTTTTTTTTTGCTTGTAACTTCTGTTTGTATTTTCTCTGAAATTCAAGGGGTTAACTTTTCCCTGTGACATAGGTAAATGATATATGTTAGATTAAACTAACATTGTTAATCCCTTTTGAGTTTCTTTCCTTTAGTAAAGCAGATCAAAGAACTTGTGTTAGCAGCTATCCTGGGTATGTTAGTGTGCTTGCTACTACTCCATTGATCAGTAAGATCTCACTTCTGATGGACACAAAGATTTTACCCTCTAAGGTTTTTGTTTGTTTGTTGTTGTTTTTACTTAGGCTTATTTGACCCTTCTTAGACAGCCTGGTGGCCCTCTGTTCTGGGGGTGAAGGGTCACCATAGTGGTATAGGACTTTGTGAGGACACCTTATCAGCTTCAGCCCAATTACATCTCAGAATTCCCAAACTCAAAGCATCTACCAGCCTCTTCCTCCCTGAAGCGGGGCCTACAGTCTGTGCTACCATATTCAACAATTTTTTTTCTTTGCTAGAGGAGGTAGTGCTTAATAATTACATTTATTTGCTTTATATGAAATCCCTTATTTATAGAGGTTGTAAGTCAAATACACTTCCTCACTATGTTCTCCCTTCTCTCATGAATAATTCAGATGGGTTTATTTTATTGTTCATTGATGATTATGCTTAGTTCTGATATACAATGTTATTTTGGGGGTGATTCCTATTATCTGTGACTTTTGGAATATATAATTCCAATCTTCCCTTTAATTTCTAGTGAATTTTAGGTAATCTTAGTTATTTGCTTTGAATTTCCTTCATAGCTAAAGATCTTTTTCTGGTTACTTACAGTTTTTTTCTTTGACAATGAAATTCCAAAATTTAACCATTATATGCCTTGGCATTTCCAGTGAAGTTTTTCTCTATTGTTGACATGTGGATTCCATAAATCAGAAATTTGCCATCTTAAAAAAAAACTTTTATGCAGTTTTCTTATATGATTTTTCTATAAAAGCATTCAGAATTTTAAAATTTATCATATTTTTTACTCTGGGACATCCATGTTCCCTAAATTATTTCCAGGCATCTTCTCTTCCAAGCCAGTTGCTTGGATTTATTTAGCATACATACATTCTTCTAAAATCTTTCTTTGCTTTTCTACTGCCAATTTTTCCATTTTATTATGTTTTGGTTTTTGAATTAATGAGAATTATTTTTTCTTTTCCTCAACTTTCCCATTCAAAAGAGAAAAACAAAACCTTTATAAAACATATTTCTGACAAATTTTCTTCTACTTCTATATTTTTAGTTCAAAATTTGTCATGTTCTCTTTAATAAGAATAAGAATACTTTACTTCTACTGCTTTAGAAGGCTATAGAACAATTAAGTGATAGAACCAAAACACAAATCATGACCTGATGACTGCAAAACTAGGGATATTTCCAATCTAACATACTTGGAATGAGGTAATGATTATAGTTAAGCAATAAGATTAATTTTGACTTTCCCAAAGGTTAGAGTACAAATTACCACCATAATGAGTTTAAAGAATTTAGCAGTGATTCAATACTTGTGCCTAAAACCTGTTTGCTTCTCACCTGATATTAAACTGATTTAGTTCTGTAATTTTTTGAGAGACAGGCTTGAAAAGAGTTTTTTATGTCAATCAACAAGCATTAATTAACTGTAGAGAGCCAAAATACTTGATTTTGGGGGGGTCAATTCTTATGCAGATATCTTGGACAAACCTAGAAGCTTTGAAGCCAGCTCTCTTTGCATACTCTTTGCTATGCCTTTAAAAAGTCTAACTGACTTTCCAAAGACCTGTTGGTTTTCCCAAGACTTTTTGGTGCCTAGAATTAAGAAGCCTGATTTTATCTGAGCCACTTCCAGGATGTAGCAGACTATTGTAATGATGAAACTATGATAAAGACAATAATCTTTCAGAATGTGACAAACTAAGTTTATTGGTGAGAGTGCTTGAATCTTTGTCATTTGGATTTTTAAAAATCTTGTTCAAATCATCATTAAATGGAGTTCATGGTTCTTCCTTGAACTACCCACTTGGCCTGGTTAATTCTCATATCTTCACTCACACTTGGGGCTGGTACCCAAGTGGCCTATGACAATTAAGTGCCTACTTAATTCTACTAACGAGGTGCTTTGTCAGTCACTGAGAATAAGAAGACAAAAAGGAAATAGTCCCTGCTCTCAAGGGACTTACATTCTAACATGAAAAATAATAAAGATCTGTCAACATTTCTATAACAAAACTATTTTTCTATCAATGACAGTGATACTGAACAAATGGAATACCTCACAGGCAGTATTATTGTTATTCCTTGTGTCTGGAATCTCGTTGATACAGGCATGCTCCCAATTGTACAGTTAACAAAGTATCTATTTCTTCTCATTCTGTATGGCAATTGTATCTGCCTTCCTGTAATTCTTCCAAAAAGAGTCCACTGATCATAATGGGGGCCTTCTTCAAGATATCCTGACATTGTGCAGAAACAAATAGAACATTTTTGGTTCTCCATGCATCATCCCTTGCTTTCATCATATGACTGCCTCTCATTTTTCAGTCATAGACCCACCTCTCAGATGGCATAGAGTTTTGAGAGGATGTTCAGTACACTAGATTAATAGGTTTTATGGAAATTAGGGTTTCCTTTTTATTTATATGGGGGTAGACTACACTTAGATTCAATCCCACATGATTACTCAACCAACCAACCAATCAACTAACCAACCAATCTATCAATAGATAATAGTATCTACTATGTGCCAAGTACCATCTTGAATGCTGGGGATAAAAAAGAAAAAAATACAAAGCATACGTGCTTTCAAGGATTGTAAATTGTAATGAAGAAGAAGATAACTTTATAATATATACACCAGAACATACAAGATAAATATATGGTAGATGAAGTAGATAAAAGATAAACAGAGTAGCTAGCCATAGAGCTGGGGTAGGGGGTGAGGATAAGAAAAAGTGTGCTGGAAGAGATAAGTCTTAAAGGGTGCAAGGGATTCTGTGAAAGAGAGAGAGAGAGAGAGAGAGAGAGAGAGAGAGAGAGAGAGAGAGAGAGAGAGAGAGAGAGAGAGAAAGAGTATTCAAAGCCTAGGGAACAGTTAGTCCAAAGGTATGGAGATGGGCTGTGGAGTGTCATGTTTGAGGAAGAGCTAGTAGGTCAGGTTAGATTGTAGAGTGTATAGAGGAGAGTAGAATATAAGAAGATGGAAAAGGTGGGAAGGAGCTAGGTTTTAAAGAGCTTTAACCTATAAACAAAGAACTTTATATTTGATCTTGGAAGTAATAGGGAACCATTGGAGTTTATTGAGCCCCTCTACTCAGAACTATACTTTAGAAAATAATTTTTGATAGCTAAATAGGTGATAGATTAGTGTGGGGAGAGACTTAGGACAGAGGAGAAGATTCAAGATGGTGCTTGGCATATAGGAATGTGAATGGGGAGGAAAGGGTAGAGAAAGAATTAAAAGAGAGGATGAATTGTTTCTTAGGGAATGGGACTTACAACTTTGATAGGATATTCAAATCTAGGCGGCAAAAGATCTTCAGCTAGAAGATTTTCAGCTTCAATTTACAGATTGGGAAACTGATGACCATAGAGATTAAATGAATTGCCCAGGGTTACACAGGTAATGAGTAGAAGAAGTTTGGATTCAAACTCATGCCTTTTGATTCTAAATCTTACTATACTCTGTACTAGTCAGACTATACCTGGAGTATTATTTTCAGTTTTAAACACAGCACTTTAGGAAATACATTGATAACGTAGAAAGTATTCATAAGATAGCAACAAGTTTGGTGAAAGGTCTCATGGTCATATCATATAAAGTGTGGTTGGAGGAAGTGGGGAAGTCTATCCTGAAGAACAGAAGATACAGGGAAATTATAACCATCCTAAAACATTTAAAGGGTTACCATGTGAGTGGTGATTATTCTTGTTTTGCTTGGCCTCAGCAGCTCTAGGAACAAAGGATGGAGGTTGAAAAGAGATTGATTTATGTTTAATATAAAGGCAGAGGTTTGCTGGAGTCAGCTCCAGCAATTTGGAGAGATGATTGTTAACTTTTTAGAGTGAGCACTTACATCTTGGAAATCAATAAATGTTACATCTTAGGGTTTAATTTATTGTTTTGTTGATTGATTTGTTGATCACAAAGTGATGAAGAAAATGTTAATAATGAAGATGAAATTTAAAAGTATCATGAGTACATTTTGTTTGTCAGAGATCCAGTCAGACATTTGCCAGCACTCTCCTCTTGTATAAAGGAAAACCCTCCTAATAACTAGAACTATCTAACATAGGATGAAAAGATGAGTACTTTTTGGTTATAAAGAGGATTCTTTCTCAGATAAGGGTAAGACTAGTTGGCATCTCAGATTCCTTCTCTCTCAGGGATTCTGACTCTCTGATGTTATAAAAGATTCTCATGTTTTATATTATCTAATCTGTTACCTAATATTTATTGTTTCATTCAGAGTTCTTATTTCTGACCATTTCAATCCCGCTATCTTTTTTTTTTCCAAGTTTTATTTTCTCTTTTGAATCAGTTTCTCTTTCTAGGATTTTGTCTTCTCTTTTTACTGGTTTACTTCCCCTTCATTTGGTTCACTTTTCTTTAAAGTATATTTATGATATTGAGCCTTTTAAAAGTCTTGTCCATTTTCTTTTTGTTTTTATGAGTTCTACAATTTGTTTGTTTAGGACACAGATTTATACCCAAACTTTCTGTCCTGGAATTTTTGTCTTTTAGCCATTTTTCCCCATGAGTATCTTTTCTAAATTGTCCTCCTAACTGTTCAACTCTTTTCTCTTTGACTGATCTGGCACATGAATGTACACATATGTTTTCTCCTATACAAACCCTAGATCCTGGGTGGACTTAGTCTGGTCTAGATGTGAAGTCTAAGGCTTAGTTAAGTCTTTGCCCTGTGTGAACTCCAGGGGAAGGCGTACAGATTACTCATAGATAAATTTCTTGTCCTCTTACCTTGGGAATAAAGGTCAACTCTCTATTGTTATGTCTTTCTGTTCCCCCTCCTCACACAGTTGCAATCTTGTTCAAGTAGCTGGGCAGCACCAATGCCATCTACCTTTAAGGGATTTCAAGGTTTTAGACTGAGTCTGAAATGAGGGCACTAGGTAAAGATCATAATAGCCTGAAACACAAACCTGTCAGGTTTTTCCTTCTTTTTTTTTCACCCCATACATGGAATAGGCTAGGTATAGATGAGTTAAAGCTTTAAGACATTATCTCTGTGATATCATTTCAGAAGGTTTTTATCTTGTGCAGTGAGATTATCTTGTTGATGTGACTTTAATTTTTATAAATTTAGTGCATTTTTTGTTTTGAGGTTATTAATTGGGGCAGTTATTCTGAGAACAACTAATTTTCTATCTTGCTAATAACATCTCCCTTTTCCTCTACCCTTCCATAAGCCATAGTTTATTTCCTGACTTATTTACAGAGGTAGACTCTATCTAGGTTTAGAGAGAGAACATGAAATGTCGGGGGATCATGGAACTTTTGGAAAAAAAAACGTATAAAGACAGATGAACTTAGATATTGGGATGAAGCTGGCCAGTTTGTTCTATCTAGCTACTTACATTGGCTAAGATTTCAAGAGCAAGGCAGTGCTTATTTGGAACACAATACAAATTCTGTCATTAAGAGCTAGGAAATTCAGTGAGATGAACTGAGGAGCTTTAGAAGCAGTGACCAGAACTGTATCAGAAGCCATAGTGAGCAGAGTTCCTGTGACAAGGGGAAGTCACTTAAAGACCTTGTAGATAATCAATCTATAATCATATCTTAGAGATATTGCAGGTTCTAGTACAGATCATGGCAATAAAGTAAATATTGCAATATTACACTAATAAAAAGTGTGCATACTAAAGTTATGTTTATAACTGCATGGTAGTCTTATTAAGTGTGTAGCAGTATTATGACTAGCTAAAGAATGTACATACCTTAATTTTAAAATACTTTGTTGCTAAAAAAAATACTAATCATCCTTTGCGCATTTAGCAAGTCATAATCTTTTTTGCTGGTGGAAGGTCTTGCCTCTATATTGATGGTTGCTGACTAATCCGGGTGGTGGTTGCTGAAAGCTGGGGAGGCTGTTGCAATTTTAAAAAATAAGATAATGAAGTATGTCTCATGGCTTAATTCTTCCTTTCACTTGAACACTTTGAGCCCATTTTAGGGTTTCTAGTTGGCCTAATTTCAATATTGTTGTTTCTCAGGGATTAGAGAGGCTTGAGAAGAGGGAGAGACAGGGAACTACCTGTCAGTGGATCAGGCAGAATACACACATTTATAAATTAAATTCTCCATCTTATACAATTACAATAATAACATAACATATAATAATAATGAAAAAGTTTGAAATAGTGTGAAAATTACCAAAATGTGACACAAAGACGCACTGTGAAGACATGCATTGAAAAAATGAAGCTGATAGACTTGTTCAATGCAGGGCTACCACAAATCTTCCATTTGTTAAAAAACAAACAAATAAACAATCAAAAACCACTCTCTGTGAAGTGCAATAAAGCAAGTTGCAATAGAATGAGGTATGCCTTTATTTCAGTGAGGGTGCTCACTGGTGTTAGTTTTGGCTGTGTGGGGTGGTTTGGATTAGAAGGATAACATTTGTGGTTCTGTGAATGTATAAATAATAGTTAATGCTGATCCTCATTAATTCTGTTTTACTATTCTTTTATTAATTAAATGTTTATTTTAACTATGCATAGAGATGATTAAAGGTTAGATAAAAGAAGTAGTTTCCCTAAAGAGCAAGAAAGTTATGAGCTAAGTGGTGGAAATTAAACCACACTTTAGATGAGAAATTGTCATTTACTACTATGGGTGGAACATATTGTCTGGGCATCAGGACAGAAGAGGCTTAGTGTTAGATTGATAGTATATGCTTTGGTCCTACCTTCTGAACTGGATTAGGTATCAGTCATGATGCCCCCACAGTGTTACCTAAAGGATATTAATACTACATTTTTAACATTGTCCAAGACTAAAAAGCAAATACATACACATGTATGTATATCTATACACAATATGTATATATGTATATATGCACATACACATTTCAGATTATCAATATGAATCTATTTCTATCTTTCTTCCTGTCTATCCATCTATGTAGTCATGAACAGAAATACAAAAAGATTCAAGAACAGAGATATCAGCAACAACCTAGGGCCAAGGTAAAATAGACAAGCAAAAGAAAGATTTAAACTTTTTTCAAAGAATTTGATGAAATTAATCATACCAAATGAGCTAAGATGTGTAGCCTTTTAAGACCATTTATGCAGGCATAGTTGTAAGGAATATCTACATTGAGGAAACTACATGTGCTCTTAAATATTTATGTACACAGACTTAGTCAAGCCTTATCAATTAGGCATATCCACAGTGTTGTTGCTATTGGTAGGCTCAAGTTTACCATCACATTTTCCTGAATGAAAATGAAAGGTGTCTGTGCTAGGGAAAGCAGCAAAAATTGAATATAAATCTAAGTGTTTTTGATGTAAATTTTATTGTTCAAAGGTTTCTTTTTTTGTTTAGTCATGTCTGACTGGGACTCCATTTAGGGTTTCCTTGGTAAAGATCCTGGAGTGGTTTGCCATTTCCTTCTCCAGCTCATTTTACAGATGAGGAAACTGAGGCAAACAGGGTTAAGTGACTTGCCCAGGGTCCCATGGCTAGTGAGTGTCTGAGGTCAGACTTGAGCTCAGAAAGATGGGTTTTCCTGACCAGTGCACTATCCATTGTGCCACCTAAAGCAAAGGACAGGAAAGTTTTTGAAGTGCTTCCATTTACATTCTGACATTTCTACAACTAGATTTCTAGTGTATAAGCTGCTTGCTTCTCAGGTCCCATCACCAAACTCCCAAAAGACTAAGCTCCTTGAGTGCAGAGACTACTTTATTTCTCTTTGTATCCCTATTAAGTACACGGCAACTTTTTAATACATTTTTATTGTGTCAGGTTAAACTGGGACACAGGGACCTGGGGGTGGCCCGTGTTGCAGGGATTTATTTAAATATATGTGATCTGGCCTACTTTATCCCATGTCACCAGTAAGACAGGATTTCCATGTCTTGGAAAAGCAGGAAGACAATTGTGACTTGGTAATCACTCAATTCTCCAATTTTTAAGAGGGGAATTGGGCTAGAATTATATTTATCTATTACAAGTCAAATATTTGCAATTTAGTTCCATGATTCTTAGGGCTCAGGATAAAAGCTCCTGTCTGTGGTCACTCAGGCTAGATAGCATTCCTGTTCCACATCTATAAGTCTATAAAGTACCAGCTTAATCTCAGACAATTTAACTTGCTTACTACTAAAAGCTTATTAGAGAAAAGTCAATTATGGCTATTGAACAGAGATATTTATCAAAACAAGCTGTAAAACAGAAATCGGAGGAACCCATATAGGTTTGTTTAGGTGATAGTGCACGCAGGAGGCTCTGAGACACAGAAGCAAGATAAAATCTTAGCTTAGCCAAGGGAAGAATGATCTCATCCACTCTTAGGAGTATTGTGGGTGAAGGCACTCCAACTGAAGAGGCAGGTGGGGATGTTGGCTTCTCCCTGTATGTTTTATGGCTCCAGGACTTCTCAGTCACCAATAAAGGTTTATACCTTCTCTCCTTCTCAGCTTCTCTCTTTCTCTTTTTAAAGACCCTCAACCAATATGAGGTCATATCTCTCTCATATATTCGCATCTTCATAGGGCTTCCCTTCAGGTGACCACCCAATCTCCCCTGGGCATGGGTAGGCATATATTGCATTGAATTTTCTTGGTAATACCAAATGAAAATGACTACTTCTGGCTGTGGTTGAGTTGAAGCATTTTTTTTCTTGGCATAGACATTCCTGTAGAAGGGTAGCAGATGATTCCTAGAATTTCATTTTCTGAACATGTATGTATTTGTTCTCTAAGGAAGCAATCCTGTCATCCTATAAATTATTTGAAATTAATATCTTGAAAGAAACAAAAATCATTGCATTTGTCTCAGATTTATTTTTTGAGAACTCTACAAGTATGCCACAGTTCAACAGTAAGCCTTATTTTATAAGGTATTTGACTTCTTTGTAAGAAATGTTGCTATGATTCAAGCAAAGCTTTTATGGCTAGGTGCTTGCTCTCCCATTTTACAAAATATTGTTTCATTGATTAAGTTTCCTGCAGAAATTGGTACAAGGAGGTAATTGAATGTGGTTTTAGCTTAAAGAGACTGACCTCAAACATGGCTTTGGATGCAATTTTTTTTTCCCTTCAAAATGAAGTGCTATTGTGCATCAGGGTATTTGAAAATGGGTGGTACATGCAAAGAAGTATTCAGACCTAGGGAAGAATGCCTCAGGTTTTAGTGACCAATGAGAAGGGTGTGATTTTAAAATTAGTCTTATGGTGTTGGGTATGGTCAAATAGAAACCTGCTCAAATCAATCAGGTTTCTAAAGGTCTCAATCTTCCAGTAATAGTGTTCACAGGAGCCTTTAAACAGAGAAATAGATTTCTTGTGGTGGATTGAGTGGCTTCAAAGCAGGTAGGAACCAGATATAGGTGACTTCAGTGGGGTCCATATATAGTAGAGCTGCTTTGAACCCATGTTGTGAGATTTGTTGTGTTTTGGTGAGATTCCTGGTTGTACAGTACTTTTTTTTACATAACAATACAGACAAAAGTCTTCCTCTGTCCTCTGAATCCATTCTGTCAGTGGTAACTAGAGATGAGTTATATCAGTTGCATGATGTTCCCTATGTTAAGGCAAAGAATTTTGAGGATAAAGGGAATTGTTGAGGAAACACTTTTATGAATAATCAACCAAAGATTTTTAGGGTAGGAGTTTATTTGCCCTTCTCATAGTAAAACTATGGATGAATTAGTAAGCCAAAGAGGCTGGAAGTTGAATGAAGAGTTGTGAGATTGTAGTCTTCTGCTAAGAGTTTTAATATTCTCTGGCTTTTTCCTAGGAAGCATGTGCACTAGTTCAACAGAAGATTATTCTCTTCAAACAAACAAACAAACATGGTCACATGACTAACGGAGTGATTGATAGAAAAATTATTTGCATCTAGTTAGTGAGGAAGTTCATGGACTATCAATTCATATTAGATTCTATGCCTCCTGCAGGGGGACAGGGGTGGGGTGGTAGCAGCTAGTATATGGAGTAGGCATCCGTGCTAGGGATTAGAGGAACTAAGGTGTCCCTATTCTATAGAATGATACTTTCCTGGTAATAGTCTTATCTGCTTCTATAGGTTTTCATTTTACTTAGGCAGAGCAGTATTTTCAACATGAAGAATACATAGGGAGCCTGTTGGCTCTCTATACCTTGAGGCTGTCCTAATCTGAGAGATCAGATGAAAATGATACAGTGTCAGTTGTTGGCTGAAGTTAAGTCTGAAGTTGATGGCTCAAATTATGTCTGAAGTTGATGGCTTAAGTTAAGAAATGGGCAGCAGCTATTGGAAAATCAGAGGGTCTGCATATCAGGGGAACTCTGACTAATATAGGGAAGCAGTATGCCATAATGGGTATAGCATCAGACTTGAAGTTAGGAGACCTGGGTTTTAATTCTCTTTCATAGCTCTTAGTTTTCTAGCAGTAGACAACTCATTTGGCCTCTAAAACTTTAGTTTCCTCATTTGTATAATTCAGTTAACAGTACTTGCATTACAATTCCACAATGTTGTGCAGAAAACATTTTGAAAAACCTTCAAGTGCCACATGGATTGAATTATTTTTACTTATAATCACTACATAGTTCTATGAAAGGAAAAGGCAAGTGGAAATATGAAAACAAAGTCAAAGTTCTGAATCTAGAGCAGGTAGACATAGGTCGGAAAGCAGCTGTTCAAGAGTGAATTTAGTACTAAAGGGAACTACCACCATAATTACCTTTTGTCCATCTTTAAAGGACCTGGTGACTTTGTCCTGTCTAGTTCCAAGTTGACTTCTGCTGATGGCAATTAGCTTTCAGTCACTGTTGTTCAGGCTGAGCCAGTGGGTGCTGTCCAGGTCCTGAATCTGCATTCATCTTCCCTTACACAGAAACAGATTTGCTACCTTTACAATCTGCAGTTAATTAGCTGAGACACTGTCCCACCCTTTATGTAAGTTGTCATAGTTATAACAACTAGTGAAAAGTTCTTCAACAATTATCTTGTAGCATATCAGGTTTGCTAAATGCTTTTTTTAGAATGAGAATAACATTTACTATTTATATAGCCCTTTAAGTTTTGCAAAATGCTTTACAGTAAATTAATTTATTTTATCCTTACAACAACCCTAGGAAGTAGCTGCTATTATTACCCTATATTACAGATAAAGAAACTGAGTCAAACAGAGATTAAGTGTCTTGTCCAGTGTCACATATGTTTCTGAAAGCACTAGGTATGAGTGAATTCTTATTGAGGTCAAGTTTTGTTGAGGATACATTTGGTGTCTTTTGGTGACCAGCACTTGCTCTCTTTCTCTGTCTCTCTCTCTCCTCTCTGTCTCTGTCTGTCTATCTGTCTCTGTCTTCTTTTTAGGCATCTGTGTATCAGAGAACAGGACTTCTTCTTGGGAGTCTGGTTATCTATTTATGGTTAGGGAAGGGGCAGAAACAACTCTGAAATTTGTTAAACATATCAGAGAAGAATCTAGTGATGTCATGTGTCTGCTGCTTACTTCTGTCCTGACTTATGTGTGAATCTCGCAGGTTTGAGGTCCTGCTTTGATTCTCCGTGTTAGAGTATAAACCCCAGAGAAACACCCAAAGTATTGCCTGTTACTTGACAGAGATCTGACAGTAGTAGCGAACTTTCTCCTGACTGACATCAACTAATTAATAAATACTTTGAGCACCATTGTCCATTTGGCTAAAATCTACTTAACTATTCTTATTCTGCTCACATTTCTCTTTCTTGGACACAGAGATATTATGAATTATTTTTCAAATGCTTTACTGAATTCGGTACTTGAGTCATTCCACACCAGTCTAATAGCCCTATCAAGAAAGGAAATGAAGTTAGTTTAGCATGATATCAGTCAGTCAATCAGGATTTATCAGTGCCTACTATGTTCCAGGCACTGCATTAAAGGCTGATTTCTTCTTTTCGAACCAATGTTTGCTCCTACTTCCTATTAATTTATTTTCCAAGTGCCTGCAAGCCATCTCTATAAGAATCCATACTAGAACTTTGCCTGGGTTTCAAGTCAAGTTTTTTGGTTTGTAGTATCCTCCCACCACATAACACCCCCTCCCCCCACCACATACTCTTTATTCCAATGTCAGTCACCTCTTGACTATTTCAGAAACATTTTATCTCTCACATCTGGAAATTTTCTCTGGCCATCTCCCATTCCTAGAATGCTCTCTCTCCTCATTGCTGTCTACTTCCCACCCTGGCTTTCTTAAAGTCTCAATTGAAATCCAGTCTTTTACAGGAAGCCTTTCCCAACCCCTCATTTCTAGTAATCTCTCTCTCTTATTTATACAGACACACACAAATACAATCTTGTCAGTGCATATTTGTTTGTTGTCTCCCCTGTTAGACTGTGAGCTCTTTGAATGAAGGGCCTGTCTTTTACCTCTTTTTGTTCTATCCTCAGTCCTTAGCACAGTGTTTATCACATAGTAGGCTTAATAAATGTTTATTGAGTGATGACTGACAGGATTATAAGTGACTACCAATGAATGATCAACTACTTTAAACATTTAGCTGGAGATACCAATAGTCTAGTTGTTTAGGGGTAAAAATGGAAAATATGAGCACAAAATTCTGAATTCTAATGTTCAGTGGGGATGTGCTCTTATGTTGAACATGTTCTTATGAATGAATAAATTATAGGCAATATGTGATTTTCAGAGGACAGTTCAGAGGACACTGATAGGAGTCTTCATTTGCTAGGTATTCTTAGAGTGACTCAGAGTGACTTAGAAACTATAAAGCAATGGTTCTCAACCTTCCTAATGCCCTGAGCCTTTAATACTCGCATGTGGGTGTATATGCATGTGGGCAGACCTGCCTGGAGATGGATAGAGGAGCGGTGTTTTGGTTCCTAAGACCTTCGGAAATATGTGTTTTCCAGTGGTCTGAGGAGACCCCTGTGGCCCCTGTGAAAGGGTCATTTGACCCCCAAAGGGGTTGAGACCCACAGGTTGAGAACCACTGCTAATACAGGCTTTTGGTGAAGGACTCATCAAGATCACTGCATCATCAATTAAATTGTGGCACATCTAGAAAGAGATATGGGCCATATCTAATAAGACAGACCTCCTTATTTTTACTTTATCACAGCGCAAGCATTTTTGCCTAATGGAAATCACCATCGTTTTTTCCTTGTGCAACCACAACAACAAATGCTATGAAGTTTTGAAAATTGTAATATAAAAAGTCCTTGGTGATATCTGAAATAGATGAAATTTTAAGCTTAAGACATCTAAGGATAATGCTTTGGATTTTATTGGAATTGTTATTTTGAGTGAGACTTTTGACCTCTGTCTTCCACCTTTATAATGTTTGATGATGTAATGTTAATTACAGAATATATTGGCATACACACATGTATATACATATATTTTTTGGTTGCAGTATTATTAATGCATTGTCTGCTGTTTTGAAAAGAGAATTGGCTTTTTCTCTCAGGGAAAATGAGTTCACATCTTTGCTATTGTAGCTCATGCCCTCTAGTTGTACTACCATAAATCTATGCCATTAAGGACAGACTGTAGAGATGAGACTTAATGTCACACAGTACTTTCTTTGCCAAACACCATACATTATGGAAAGGACGTTTAGTACACTTAAAAAAATTGATAAGACTAAACATCTTAAATGTTTGTAGAGGGAGAAGAAATGGGAAGCACTGAGGATTCCATTAATAAGTAACTCAGCTTTATTGATTCACATGGTTTTCTGAGCAAGATTTGTTGATAATAAAATAAATGTGAAAGTATGTAAATATTTTTAGCTAATTGATAACAGTTTGCTTTATTGTTAGCCAAGCACAAAGATTATTGTTGAGCATACCAATCTGTATATATTTTCCCAAACTTTTTTTTAATAATACCTCCTTTTCACCATTTGAATCAAAGATCCAGGTCATTTCCCACTGGCATTTTGTCAAAATGTTCTATATATTCAGATAAGAAAAAAATACCATCTCCTACAAGATGCTTTTTCATCCTAGTGGCTCGCTCCTGAAATTATATTCAATTTTTTTCTGTATATATCTTATTTGCATATAGTTGCTTGCATATTGTTCCCCTCCCCCATTAGATTGTGGACTCATTGGGAACAGAAATTTTTTTTGCCTTTTAAAAATATATATATTCCCAGCATTCAGCACAGTAACTGATATATGATAGGTGCTTATTAAATGCTTGTTATCTTGGTGACCATAGAGCAGTTTGCTCATGCCTCTTAAATTAGTAATTCTGTGTCAGTTTTCTGGATGTGAAAGGATGATAATCAGTAGGTAGGTTTAGAAACTGACTTTTCTTTTCCTCTTATTCTGAGAAATTATGCCCTTACCTACAAAGTATTCCCTTCTCCAACTCTGGAGGATTGAAAAGAGATGCCAGGGTGGTATTAAATGGTGGGTCCTTACAGAAGCTATAAAACCCCAGTCATTACCCTTTTCCATCATTCCACGTAATTTGATGTCTGCATGCAAAATATAGGAGCATAACATTACGGATCTAGAATTAGAAAGTACCTCAGAGGACATCTAATCTAGCACCCTCATTTTAAAGTTATGGAAACTCATACCTAGGGGAAGGGAAATCACTTGTCTCAGGTCACATAGAAAATAAATGTTGTATCATTTCCCATCAGTTGCATTCCTTGGATTTGACTCCACTATCATGCTATCTTACCATATAGATGATTGTTAAACATCAACACATCTCAGTGAGAAGGAACAGAGTTTAAACCAATCAAAAAACCCCAGTCCAGTATGATCCTGGAGATGAGTGAATGAAGATTCTGAAAACAATAAAGAAATACAAGGAATTGAGAGTAACCCAGAAATAAACCCAGAACAGGAGAACGACTACACAAGTCCAAGGAGAGTCTCAGAGAAAAGAATGACTTAGTCATAATAATTGGTACCTGGGAGGAATTAAAGAGGTATACTATGTAGTGTTAAATGAAATGATAGCTAGAGATGGAAGAATATGACGGATAGCTTATAGCAGAAGATGGTAAACCTTACCAAAGAATTGGGCTCTCTTAAAATTTGTTTAGTTCAAATATAAAACAATGACTCTGTTATAAAATGAAAAATGTTAAAATAAAGTTTAATAGTATTAAAAAACACACACAGGAAAAAATGAAAAGTATTTGGTATTAAAAGCAATTGACCTGGAAAACAAGGCAAGGAGAGAATCTAAGAAGTATTAGACTACTTGAAAATCAAGACCACAATATATGGAATATCATGGCAACAACTCTGGGTCCCTTGTTTTCAAAACGAGGCTGGTAGATTTGGAGAGGCAGTGTGCAAAAGAAAGAGGTGACTATAATGGTAATGGGAATGAAGATCTTCCCTGCCCCTTGTACTTAGTGCCTTGTTTCAAGTTCATGATTGCATCAAGTATTAAGATCCAGAAGTTGTGAATCCCACAGTGGGAGGAAATTGCTGATGTAACACGAAGGGGTGGAACAGGGAGGAGCTGATACCATGTATAAGGAAAAGCCCAAGCTAGAGAGCCAGAATTGCTGAAAAATAAAGAGAGAGAGAGAGAGAGAGAGAGAGAGAGAGAGAGAGAGACAGAGAGACAGAGAGACAGAGAGAGACAGAGACAGACAGAGAGACAGAGACAGAGACAGACAGAGACAGAGACAGAGAGACAGAGAGAGACAGAGAGAGAGACAGTGAGAGACAGAGACAGAGAGGGACAGAGACAGAGAGAGACAGAGAGACACAGAAAGAGAACTGCTAGGATCCTGAGAACTTCTGAGAACTGCTGCAAAAGAATGGAGAAAAGAACTTGTGGTAGCAGAACAGAGAACTGAGAATTGAACTGAGAACTGAGAAGAGAATTGAGAAGAACTGAGAAATGAGAAGAGAGAATTGGGAGGAAGCATGACTGTGGTGCCAGTACTTTGTCTGTCTGTTCTGATGTTACTTTGTCAGATTCATCTGTTGATAGAGGATCCTGCTGTTTTACAGAAGTCCTGGGACCTGACTGTTGGTTCAGAAGTCCTGAAAGAGGATTTTTTTTTGGCTTTTTGGAGGACAATTGGGGTTAAGTGACTTGCCCAAGGTCACATGACTAGTAAGTGTGTCAAGTGTCTGAGGCTGGATTTGAACTCAGATCCTCCTGACTCCAGGGTCAGTGCTCTACTCACTGCACCACCTAGCCACCCTGAGAGAGGATTTTCTTGTTGTATGTTTACAGAAATCCTGGAGGAGGGTCTTACTGGTGTTTTCACAGGTCCTGGGACTATACCAATGATTTGTGTTGATTTCTCAGACTTTGTTGTTGGGTCTATGTTGATTGCACAGGCAGAAAGTGAATTGATAAGGATGCTGGCAATGTGAATGAATGTTATTGTGGCTTTGTTAAGCTTTATCTTCCTAGGAACAGAAACTGAGAAGGACTTGAGGTGGACTAGACACTGTGAGCTTCAATATGGCACAGGAACTACACAAGGAGCTGGACAAAGAACTGAGAGCTGTCTGCCTTTGAACTCAGGTGACAGTTGGGTAGATTTGGGCAGGAGCTGGGACCATGGAAGAGGAACCATGGAAACTGAGAGCCTGCCTCGAGTCAAGATGAAAAGACTTCTCCTTGGGTATTTAATGCAAACTGAGAAGATCATCATTTACTGTGGCCTAGAGGTGGAGAACTTCGACCTTTGTACTTTGTGTCCATTAAGGAAACAAGCCTCCTTAAGGATGATTCAATTAAGGACTTACCAAATGATTGAGTTACTAAATGATTGTACTTTGTTTAAAACTAGGTGACCACTTGCTGAAAACTATGTGGCCACTTTAGTGATAACTTATTATACTATAACATTGTGAATGCTGTACTTTGACTTCTGTGAATGTTTTGTCTTAGTTTGGTACTGAATAAATAGAGAATTCACTATACTCTGTAATCAGAACCTTGAAGCTGTTCACAGCAGCACTCTTCTGGAAAGCTGATCAAGCTTGGCTTTACAATGACTGAATCAGTCATTGTTTAAAACAGACAAGCAAACCTAGATACTGATATTTCCAGAATGCTGGAACTGGGAGATGAGGACTGACTGCTTGTCAACACTTCCACTTTCCTCAATCCACAAAAACCCTACATACTGAAGATGGCGGCATAGGAGCAGCAAGATCCCACAGCTCCCACACAACCATCCTAAACACCCATAAAATATGACTCTGGACAAATTCTAAGATTCTCAAACTCACAAAAATACAGAAAACACATCTCTCGCAGAAGGCAGCTCAGCAGCAGGGGATTATCACGGCAGCCTGAAATCAAAACGCGGGCAGGCCCCAGGGCAGTCAGGAGGAGCCAAGCAGAGCTGTGCCACAGCCAGTCTACAAGAGAGAAGATCTACAGCCTCCAGCAACTTCACATCTACCAAGGTGTGAAAAATAGGGATTAGAGAAAGGCGCTGGGCAGGAGGGGCTCATCCTGCAGGCCAGGAGCCAAGACCACACCAGCCTGAAACCGCCATGCAGCCAGGCTCCAGGGTGGCCAGGAGGAGCTGAGCCTCCCAAGCCACAGTGTGAGTCTACTTCAGAGAAGGTCTAAAGCACCTGGAGCAATCTTCACATCTACTAAGCCAGGATTAGAGGTCAGTGACAGTGAGTGAAGCTTTCAAGCTAAATTTGGGGCAGAAAAAGCAGTTTTGCCAATCTACCCCCAGGGCAAGGAAGCAGTGGGGGAAGGGCAGGAACTGCTTCAGAGCCCCTGGCCTGCAGATCCAGCAGGGGGGCTGAGTCTTAGCCCTGAGATCAGGGCTAAGTGCTCTTGTGTTGAGTGGCCTGGATATGGATTGTGGTCTTGGGTGGTGGTCCTG
>CM053593.1:286557751-286583952 GCA_028646575.1 Pseudocheirus occidentalis | reverse complement strand
CCACACAAGAGAGTAGGGGGCGTGTGGATGAAAGGCGGGATGATGGAGGGGAGGGCAGGGTCTGGGGGAGGGATGCTGGATGCTCACACTTCAATAAAGGGACAGGGACAGGGTAGAGAACAGAACAAGGGGGGGAGGGATAGGAAGGAGCGACATATGATCACTGTCACAATGTGTCCACTATGAAGATGTCCTGTATAATCACACCTACACATCATGTGTTGAATTGGTTGTCCTTCCAGCAGGGGTGGCTGACAAGGGAGGAATTGAAAGAATCTAGAATTCAAAGCTCTGCAGTACTGGCAACTAGGAATTAAGATATACAGGGGCTGGGGTAAGGAGACCCTCCCTGCCCTACCAGAAGGTTACAGAGCAGACCAGAGGAGGGACTCTACAGTGGGAACACTGTTTGTGGGTTGGGGTAGGGGAAAGATGCGGAGAAAATTTGTAATTCACCAATCTCATGAAAATGAATGATGTAAACAAGAAACACATAAAATTTATTACATAAAAAAACCCTACATACTTTTTGTGACATTTTTTCCTTTCTTTTCTTCTTAAAAGAGGTTGTTAACATTCATTTAATCCATGTATTGATTTTCCTTTTTTTAAAGAAAGTGTTGGGGTGGCTAGGTAGCACAGTGAATACAGCACCAAACCTGGGGTCAGGAGGACCTGAGTTCAAATGTGGCCTCGGTCACTAACACTTACTAGCTGTGTGACCTTGGGTGTGTCACTTAACCCCAATTGCCCTGCCTCCCCCCTCCATAAAGCAAATTTAAAAAAAAGTGTCAAGGGTAGAGAAAAGAAAGTGTATATGGCTCATAACCTATAACAGTTTGTCCTAAAGTTAAATTCCACTTCTATACAGGGGTCATGAAATGACCAAATGTACAATAAAATGACATTTCTTGTTAACTTTGGATGAAAAACAAAACCAGCTTTACCATCTCTTTTATTTGCCACAGGAGATCTTAGGGTTTATAAAGAAATGTATATTTATAAAAACAATTCAGGTTGATTTTATGGGGAGAGCTGGGAATACACTTGTGGACAGCTTTGTATTCCACTGGTGTCCTAGAAATATCAAAAGAAAGTGAGAAAATGCCCAGCATATTAGTTGAATCCCTAGTAAACATGGGAGAATAGGGACAAGATGGGCAGGTCTATATAACTTCATGTATTGAAAAGAAAATGCTACAAAGTTTTGAAAATTATAACGTGAAAATACTGACTGTTCTCTAATACAGAGAAAAGGTTTAACACAAGGCAAAGTAGTGCTTTCAATTTTATTAGAAATGTATTCTGTATGAGAACTTTGACCTCCTTCCTGTCTTCCCTTTATAATATTTGATGGAAGAGATTTTTATATTCATGGCTCTGTAGTGTCAATGTGATATTCACAGCACCTATAGTGGCTATGAATATGCTGGCATAATCCTGAATTGCAAAATATATACCAGATTCTCCATGTGGAAGACAGAACCAAAACATTTATTTAAACACCAGAAAGCCAACTATCATAGCAACAAGAAATCTATAAATAATAACAATGCAGAGGGCACTGCTATCCCCAAGCCTTCCCACAAACAAACATTCACAACTCCCTGCATGCTTTCTCTCTCTCCCTTAGCTCTAACTACTCTGACCAGCCTCCTATGGGTTCTGTTCTATCCTTCCTGCTCTACCTTCTCCACTTACTTGGCAAACTCCTCCTACTGCAGACTCATGTGACTCAGGCTTCCATGTGACTCAAGCAGGTCACATGGGCCTATTAATGGATGGGGAAAATCTTTCCATTTTCATTAGCATTACAGGTTCTAAAGTTGGAAGGTACCTCAGAGATCATCTAGTCTAGCCCTTCCATTTTACAGAGGAAGAAACTGAAGCCCAGGGAAGTTGTGATCTGTCCAAGGTCCACATAGTTGCAGGAAATATCCACATTAATGAGGGCATAGATCCAAGGGAGTACAATGGGTGTTTTGCTTCTTATGGGCTCCATACAACCCATGAGACTTCACTTAATGAGTTGCAAATGACTGAGATGACTTCAAATATTGTATATCTAGGAAGCTCATACAATGTCACCTTTTATTCCTCCTGTCCATGCCATAAGGTCTTGAAGTATCATTTCAGAGGGAAACCCATTAGGTTCTCGGGGGGCCGCTGAATTATTCGTTTTGGATTTCTCCTTCTCTTTGCTGTCGGCTACTGGCACCCATTTAAATATCCTAAGGGATGTGTCCCCCACAGTTACCCACTTCTTCTCCCATTTCCGCACTTTCTCGATGGCGGCCTTCACCTTTTTGATGTCGTCTTTGGCCCGGCTGCGGGTCTCGGCCGGCCCGACCGGCCGGACATGGTGGCGGCCAGAGCGGCGGGGGCCCGGGGCTCTGCTCCCAGGGCACGGAGAAACTCGCGCCACACGCGCCACCACCGCCCGCCCGCAGCTGCCGCCGCCTCAGCCGCGTCACCGGCGCCGGCCCCGCCCTCCCCGCCTCCCTCTGCCTCCGCCTCCGCGCCCTCCTCCTGCGCGCGCCCCGCGGGGCTCGCGCTCGGCCCAGCGCGCCTGCGCGGCCCTTGTAGTATCATTTCAATGGTGGAATTACTTATAGTGGTTGTACATATAAGTCAAAGAATTTAATTTTTCAAGCTACAGAAGAGCTTTACTTGTCACTAGTAATCCCCCCCCCCCTCAAATGCTGCTAAGGGGGTACAACGGATAGAGCACTGGACCTGGAGTCAGGAAGACTCCTCTTTATGAGTTAAAATCTGACCTCAGACACTTACTAGCTGTGTAATCTATGGCAAGTCACTTAACCGTGTTTGCCTCGGTTTCTTCATCTGCAAAATGAGCTAAAGAAGGAAATGGCATACCATTCCAGTATCTTTGTCAAGAAAATCCCAAATGGGGTCATGAAGAGTTGGACATGACTGAACAACAACAGCTGATTACTTCCAAAAGATTATTTGTGAGAGTATGGTTGACCATGACTTTCCCTCATATCTGATTTTATACTGCCTTCTAAAGTAATTAATAATGTACTATGATAGTAGCTTGATCCAGTGGAAAGAGTGCTGGATTTGGAGTCAGAGGACTTGGGTTTGAATCCTGTTTCTGCTTCCTAGCTAAGCATATGAACTTGGACAATTCACTAGTTCTCCAGTCCTTAGTTTTCTCATTTATAAAAAGAATTACACTAGATGATTTCTGAGGGTCTATCTTGTTCTACATTGTTTTTTTTTCAAACAGTAGAGGAAATAAGGATAAAAAATTGCCTAGGGAGATTACTTGAATCTGTCAAAGGAAATCATTCAGTGACTATCATAGACAGAAAGTATTTGGTTTTGCTTTCTTTTATGCAAAGAAAAGTCAGTTACTCTCTAGTCTGTATCTGGGTAGTAATGAGATGCATTTCCCAAATTAAAAAAAAAAGAAACTCAAACTTCATTACAACTTCTCAGAAAAGCTAGTATTCCTTTCACACCACGCCCCCTCCAAAAGTTTTGTCTCCAGATGTTATTTAGTATTTATTTTGCAATGCTTATTATGACAGACCAAGCCATTTACGTCTTAAAGACGCATTGGTCTATTTATTTATAGAGAGACAGCTCCTTGAAGCGAATACAATTTGCTTTGGGTGTGGGCAAAGCTACATACCATTAGAAATGAATGGGTGGAGCTTTTTCCTCCAGTATGTTCTCCATTATTGCTTTCATTTCCTTTCCTTATGGGGGCTTTGTTAAAAGTCATTGCTACACTGTTGAAGGAATGCCCTACGCATTTCAAAACCACAACATTCCTTAGCATCTACACATCTTGGTCACTGCAGTCCTTTTCCGGGCTACTACTTTGTAATGCCCTTGACCTACTGGTTCTCTCCCACTCACACAGTTCTAACAATGAACTTCTGTCTCATCTGTCAGTCCTTGAGCTAGGACTATTCTAGCTCCAATTAGAGCAAGTCTAGCTGGCCAACACTATCAAATTACTCTGTGGCCTAGGTGACATGAGAGAGGCCTCCAGTCATTCCAGCTCCACCTATGACCAGGGTCAGATTTGTGAGTGAATGTGCCAAAGCTCAATACTTCCATCATTCCTATGCTTTGCTTCTTTCGTTTCCTGTGCAAGGATAATGGTCCTTCATTTTTTAGATGGGGAAATTGAGGACCAGAGAGGTGGAATAATGACTCAAAGTCACACAACTGGTCTTTGGCACAATCAGAATTTGAATCAGATCTTCTGATACTAAAGTCAGAAATTTTTATCTATGTATTCAATGTTTTTGTTGTTCAGTCCTATCTGATTCTTCATGACCCTGTTTGGGGTTTTCTTAGCAAAGATACTGAGTATTAGACTCGTTTGCCATTTCCTTCTCCAGCTCATATTACAGATAAGGAAACTGAGAGAAGCAGAGTTAGTGACTTACCCAGTGCCACACAGGTAATAAATGTCTGAGGCTAGATTTGAACTCAGGTCTTCCTAACTCCAAACCTGGCACTCTCCACTGTGCCACCTACCTGCCTCATATATTCAGTGAGGAACAATTAAAAAGATTCAAACCTTTTAAGAGTAGCATGATTTTTTTAAGGTCAAACTTTACATGATTGCACAATCTTTTGTTTTTGAGGAGGTTAAAGTATTGATCTTTGTCATGGAACAAAAGCAATACTAACCTCTTCATGCTCTGTGGGGGAAAATCAGTAAAGGTTTTGCTCTTTCGTAATAAATTGAATGTGAGAGCTTTTTGGAGTTGCCAGTCGCCTCCTTTAGATTCCCTATCATTTACTTTTCTATGGTTCCTATGTAATGGCATACTTCATTCATTCTTAACTGTGATCATTTAACATGATATATTTATTTTAGATAGTATTGATGCTCAGAAGAGACACCATGTGCTGTATAAAGAGCACTAGATTTGGAATCCAAGGAAGTGGATTTGAATTCCAGTCCTAGCTGTTCCTTGTACTGCCTATGTGACCTTGGTAACGTTAAAGTTCTACTTTGGGCCACAGTTATCTGACCTGTAAAATGAGGCGATTGGAAAAGCTGACTCCTAAGGTCCCTTTCAGCTCTATGTCTATGAGCACTGAAGTCAAAAAGGTTTGTTTGTTGTTTTGTTTTTTGACATTATTAAATTTGGGTAAAATGGGTTCCTTGAGAATTTCCCTCATACTATATAGTGATTGGTGCCAGGGCAGGATTATAACCCTATATGTTTGGGGAAATGTAATGAGAATGGGAATTTGAAGATCTTCCCTGACCCTTAAAAGGCCTAGGGGGGAGTCTGAAGACCTCCCCTGCTTTGAAAGTAAACTCTGCGTCCTAATAGACTGAATGTAGTCACATGGAGCCTGTGAAGGAGGGAATTTGCTGAAGGGAAGCAGAGCCCACAGGAAGCTGGTGTTCAGAGCTAGCCAGACACTGGGAGAGAGAGGATGCTCATCAAGGAGACAGAGAGGTTTGTGAGTAAGTATTGATCACTTATTGGTTTGTGGGAAGGCTAAAGGATGGCATGGCTCTCAGCATTATTATGGCTTCTGAATATCTCTGCTACTGTGATAGAATCGGCTTACTGGTTTTGGGATTGGGTTTTCTGGTGTCTAAATAAATTCTTCAGTTCTATCCTCCATTTGGAGAGTTTAGTATATTTTGCCATTGAATGTCATGTGATACTTATACTCACAGTCTTTATTGTGATTGGGGGGTGCTATAAATATTGCATTGAAACTACAAGAAGGGTGATAGGAAATAACCTTGCTCCCTTTGAGATGTGATGGCCACAATTAAACTCTAATCTCAACTATCACAATTCTTTAGATATTTCATTTCATGGATCCAGAAAAATTCCTATTTATTTTCTTTCCTCCCTTCCTTGCTCTTTCCCTTCTCCCTCCTTTCCATCCCTTCCTCCCTCCTTTCCTCCCTCCCTCTCTTTTTCCCTTCCTCTTTCCCTTCCACCCACCCTCCCTCCTTACCTTCCTTCCTTCCTTCCTTCCTTCCTTCCTTCCTTCCTTCCTTCCTTCCTTCCTTCCTTCCTTCCTTCTTTCCTTCCTGCCTTCCTGCCTGCCTGCCTTTCAATTAATGCATTGACTGAACAGCATATCAGAGGTTTCAGTGCTAGCATTCCAGTCATGATTTCTGTCTTAGGCATATGGCTTCTCTTTTCTATAGCAATTTTCTTATATTGAAACTCATCCTTAAGATAAAAACCATAGTTCTTTTTTTTTTGCTCAATACTTTTCACATTTAGTGTCTTCTGAATTAAGCAAGCCAGAAACAATCTGGTATAGGCTAAAGAATGCTTGATGTAGGATCAGAAAACCTAGATTTCAATTCCTGATCTGACACTTTTTTAGCAGGGTTTCTATAAGCATTTAGACCAGGAGTTCCCAAACTTATTTGTCCTACCACTCACTTCAAAAAGTTTACTCAGCACTCCACCCCTTGGAAATCTACTTTCTTTAATCAACATTTTTTGAGGGGAGAATTTGTGTCATTTCAAAAAAATACAAAATTTTAAAAAAGATTCATCTTAAATTTAATAATTTGTAAATTTGTGGAGGTTTTCTTGCATTGAAATTTTAATGATGCAATATTGTATCATGTAGCCATATAACATCATACTGTAAACAAGTCATCACATGCACATATTCCTGCTGATGCGTGTCAGACTTCCTAACTGTGCGTGACATATTTGCCTGCCAGCACTTGCTTGTTAAGACCTGTCAGTGTACTTGACCAGTGATTGGTTATGACTTGCATTTTGTGTGTTTATTTGGAAAATAAGGTAATAACTCTGTTATACAACAGAGGAAACATGTGAATGGTTTTTAAAAATTTTCTTCTCTTCTCTTCTTTCCTTATGCTTCCACCATCCCCTTATTTTTATTTGACACCTCACCCCAACTGCACCTAAAGCTACTACTGCCTCCCACCCTGTATTATTTCATTACCCCAGAGAGCAGTATCATCCTCTTTGTTAACCTCTGAAAGATTCTTTCATCTTCAGTCTTGCAGGGGATAAACACTGAGGCAAGTCAGGAAGACCTGAATTCAAATCTAGTCTCAAGTACTTAATAGATCTGGGACCCTGGGAAAGTAATTTAACCTGTCTATCAGCCTTTATCCAACTGTGACAATGGTAACAATAATAGTAATAATAATAATAATAATAATATCTCAGGGTTCTTGTGAGGATCAAATGAGATGATATTTGTAAATTACTTGTCATAGAGCCTGGCACATGATAACAGGCACTTAAAAATGCTCATTTCCTTCCTTCCTTCCTTCCTTCTTCTTTTCCTTCCTTCCTTCCTTCCTCCCTTCCTCCCTTCCTTCTGTCTTTGTAAAATGGGCAAAATGGTACTTGTATTACCTACCTCCATAGGCATATTTTGAGAAAAGTGTGTTGTCAGCCATAAGGTGCTCACATAGAGTATGAACTCTGTGGACAAAATAGTATATTCTCTTGCAGGCAAATATGGCAAGTTACATATTTTTCTATGGTTCCTATGTAATGGTATACTTCATTGGTATTGATGAGAATGGTAGGCAGGGAATGAGGGCTTTTCTCTTACCTTCTATAAGAATAATAAAGGATCTTCCACTTTGAGAACTGTCAGAAACTTTGAGAAGGAGCTTGATATCATATTATAATTGTGGGTGCATAATTATATCCATGAGAGGTACCATGGCACAGGGGCTAGAGTGCTAGGCTTCTTCAAGTCAAAAAGACCTAGGTTCAAATACCATCTCTGACACGTACTACCTATGTGATCATGGAAAACCATTTTGACTTTCAGTGGCCTGATCAATTTGCTGAGACTGAATGTCACAGAAAAGTTGTAGATCTGTATTATTTGGAAGGAGTTCCTCAAACAGAGATACCCAAACAGATTAAAACACAGGTTTTGATGATTGTACCCCTCCCTTCAAATACATTCTGTCTAGATAGTTATATGTTGATCTAGTTGTCACTAAATTTATGTCTATATGTATCCAAAGTGAGGGCTTTTATTCTATCTTATTACTCTCTAAATAGGACTGATTCACATTAAATATTAATTTTGGAGTAAGCATAACTTGTAAGTATATTCCAACAGGGTAGTAGCTTCTGCTTTTGTCTGCTTCATTGGCAGTGAATGTCTATGGTCCAACTAAGGTTTCAGAATGCTCTTGGCTTTGGGGATGAAGAAGATTGCAGAATCATAAAAATGGAAAGGATTTCTAGAAACCACAGTGAAACCACAAATCTCCCTCAATAAAAGGGTCAAAGGCAGTTGTTGTATCAGCTAATTAAATGTTAGACATAGACAACTGGTCATTTGGGGATAAGTTGTCAGATTTCAGGTTTTAATACTTTGGGATTCTTTAAAACATCAGGGTGGAAGTATCACCACACAGTCAAACCCCATCAAAATGAGCCTGTGTACCTAGAGATTCCATTGCTTAAAAACTCTTGGCAGGGACCCAGTTTGACTAGAGTGAAATTCTTTCCCACTTTACTCTTGGTTTCACATTTTTCCTTTTGTTTGTCCCACTTGGGTTATTATTACATTCATTAATACTTAGATGTTTGATTCATTGTTTGCCCCTTCACATCAAAGACCTCTGTTCCCCTTGTTTCCTCTGCACTTAGGCTTCCAACTATCAATATGCAGTAGTAAATTTGGTTTTCTTGTAAATCTCACACTCCACTTGCAAATTGCCTGATTTCTTGAGCTGGCCTCTTGCACATCATTGGTTCCAGCTGCCCTCTGCTGGTTTCCGTGACCATTGCAGACGATGTTATCCTTCCCACAGGGCTCTGAGGTAAGTCTCTAATCATGTCCCAACAAGAATCAATTTAACAGGAAATATTTTATTATACCAGGAGACGCTTTCATAGATTTTAGCCTTTTAACAGAAGGAGGCAATGTGCTATAGAAGAGAATTTAAAGGACTTTAGTTAGAGAACCTGAGTTTAAGTCCCAGATTTGATCCTTACTTATGTGATGGGGGCAAATGACTTAACCTCTTTGAGCCTCAATTTCCCAGTCTGTTGAATAGGACTAACTATCTTCTCCACTGAGTTATTAAGATTATCGAACGAGATAATATCTATGAAATATAATACTTATTAAAGTTGATTTGAAACTATAAATTATCCTGAATGATTTAATATGTATTTTAGATTTCATCAATGGAATCAACAGATTTCTGCAGTGGGGAACTCTAAGCATAGACACTCTTTCCCCCATGAAGGCATTATGTAAAAAACTTACGGTGGGGCGGCTAGGTGGTGCAGTGAGTAGAGCACCAGCCCTGGAGTCAGGAGGACCTGAGTTCAAATTTGGCCTCAGACACTTGACACACTAACTAGCCGTGTGACATTGGGCAAGTCCCTTAACCCCAACTGCCCTCCAAAAAGCAAAACAAAAACAAAAACAAAAAACTTACGGTGTTGGAGAGTTACCTAGGACTGAGAAATTCAGTGATCTGAGCCAGGTCATATAGCTAGCACATGTCGAAGGCAGGTCTTCAATACAGGTCTTCCTTCCTTACTTCAAGGCTCTTTTCGCTCTTCTATTCACTTATTATATTTTGCCTATATTATTATTTTATAAGCAATGCTACTTTTGGATTAAATTAGATTATCTAGATATAAAAATTAAGATCCATTCTTTCATATATTATACATCAGATTATTCTTTAAGCATTTCATGTTAATTGAACAGAAATGATTGTTTTACCAAAAATGCATTTCTCCCACCCTCTTATCCTTAATCTTTTGCTTTTCCAAGGGAGACTAGAATGGAAGACAGAAATGCCAGAAACTTTTATTTGCATGAAACTGAATCATTTTTCTGCTTAAGCTTTGCTTGTCTACATCTTTCTGGAATCATAAATTACTTTCACTGGTGGTTTGGATGAGACTGAAATATACTTTCCTGTAGCACTTGGTATTTTCCAAAAGTGAGTCATAATAATTTTTTACTATGGGAAAAAGAGAGAGAACTCAGACTTGTATAGATTTAAGGCTCTAAAAACAGGGCTGATATCCAAATAACTACCTCTGAAGGAAAATCCCTTACATTCTAGATAATTCACATTTTTAAAAAAATCAATTTTTTTGTCATAATATTGCTTGAAAATAATTAAGACATGTCTCCTCCAAACAGAAAGGGAAGGAACTTGCTAAAGTACATGTCTTTGTCCAGTTGCGACTTTGTCATTTCTTGTGGAAACCTGACCTCTATCACTTCCTCCCTTTGACTCTTTTCTCTTTCCAACTAGTACTTGTTCTTCTGTGCTAATATTATAAGTGGTCCATGGCAACCAACAACAGTTTTTTGGAGTTGTAAGGTGAGCTTCTACTGTTCTTGATGCTTCATTATAGCGGAGAAACAACCTTGCATTGTCAAAAGGTCTGGTAAAGGAACACAATCCTTGGCAGAACTTACCAAACTGAAAGTGCTTTACTTAGAAGCATGGACTCTGTGTCTATCATTTGAATAACAGCTGAGTGAAGCTCAGAGTGGCCTACCACTAAATTAGCCTCCACTCCATTTTTGTTATTATTAATAATAACAATAATAATAATTAATAATTAATAGGCTATCTCCTATATGGGGTAGAAAGTTTTACATCTATGGTGGCAGATGAATAATTCATGTAGATAATATCAAGAATTTTTGAGGTGCTAAATGAGGTGAAACTACGTAAGAAAATCTTGAAAATTTCAACAAGCAGAAGAAAATTACCACCGTAAGTAACTTCTCTGTTCAACTGAATATTCTTTTTGGTGGAACAGTTCTTTTACAAGGTTTTTCTTTGACTAGGCTTTGTAAGCCTGGTCTAGTGAAAAGAACATTGAATGAGAGATGTGAGTACAAATCCTACCTCTGACAAAGAACTTTGTGACATAGGTGAGCTACAACATCTCTAGAAGCCTCCACTGCCTCATCCTTAGAATAATAATAATAATCTTGCTATTTACCACAAAATGATGCTGAAATAAAGTATTTTTTGAGCTTTACAAGGTTATTTCAATGTGAGCTCTTACTGTGACACCTTTCTATTTCTTGGAGTAGGAGAAGATTCATTTTCACAAGCCTCCAGTGAGGACAATGTCTCTATAAGCAAGAGAAGGCCCATAATAAGAGACATTCAAAGGCTTCCAGGGTCTGCTCAATTTTATGCTAACCCTTATGCAACGGTTATTCCTATGGCCTAAGGCATATGGCAATTCAATATCAGCTGTTTTCTAAACAGAAACCCCTCTCCTTACTCTTTCCCAAAGAAAAGTAGGGAATTTAGGAACGTAGGGAAGATACTGAAGAAATTAAGACAGTTCTGTAATTCTACTGCTTCTATAACATTCATAAGTGAATCCATGTTATCACAGTACAGATTGCTTATCCTTCCTTTATGCTAGGGATTCTTATCCGTGTGAGTGTGTGTGTGTGTGTGATGGGTCCCTTTGGCAGCGTAGCGAAGCCTATAGATCCCTTCTTGGGGTAATGTTTTTAATTAAAATGTTATTGAAGAAAAATAGATTGAAGAAAAAAATTGAAAAAAAAAGTATAATTGGAAAAAAAAGAAGTTAGAAGTTAGTTAAAAGCAAGATGCACTTTTTCCCCATCCAAATTCATGGATCCCCTGAAATCTATCCATGCAAGCTCTGCTTTATATAGCATTTCTGAAACCTGATAGGAAAAATAGGCAGTATATAGTAAAACGGTCATTGTTTTGCAGTCAGAGTACTGGTTCAAACCTTTCTTATGTTATTGATGACCTATGTGATCTTGGGAAAGTAAGTTTACTTCTCTGGGTCTCTTGAAAACAAGAGGTTGAAGTACATGGTTTCTGCTAGCTTTAAATTTATGCTATAATCCTTTAAGAGAGGGAACACCATAACTAAACAGGTTGGAAAGCAAAGATTAAGCTGAAGGAAATGTGTCCTGAAATGAAGGTAAGATAAATGAAAATTACAAATATTTTCCTCCAAATTATAATATAGTACAGAAAATTGGTTTCATTGTCTAAATAATTGACTGCCACTCTGCATACTAGCATTTAACTCCAGAGTCAAAGTACAGGTAGAAGACAGTTAGGAAAAATCCAGTGGTGAAGATAGGGCTGATTTTATCTGATCATCACTATTGTGCCTCTGCAGAGAGTCATCCTCTTTAACATGAAGACTCAGCCCCACGAGAATAAATGACAGATAGTGAAGACTTGGTGTGAATAAAATACTAATTGATTTTTCATGGTCAATTCATTGGAGATTCCAAGTTTTATTTTGGAGTGAGGGATGGAAGGGGAAGGGAGTGTCATAGTTGTAAAGGAATGATTACCTACCTAGTTTAAAAATAAAAACAAAAACTTGTTTGTAGTATGAATTGCATTTTGCTGTACACATTGTCTTCCCTCGTGAGCTTTCTGAAGACTGGAAGAGCTTCATTTTTTTCTTTGTATACTAAATGCTTAGCATAGCACAAATAGGCACTTAATGAAATGTTTGTTGATCGATTGCTTTTAATGAAGAGTACAAAGAAGCCACCCTGTATGAGATACATGGTGCAATGGACCAAGCACTGAATTTGGAGTCAGAGGAAATCCTTTCTCTCTCACTTAACTGCTTTGGTCAAATCATAAATTCTCTGAATAGCACTACCTTGATCTCCCTCCCTGCCTTTTCCTCTGAAGTGAAGGAAGTGGACGAAATGGACACTAACTTTTAGCTCTACATCTAGAATACTGTGATACTACAATCCTAAGTGTGGTATTTTTCAGATATCTGAGCTTAGAATAGTATAATTTTCTCTGCCTCTGTTGCTTTTGTGTTATAGGTATGTTCATTATTCTGCTAAGAATTTTCATACACTAATGGACACATAAAAGTCAGGCTTGGGGAACACAAGAAAGAAATCTGAGGTAAAAAGAATAATTTCTTTTTGTCTCTTGCCGTTTTTATATTATAGGTCCTGGACCTCAGAACAAAAAAGTCATTAGTACTGTCTCTCATTTGTACCCAAGTACAGCTGCTCTGATTCAGCTGCTGCTAAGAATGATGCTAATCCCATCATTTGTATAGCACCTTACAGGTTTCAAAATGTTTTCAAAAATGTTTTCTCCTTTCAAGTTGTTTGCAAAATCAGGAATTTTTATACTGTCTTTTTGAAATTTGGAATGGTTGATCTCCTGAGTAAAGAGTAAAAATCATTTCTAGTTTAAAAAAATTGTTGCTCAATCTAGATTTCATAGTCCATTTCATATTGAAGTCTAATCAAATAGGTCTAATTAAAGTAGTAACTAATTCTAATACAAGACTAATTCTATAATAGAACATTCATTAACCAGACTGCTCAGAGAATGGGAAACCTTCATTAAATTTTCTTTTGGGTCAGTTGTTTTCTGGGTAGCCAGAAAACTTTTTTTGGTTTAAATGTTGATTTAAAAAACCTTTCTTTAAGATATACGGGCAATGGGGTATAGAAATCCATCTTGCCCTACAAAAAAGTAAGGGAGGAATGGGGGAAATATAGAGAGGGCAGATTGGGGGAAACATATTCAGTATGCTTGCAATCTTGGGGTGGGGGTAGGGGAGATACGGGGAGAAAATTTGTAAATCAAAATATTGTAGAAATGAAGGTTGAAAACTAAAAATAAATTATAAATTTAAAAGACCCCCCCAAACCCCCTTTCTAATATGCATTAATCCACTCTGCATGAAAGTATACTAGATTGAATGGAATTTAATCTTTCCTTGATTTTGAATCTTTTAGTATTCAAAAGTATATGTCTAAATGACAATTTTCATCATATAGTACCGTAGCTGCTTGAATGTAGAACATGTCAGAGACAAGGATGAATTTGTACCTATGTTAGTTGTCTTGAGAGGTTTGGAAAAACAGGTGTTCAAACTAACAGCTTTCTCTATAGTGTTTCTTCTCTCCCAATAGTAGAATACAGGGGAAAAATCAGTTAATTGATGATTCAGATGAGTAGATTCTGATGGATTGAAATATTTTAAGAGCATTGGACCTGGAATCCAAAGCTCTGACTCCGTGTTGCTTTGCCGTGCAACATTGGTACGTCATTTATCCTCTCTAGGCTTCACTTTTCACATTTGTAAAATGAGGGAGTAAGACTAAGTGATTAAGCTAGGCAAATTTATGTAAGTACATTTTAATAACACATTGATAAAAATGAATATTAATTTTCCAACATGCTTGGTCTTTTTTTTGCTGGGAGAGGGGAAGAGGTTGTATATATATTTATATGAGAAGCAGCTTGGCCTAGTTGATAGAGCGCTAGGCTCAGTGTCAAAAACACATGTGTTCAAGTCCCACCTTTGACACATACTGATTATATGAGTCTGGCCAAGTCTCTTAACCATTCAGTGCATAACACAAGTCTAAGATGATAGGTTGAAGAGTAGGTGCTGACTTTCATTGGTAGAAGGAATTTCCTCACATGGAAATTCTCTATCCTAATGAAATCAGAAATTTGGCCCCTATCCCTAAATACATTTGTACACATATCCAAAGCATAGGGTGTCTGACTAGATGTAGACACGGCCACAAGGGGACATGCATGTGGGCAAGAAGGCAGGGTTTATATTTGTTTATGGATTTGTACTTCCTGGCTATTCAGTAACATAGGATCTAAAGAAAGGCCCCTGCGATGGTGGGCAGACTTTTTATGGAGTATTTATAGGAAGGCATGGACAAGAATCAAGCAGGATGAAAAAGGCTTGGATGATTTGTGATTTGCACTATATATTGGTCACCTCACATTAATTAGAAAGTATTAAAGTATGAGTTTTAGAACAGTTGAAATCCAAAGATTTGACTTTGTGTTGTCTGTCATTAAATGTGAGTTAAATGGATTCATGTGAATGTCATCCTGGGACATGGGTTCTGGAAGAATTTTACTTATTCCTTAGATAGGCCCATGACCTTTAAATAATAATAATGATAGCTAAATTTCATTCAGTACTTTAGGGTTTACAGAGCACTTTACCCATATATCATTTGATCCTTACCACAATCCTCTTAGTTGGGTGTTTATCATTATTATTATTATTAATTATTATTTTACAGGTGAGAGAAGATCTGAGGCTTACCCAGGGTCATGTAGCTCATAAGTGTCTGAGATGGGATTTGAATTTATGTCTTCTTGACTCCAAGTCCAACACTTTAATTACTCCACCCACCTGTCTCCTTGATTTTTTTTGCATCTTGGTAGCAGCAGAAACTGATGCTCTGCCAAGATCGGTATGAGAGGATTGGTTGGTGATGAAAATGGTGATGATGGTTGTGGTGGCCCTAGTCACACTTGCTATTGTTCCCCTTATGCTAGCAAGATAAAAGGTTTGCATAAACATAGTTCCTTTCCTAACTCTCCTTTTTCCTTACCTCCATTGTCAGTTATGGCAATTCTATTGCTTGGAAGATGGGGAACAGAAGATAGAAGAGGAGAATGTTGGGGTTTGGGGGAAGATCTGAACTAGTGCCTTACTAGGGATGGACTTCAGTTATAATGACTACTATAATTGTACATTATGGCTGACTGATTCAAAGAGTCATATATTTAGGATAGTGATGATCTGACAGGCTCTAGTGACACTATTAATTGATATGATGAGGAACAGGAAATCTTGGCATACAGTAAAATGATAATGTATTGACTGTCAGGTGAGAATTGTTATTCATTTCCTGAGTCAATGAATTAACAAATATTCAGTATGTACCTACTAAGTGCCATAACTGAATACACTGTAAGATCATTCTTAAACTGGTTTCAATGAATCTGTTAGATAATTATTTCCATGAATAATTACATATGCAGGGTCATATAATATTTCACATGTAGCAATGAGACTGGTTGGTGTGTGTGACTTATGCATTTAGTCTGATTGCTTTATAGCTAATTCTTATGTATGCCTGCCTGCATAATAAAGTTAGAACTGCAACCTTGTAGAGATCAGTTTTTTTAACATTAGCTATGTTTCTTGGTCCAAGTCCCAATACTCAGAAATCAGCAGTTTCCTGTTTAGCTGATCCCAGTATTAGTCAGTTTTGCTTTAACTTACTATATGCTGGAACTTAAGTCCACAATTGACAATAAAAAAATGAATAAAGTCTACATGTGTGAACATTTTAATTCTCAAACTAATAGTTTGTTTATTTAAATGAAAACGAATGTCAACAAACAATGGTGTTTGTTGAGTCTAGCAAAGAGATAAATGATGTTTTTATTTACCCTTTTGTTCCCAATGTTAATTGTGTTTTTTAAACACCCTTTTGATGTGCTAAGAATTCCCAAGAAGAATAACAGCTGTTAGTTAAATAGCTTCAATCTAGCTTCAAGGAATAGTGCAGTAGAAAGCCTTGGGGACTTTTTGTGTAGAAACCATTTGATGGAAAATGTAGGCAGCTATACTGTCTTGATAAGAATTCTGGTTTTGGAATCAGATAGCCCTTGGGTTTAAATTCTAGCTCCATTCTCTGCTTACTTTGTGAACTTGGATTGGCTGTTTTATCCCTTAGGCCATTGGGCTAGATAATCTCAAATCCTTTCCAATTCTAAATTCTGAGATCTTCTGAAGAACTGCCAGCTTTATGCTTCTTGAAATAATAAAGCAGGGACAGATTAGAACGACAAGATAAGGTAAAAAGCCCAACAATTATTCTCTTTCTGCCTCCATAACAGGAAGACATTAGCCAATCACTAGATTTTCAGACCCAAGCAGAAGACCAGTATGGACTATAGACTATAACTGCGGTTGACAGAAAGGTTGGGTATGGAGGGTAGCATATGATCTTTATTAATATCCGGTCCATTCAGGAAAAATCAAGGGCAGAAATGTAGTTTAAGGGCATTAAAACACATTTATCAATGACTTGTATCTAGTTATTGATTGAGATTAATTGATTCATAATCTTCAGTTGTGACCACATTTTTTTTTATATGGAGAAGTTAAAGAAAGGAATAGGAAGAGAATGAGAAAGATACTCTATTCACAAATCAGTCTTACTTGACAATCCTTATTTTACTTAATATATACAAAATGGTGTTAGGTTTTTTTTTTCTTTCTTCAGTTTTACTGGGAGTAATATTATTAAACTACCTTTGCATATAAGCATCTTGGAAGCAGGAATTCTTTCATTGATATCTTTGTATTCCTTGCGACTGACATATTGTAGGTGCATTTAATAAATGTTTGTTGATTGATGGGTTCCAAAGATATCTCAATTGAAAAAGCAAAATGGGCTTGGATAATCCATCCTTGCCTTAAAAGACATGGAAAATAAATATCGAGTCAAAGCTAAATGTCTGGGAGAGAAAGTATGAACATCTGCCATGATTGTGTTCAGTTTTATATCATCAACCCAATCCAATTTAACAAGCATTTATTCTATGTGTTAGGAACTACACCATAGACTAGGGGAAGCAAAGACAAAAAAGACACAGTCTCTGTTTACAATCAACCTTTCAGCAGTACTGCAGTGTACTTGAATAGTGCTAGGAAATCAGCAGATATGCAATACAGGCTTATTGAATGTCTTAACAAATCTGTGGGCATGAAGAAAGGAACACCGATAACCTGATCAATGATACTAAAGTAATATAATTCCTATGAGAGGGTGTCATTTAAGAGTGATCTAAATTGGGGTCATAGTTCCTTTCCATATAATTCTTTAGGATGATTTTCTGTTCTCCCATAGTGCTAGCATAGAAGTTTTCTTTGGAGATAAAGCAGGTGAGATTATAAATAGTATATATATTATCATAGTGACACTTGTAAGACAATGGACGGAAATACTAAAATAAGAAACAAGTAAATCATTTTAACATTTTATGCCTTGGCTGGGGAAAAATAATACACACACATGTATATATGCATGCATATATACACACTTATATGTATAAATACGTGTATATACACATAAAATGTATAATCACATATAATATATGTATATATTTTAGATGTATATTTATAGGAACATATGTATATTATACACATTCTATTTATATGCACATATGTATATAATATGCCTATATACACACATATACATGATATATGTATATATGTCACAAACCTATTTTGCATGCATTTTATATACACACACACATATATACACACATATACATATGTGAAACAGTAGTGTTTAGACGGTGCAGATGGTAGAGAAGTGCCTAGGGACAGACAGCCACAAGCCAAGTTTATTTTAAAGTCTTCAGAAAGCAGCAACCTTGACAGGGCTAAGAAGAGTGATAGATCAGGTATTTTATCCCATCTACTACAACAGGAAGGTCAACATGGATCAATGTAATTCTGTGCTCCATATTCAGAGATGTTCCATCCTGGAGCCGGTTGTCTCCTCTGTGTAACACTGGTTGATTCCTTCAGTTATGGTGACGTCAATCCCCCAAGGAGATCCATAGACTGAGAAAATATGGAGAAGAAAAGGCCAAATGATGAAGCAACAGAAAGAGTTGGTATATGAGGAAAGATCTAAGTTATGAGGTAGCTCTAACTTGTCTAAGAAAGGAGAGGAAATATATAGTGTGTTTAGTAGTCATTATTTAGAATAATTTAGTAATTAGGATTTATACTGGTGCTGGTATAACTTGGATTAATGCAATTAAATTAAGAAAAACCTTAATAAATACTTCTTAACACACTATAAGATTTCAGATCTTTAAATGAAAATAGATTTAAAAAAAAGAAAAGGAAGCAGTAATGCATTCTAGATTAGAGAGGAAATGGATTAGTTAATTTAACAGGAATTCATGAATGAAAGAATAACATTTTCCCCCGATGGAACCAATGATTAATATCACATTTAAAAAAAAAACAAAAAAAAAGCAGAACTTTAAAAACTATCAACAAATATATTTATTATGGTGGCTTTTTTCCCACTAGATATACCTTGTTAAAGAAGTAATATCCCTTGGATTCCTCATGGATCATAAAGTAGAAAAGGAAGCATTTTTTTTTCCCAACGTGAGAGGGAAAAAAAGACACAATTGCAAAAACATGTTACATTTTCTGTGCTCTATTTTCTGTTCTTTATTAATTCAGCCTTTTCTCCTACAAGTATGGGTTTGTTTGTTGTAAGTAAGGTTTGTAATGTAGATACATTTCGCAGTTTATATGACTCCGGGGACAGCCCAGACAGGAGCACTGATGAAGGAGAAACCCGTCATAATTCCTTAGGGATTAGAGCGCTGCTCCACTGGAGCAGAACCACAGGTTCTTCACAGGTTTGTGAAGCACAAAAATACTCTCCATCCCAGCAGTTTCTTCCACTTTTTTCCTCTCCCCATTCTCACATAATTGTTACTATCCACTCTAGGGTTTCTTGCAGGCAGAAGTGCAGGATAAGTACAAGGGAACCAATTTTAAATCAGTTTCAGTCCTGATAAACCATAGGACAGGAAATGTCAGGGCCTAACTGAGCGCTCTTGGTATCTATTCAAGACATCAACACAGAGCTGTTGAACCTTGGATTTCCATTGTCCTTTGATAGCTTTTTTTCTCTCTCTTCCCCTCTACCCATCTCCTCCTTCCCCCCTTTTTTTGTGGTACACCATTTTTTTAAGGGATACTGTGTCTTGACTTAGTAGACATCTCTTTTGCTTCTTACTTAAAACCATAGCCTGAAAATTATTTTACAAAGGAAAAAAAATGTTGCTTCTCCAGATGCCATCATTATAATGTTATATCTTATATCCTGTTAATAATTATATACAAAAAATTCTTAGGTGTCTTTTACAAATGCACAGAAGCATATAAGATAACCCCTTGAAAGTATCCCTTCTTTAGACTTCTTTGTACTTGTGGCTCCTGAATGTCTTGGTTATTAACTATGTTTTTATGGAGAGTATAGGAACTATCTGGAATGTTGTTTAGATGGAGCAGTAACTGGTAGCATTTTCCACTCGTGGTTCTAATGGCTAGAGCACCTGTCCTGGGAATCTGGTGGAGATAGCAGCATCATAAGTCTAAAACAATCACATGAGACCTTTTAGTGTACAGTGCTGACTAATACCGATTTCTGTTGTTTATCTTGGACTTTTCGTTTCTTCTGCTGCTGTTTGTCTTTATTTTCCCGTTGATCTCGGGATTCTGTACTGGGCTCTGGGCCTTTGTTCTCAGGTTTTGTTTCCTTACTTTCTTCTTTACTTAGCTTTTTTCTTTTTCTCTCCCTTCCTTTCTTTCCTGAAACAAAAAGTAAACACGTGAATTAAAAAAGAAAAAAAAACCAATATACACATTCAGATTTGCTTAATGTTCATTTAGGCTCAGCTTTCTAAAACCCAGTTAAACCTCTCTCAGCAGGTTATGTGCAATGAATCTTCAATCTAAAATGTTAGCATAGTTGTAAGATAGTCACTATTTTACCAAAAAGGAAAAAAAAAGATGACTAAGCTAAGACAAATCAAGAAACGTTGACTGAGCACTTATGCTTATGAGACACTGTGCTAAACTCTTGAAAACTGAAAGGCAAAAAACATTCTCTGCCCTCAAGGATAACATGGAAACTGCTATGTACATGCAATATAACTCCTATATCTCTGTGTTCTATCTCTGTCTATCCTATCTCTCTACCTCTATTTGTATACAGATGAGAGAATTCAGTATGTACAAAGGGTTCTTCATCCTGAAACCACATCCTCCCCTGGTGTTAGGTTAGTTTTCCCTAAAAATTGACAAAACTGTTATTAGGACCTGATTAGCTATTGTGTCTTCTTTGACTCTGCTTTCTTGTAGTCTCAAGTTGTATTGATGTGACTTCCTATTCTCTTAGTGGGCATAAAATGGCCCACTCACGTTAATAATATACCTTTAACAAAAGGGCAAATTGGAAATAATCTCAGAGGGAAAGCAATAGCATTGAGGGGACCAGAGAGAGGTCTTCTGCAGAAAGTAGCATGTGAGCTGAGACATGAAGGAAGCGAGGGACCGTAGAATGTAGAGATGATGCTGACGTTGAACATTTGGTTATTTCTCCCGATCTTATCAACTGGATACAATAGAATTTGTTTCAAGTGTTTCTAGTTTATTCAACAGGTCATATTTTAACATACTAGTTCTTTAAAAAAAAATGCTTCTTGCAAAGTATGGGTATTTGCCAATTCTGAGTGAAAATTATTATTCTATTTCTTAAGAGTATATCTGAATACTATTTGCAAATCATTTTCCAACTTATTCATTGCATGTATACATAACACATGATTCTAGATAAGTCATTTGCATGACAAATGTTGAAAATAGAAATATTGCTGAATGGAAGTATACATATGTCTTATATAACCTAAAGACTTAATGTTGCTATTACTTAATGTATCATTTTTTTTACTGGAGTTAATTTCTCCATTTATGATATTTTCAACAGTCCTTAATTCTCCCCTTGCAAGACCTGTCAAAAATGTATTCCATAAGATTCATCTTTCTGTTATCAATCAACAAACCTTGATTGAGTTCATACTATATACAAAATACTGGGGGATTGGGTGTTTTGGGTAGAGGAGAATAAAGAAATATAAGATATGGTCCTTTCCCTAAAAGAACTTATGATCTGGTTGAGCAAAAGGAACAACATATATGCATATTAAGATAACCAACAGTACTAAGCAGCTTGGTGATGTCACAGTGATATGAAACATTTATGCTACAGAGATTCAGAAGAGGGAAAGGTTACTGTAGATTGGAGTGTATAAGGACAGATGGCTTCCTGGAGAATTCTGTACTTACACTGCTCACTAAAGAACGGTTTAGAATCAGATAAATAGAAAGGAAAGGAATTCTTGCCTTAGGGAATTCTATGAGCAAACTTTATGAGTAGAGATGTGTATGCACTGGGATGAATGCATTTTGACTAGCAGATTCACGTAGGTGAGTTGTAGAACAAGAGGCTGAAGAGCTAGACTGAGGTCTTGATTTCTACACCTAGGACTTTGGATTTTATGCAGTATGATGTCCTGAATTTTGTTAACAGAGCCAAAGTTTCAGTTTTGACTGAGACTTACTAGCCATATGACTTTAGGCAAAGTCATTTAATCTCTCCGATCTCATTTCCTCATTGTTAAAATGCAGGCAACAGTGAGTATCATTAATTACCTCATTAGGTTGTTGTGAAGGAAGTGTTTTTAAAACTTGAAAGTGCTATATAATTGAGAGTTATTATTGTCTTTATGTACAAAGACAAAAAAAAAGAGAAGAAATAATTCCTGCTCTCCAAGACCTTATATTCTGCTGGGGAGGGAAATACAACATGTACACAGAAAAATAAATATAAAATATATAGAAAGCAATACAAAATAACATCTACTAAGGTCCCTGCCATATAGGCTAGAGTAGTTTTCCCCTAAATCTTACGAAATCATCCTCTATGCTTCATTAGTCCATATAGGCTAGAGTAGTTTACCGTAAGTCTTGATGAAACCCTCCTCTATGCTTCATTACTGTGGTGGACTATGGCTCAAATCCTTCATGTAGCTTCTATCACTTGAGGAGTAGGAGACTACTCAACTGTGCTGACCAGGCATCATTGAGAGAAGTATGGAGGCTGGGGAGCTATGGCCACTTAAATCAATGCTGCCTCTTTGATGAATATTCTTTCTATGTTATTGTGAAGTTAATTTCCTTTTATCAAAAATTATGTGGCCTAAGAAAGTTGTGTTTTATTTTAAACTCTAAACTGGAACCCTTGGACTAACCAAAGTCAGGCTAGCCCAGAACATGTGACTAATGGAGTCTATTTAATTCTTTTTAATGAGATTAGAACATTGCCAAATATTTTTGTGGGCTATAGAACACTCAATGGAACACAGGCTTTCCCTGCTTAATTGAATTTATTGTTATATAGACAATTTTTGAATTAAATTTTGAACAAAATAAAAAAGGTACCAATGATAGAGCTTATGAGAGCTTTCTGACTGAATATTTAGCCTAGACTAAAAAACTAACTAAATAAAAATTTTCTTGGTTCTTGAGAGTAAAAAAATCATAGCATAAGAGGTAGGGGACTCTTGGTGTGGAACATTGTATATACTGTCAGACTTAGTTGATGCTTGGGTTAGTTTTGCCAAACTGCTTTTTTTTTTCTCCTTTTTAAAATTCTTTGTTATAAGGGATGGATCTCTGGATTGGGGAGGAAAGAGAAAAATGACATATTTGAAAATAAAGGTGAAAAACTAAAGATACAAATAAGACACATAAAAAGTTATAGTATGGGGCGGCTAGGTGGTGCAGTGAATAGAGCACCGGCCCTGGAGTCAGGAGTACCTGAGTTCAAATCTGGCCTCAGACACTTAACACAAAAAAACTAGCCGTGTGACCTTGGGCAAGTCACTTAACCCCAAATGCCCTCCAAAAAGCAAAAAAAAAAAGTTATAGCATACAGATCTTTTAAAATACTAATTTAGCTTTGTTTTCATGAAGCCATTGTTTCAAAGGTTTTGACAAGTATTGGTGCATAGCAGCAGTACAAACGTTTGATTAAAATGAAATATTTGTATATTTTAGAAAGTCCTGCCTCTGTGGCCTCTGAGTTAGTTGCTAAGTCTGAACCAGCAATATCAATATTGTATATACTGCCATCTTTCTAGATATGTGACATTTTCTATGCTGATGCAATTTTAAACCAGACTTTTCTCCCTGACTTCATGACTTACAATGAGGATGGCTCACTTTTCCATAGTGTTCTCAGGAATAAACTACATTTCAGAAGGATTTTCTTTTCTTTATTAAAACCTACTCCAGCAAATGTGTCATATTTATCAATGAACTTCAGGCTCTAATTAGTTAGTGAGAATGGGAGCATAGGACTTGACCATAAAGAAAACCAAGTTACACTGGATTCCCTGTCTTACTGTATTAGAACTTTTTTGCCTACTGAATATCAACTCTACTATTCTTTTTAAAGGTACAGAATGTTGGATCTAATAATGCAAAATAACGTAAAAGTATCTTATGTGAACAACTAGTAGGAAACCAGTACATTGTTCATTGTTGTTGCCCAACAGGCTATAAAATGTCCTATAACATTTAATTAGGCCCCAGGAAGCATCTCTTTCAAGAAGTGTGAAACCCCTAGATAAAGGAAAATGTCTCATGTGGCCTTTGTTTTGATACTGACTCATATTTATAACTAGTTCACATTTGAGCTTAAGCTTACACTTCATTTTATATATATATATATATATATATATATTTAACTCTGATTTTAGAACTTTAAATTCTAGATTCTTTCCCTTCCTTTCTTGTCACCCACCCCCACTTAAGCTTACACTTTAAAGTGGTAGTGGGGCACAGGAACTCAAAAGGGCTATAGAGAAAGGAAGTGGGAAAGACAAAAGACAAGGAATAGGACTTGTTTCTCTGGAGAGATGAATGAATACCTAACTGTGTAGTTTTTCTATTCTGGACATGGCCACAGCAATTGCAGTGGATAACAACTCATCACTGCTGGGTCAAAGCAGGAGCTACAATACTGCAAGCTACCAGCAGCAGGTGAACAATGGTGGAGAAATGGAGGTATTTTTGGATTAAACAGAGACCGAAGGAGGAAGCCATGGAAATCAGAATCATTGGGCAAAAGGGACATAGGACACGATGGTGAGGCACAAAACTGACTGACTTTTGATTGCTTTTATGAATAATTGTTATTTGTGGCTAAAAGACATTGAAAGACCACATTTTCTGAAGAATTGGAAGTGAATATCCTATAGAAGGCAATAGAGATGTACATGGGTGAAAGCAGGATATAACATACAATGGGAAACTTCAAAGAAAAATAGGAGTTAATTACACTATCAGGGAAATTTATGATGGAAAAGAAGATGGGCTAGTCACATGTTGACAGTGAGAGAGGACAGGTAGATGGCTCAAGTGTTCTACTGGTACCCTCACCATATTTAGAGAAATCAAGAAAAGCCCTCTAGTAGATAGGGAGGATACTGGCAAGAACCATAATAGATGGGCAGGTGTGAATGGGTAGTGACCTGCTCATTGGAAGACATATTCAAATTGCTGAGAGCATTTGAATGAGTCATGTGAATTGTGCTAGTCCAGACCACAGGTTCAAATCTCTAGTGACTAGGAATTATTTCCTCTTGCAGAAGGACCCCCTGGGGATAGCACTATATGTCTGGAAGACTGTATAAGTCTCTAGGGAAGGCTGACACCACTGGAAAAGGAAGAGAAGTTGGCCTGATTATTTGAAAGTTCAGAAATTAGTCCTTTGACTTTTCTGTTGGGTGAAACAGACTTTCTTTTAAAATACGTACGTAAGATACTTTGCAAATCCTGAAGTGCTGCATAAATGCCAGCTATATTATTAGGACAATAATCATATTTGTGATTTTGTTAACCTGAGTACTTACATGGAATCTGAGGGGCATCGTGCGCGTGCGCTCTCTCTTTATCTCTCTCTCTGTCTCTCTCTGTCTCTGTCTCTGTCTCTGTCTCTCTCTGTCTCTCTGTCTCTGTCTCTCTCTGTCTCTCTGTCTCTGTCTCTGTCTCTCTGTCTCTCTCTCTCTCTGTGTCTTTCTGAAAACCTAGACATCACCCAAATTCTGATGTTTCCAGGGGAAAATCCTGGATGGGGACATGGGCCAAAGAGAAATTATTGAGAAGCCCTCATGATTAAATTCAGTTAATATGAACAGTTTACATAGATGTAAGATTTTTCTAAAAATATGGTCAGTTTTAGTAGTCAGAACTTTTTTCTTTTTCTTTTTTTAAAAAATTTTTTAAATTTTAATTTATTTTCTTGATTACATCATTCATTTCCACAAGGTTTTGAGTTACAAATTTTCTCCCCTTCTTTCCCCTACCCCCAAGCCCAAAACAGTGATCCCACTGTAAAGCACCTCCCACAATCTGCTCTCTTTTATGTCCTCCTCCAACACCCCTCTAACTTTCTAGTAGGGCAGGGAGGGTCTCCCTACCCCAGTCTCTGTATGTCTTATTTCCCAGTTGCATGCGATTAATAATAATAATTTTATATATATATACACACATACACACACACATATATATATATGTTTGTTTGTTTGTTTGTTTTAACATTTGATTGTATAACTTTAAATTCTAGATTCTTGCAGTTCCTCCCTTGTCACCCACTCCCACTGGAAGGAGCAGCAATTCAATACGGGCTGTACATGTGTAATTACACAGGACATCTCCATGGTG
>CM053593.1:286452104-286557251 GCA_028646575.1 Pseudocheirus occidentalis | reverse complement strand
GGGGTAGGGGAAAGACAGGGAGAAAATTTGTAATTCAAAAATCTCATGGAAATGAATGATGTAAACAAGAAAACAAAAAAAATATATAAAAAATTTCAAGTGCTAGAACTAGAAAAAAAAAAAGAAATAAAAGCGTCCAAAGGCTTGGAAACCTGACCAAACTCTCACTCCTATACGTTATGAATGCTTTCTTTAAAAAAGAGAGTTAGGAGGTTCTGGACATGACAGGCACTGTAGAGCAATACAAAAAGAAATAAATCGTATCATAACAGAAAAAAAGGAAAGGATAACAAAGTTAATTATATAGAAGAATTATTTCATGTCACAGGGTTGCATAATTAATTCTAATAATTTTAATGCTATGACAAAGAAAGTAAAGCATGTTCACTGGTTTGGCAGCATTAAAGACTTAGCTTTCAAAATATCACTTTAAAAACTAGGAGGGTTTTGAATAGACACATTTAGTACAGGAGCTAGGTTATGACTTTGTATCTTTTGAAATGGCTGATAATATGCAATGCTCTCATTAGAATGATCTGTGTCCCTTACCCCCTACTAGATAGTAAACTAGATATATCAAGGACCTGTTCTTAGTTAAACTTTGTTATCTCCCCTACCCCCTAAAATAGTTCCTTACATACAGTAGACAATATATTTTTTCAATGAATGGATTAAAGTGTAATGAAAAGCTCACTCTACAAAATGTATGTCCTTCTTTCCCCCATTCCACCACCTTGTGACCTCCATATGGTTAAAAAAAAATGAAATGAGGGAAAAAAACCAACAGGGGAAAAGTGGCACTTGGTTAGTTTTTCCTTGTGTTTAATAGCAAGTATTTATAAAACGTATACTTTTCATTTAGATCTGAATTACAGTCCAGTTGAGTCAGAAAGCAGTTTATTATTGCAGAAAAAGAGCTGTGCTCTCTTTAAAATCATCTAGTTCATTTATTTAGAATTATCTAGAATTATGAATAAAAATTAATCCTTTTTCTTTATGTTTAGAAATATTTGTATTAAAACACACAGCTGGAACGAACTTTTTGCTGGCTACCACTCGGGGGAGCCTTGGAGCTTTAGCTGTTCTGAAGTAAATTGGGAAACATCTATTTTGCTCCAAAAAAAAAATTCCCTAAAACTCAAAATATATTCCACATGCCAGAAATCCCAGTGAGTAAACAGTATCAAATCTGTGACTCAAACCAATTAAAGCTGGCTTCGTTAAAAAGCCAAAATGTGCTGCTAAGTCTTCTTTCTTCACTGTTACCAGTAATATCATATCCCAGGCCTATGATCTCTTCCTGAAATGTGCATACAGCATAAAGTAGGAGGAGGGCTTAGCATATGGCCTTCAATTGTAAATTTGGACCTGCTTATCTTTGACTTTCTGTTGCTTTAGCCACGAACTTGGTGTGTGCATGTAGGAAAATTTCCTTCCTTCCTTCCTTCCTTCCTTCCTTCCTTCCTTCCTTCCTTCCTTCCTTCCTTCCTTCCTTCCTTCTTTCTTCCCCCTATCTCTTTCCCTCCCTCCCTCTTTTCCTCTCTCTCTCTCTCTCTCTGTCTTTCTCTCTCTCTCCTTCTTCCTTTCAGTAAGGCCCCTGTGGAGAAAATTTATAACCAAGGGTTATAACTGCGGTTGCGTCTCTTTAGTGGTTATGATCTATTGTGCAGATACATATTTAAAGGCTGTGGACTAAAAAAACATAGGGCAGCTTGACCTAGTAGTTTGATCACACAGCTGAGAGTCAACAATGCCAAATTCTCTTCTTAGCTATATTATTATGCTGTGGAATTCAATTCAATAAAGTTTTATTAAGGGCCTACTGGGTGTATAGCACAGTATCAGGCACTAGGAGAGATACAAAGTGTAGCTAAGATAGATATGACTCTCTTCTCTTGGAGCTAGAAGGGAGATAAGATACAGAATTTAAAAGTGTATTCCCCCAAACCCAAACAAACCTATAAATCTATCAGAGAAGTACAATAATGCATTTATATGCATTCTTGGGGTAAGAGAAATGGAATGAAAGGAGGAGGATCAGGGAGGACTTTCTGAAAGATTTGGCATTTGCACCCAACCAACTTGATTTCAATAGCTCACTATTGCCTTTAGGATAAGATAAAACGTTACATAGAAGGTCCTTTACAATCTGGTTCCAAACTGTATTTCAAAGTTAATTTACATGAATCTCTTTCAGATACTATTATGCATTCACCCAGCTCATTTCTTGTCTCCAAGCTTTTGGACAGACAGTGTGGCCCATGATTGGAATGCTTTTCTTCTTTGCTTCTGACTTTATAAATTCCTCTAGTCCTTCAGTTTTCAGCTAGTGAAAACTCTCTTATAAGAAGCTGTTTTTTCTTATTCCTTCAGGCATCAGCGGCAACCCCCCCCCCCATTACCTAGCCTATAGTGTGTATTTACTTATCTATATACACCAGTACATATCATTATCTCCAAGTAGAATTTAGCTCGTAAATGCAGTGACTGTTTCCTTTTTTTTCATATCCCCAATGATTAGGGTAGTGTCTGGCACATAGCAGGTGTTTAAGAAACCCTTTTTGAATTGGATTTAAGAGAAAGCAAAACAAATAACTGCTTCCCCAATTATTTTACCTAAGGACTTCCCCACATCTGAGGTGTTAACAAAATGAATTTGAATGATTGCTTCAAGTGGGGTAGGTTATTCTCCAGTTCAGTATATAAGATACCAGGAATCATTAGCTACTCTTGCAAATTGTACTCAATATAGTTAACATTCAGCAAATAGCTACTATGTGCAAAACACTTGTTTTGCAAAGGCAAAAATGAAAGAATCTCTGACCTCAAGAAGCTTATTCTCATGCCTATTAATTATTTTACCTCAGAGTTTTAGTTATACACAGAAAAGTAATTTCCTTCATAGACTTATGAGTTCTGTTAAACGGCAAATAATTGGCCACTTAGTAAAAAAAGAGAGAGAGAAAGGGAGAGAGAGAGACGGAGAGAGAGACAGAGAGAGACAGAGAGAGAGAAAGACAGACAGAAACAGAGAGAGACAGGGAGAGAGAGAGACAGAGAGAGAGAGGGAGAGAGAGAGAGAGAGAGAGAGAGAGAGAGAGAGAGAGAGAGAGAGAGAAAGAGAGAGAGAGAGAGAAGGACAGAGGGAGAGAGGAAATGAATGCAATCTGGTTTAGAGAGCTAGCCTCTTTAGGAAGGTTCAGTTATCATCTCTCACTAATTCTAGTTGTTTGACCTTGGGCAAGTCACTTAAATTCTCTGTGCCCTAGACAAGTCTCCAATTATTGATTGTAGAGAAAGAGGTCATCTTCATAAGTCTAAGTTCCTCACTGAGAGTTCCATAGATCCAAGGAATCAAATCTCCCTTCCCCACTATGAGAAAAGATAACCCTGAAAATGAAAAGTGAGATCAACTTAGCATGTCAGCATGAGAATCTTTATCATTTTGCTAGTGTTGGATTCAAAAGTGATATGTTTTGCATAATCCTCATGGGGATTTTAAAGGCAAGTATTCTCTGATTTTAGCTCCATGAGTTTAAATTTGAGCTGTAAAAACAGAAATGTTCTCTAGGAAAGCCAACAAATTTTAAATTGTGCTAGGCTGTGTGTGTGTGTGTGTGTGTGTGTGTAAGAACTGAATACATGATCCTTGTCTTTAAGGAATGATAATCTAGTAGAGGGAAAGTAGATAAAGCAAGGAAATCCAGGACTAGATTTATAGAATAATGGTGTCAAACTCAAATAGAAATGGATCTCGGCTCCTGTATAGTGACTTAGAGAATCACAAATTAGCCCTATTTATGTTGTATTTGTATTTGTTATTTATTTTATGTTCATGTATTTTTATTTGTTAAAAAATTTCCCAATTACATTTTTATTTTTTTCAGGTTGCACTTGGGAGTGTTGTGGGAACATGACCCCAGGTTCAACATGAGTCTGATACCTGTGCTATAGATGATTAATTCTGGAGGAATTCAGAGAAATCAAAGGTCATTAGTGGTGATGGTAGTCATATAAGGCTTCTTGGAGGAAGTCAAACTGAAGCTGGGTCTTGAAGGAAGTGGAAGATTTGAAATAGCCAAAAGAATATTGGACAGCATCCCATGTGCAAAAACGTAGAGTTGGTTGTGCAGGCACAGTAAAGGAAACTATTGAGATGAAGCGCTGCATTAGGGAATAATTGGAGACAAAGTAGGATTAGACCCTGGATTAAGACTGAATCATAGAAACCCGTGTTACTCTAGGGAACAGTATGGTGTAGTGGTGTGGTGTGGAAAATGGGGCAGTTTTAGAGTCATAAGACTTTCAGGGGAATTCTACCTCTGCATCTCACTATCTGTTGTGACTTTTAAGTGAGTGTTTTGGGTCTCTAAGTATGCATTTCTTTTGTAAAAATGAAAGGTTTGGACTAGAATGATCTTTAAGATCCCTTGTAGGGATCTCTATGTAGTGAATCTCTATGCTTCACTAAGCTATATTGCCCTTAAAAGGGACATCAACAGGTATTTAAGACATTAATAGAGGTCTGATCCCTTCTGCAAAGTTATCTTAAAAAAGGGACAGTTTGAGAGAGGAAGGGGACAGTTAAAGGAAACCTTTTACATTTGGGAAAATAGACAATGAACTCCCCCCCCCCCCATTCCAGGGAATCTGTAGAACTATCCTCCATGAATTTGGAGGGTACCCAACACTTTTTAGATTTGTACAGTTGATTCAGTCATGTCTGACTCTTTGTGACTCCATTTGGTGTTTTCTTTGCAAAGATACTGGAGTGGTTTGCCATTTCCTTCTCTACTTCATTCATAGATGAAGAATTGAGGCAAACAGGGTTAATAGACTTGCCCAGAGTCACATGGCTACTAAGTGTCTGAGGACAGATTTGAATTTAGGAAAATGAGTCTTCCTGACTCCTGGCCCAGCAGTCTATTCACCACACCACCTAGCTAGAGGTCTTTTTTGCTTAGTATTTAATTTTATATTCTTTAACATAAATTCCTTGGAAGCAACCTTTTTTGCAGTTATCAAAGCCTACTATTTTATTCTATATATGATAAAACTGAGTTCCAGAGAGGTCTTCAGTATATTATAATGGAAAGGGTTGGATTCTGAGTCAAGGGACTTCGGTTTGAATCTCCACTCTGCTTATCACCTGTGAGACCTTGGGAGAGACACTTCACTTTGCCTTACTTTCTTCTCCTGTAAGATAAAGGAGTTGGACTAGATGGATTTTCAGCTCTAAATGTATGATCGTATGTCTGACTTGCCAAGGTCATAGGGTAGTAAGTAGCAGAGTTAAGAAAACAGTTCTTCTGACTCCAGTTGTAGCTTTCTTTCCCCTATAATATGCTTATTCATGTAAAATTAGAATGTTTTCATTTCTCTCTGTCTCTGTCTCTCTGTGTCTCTGTCTCTCTCTGTCTTTGTCTCTGTGTCTCTGTCTCTCTGTCTCTCTCTCTCAACTGTCTGGGCCAGTCCTGAGTTTGTTCTACCACTGAAGAAGTCTCCTTGTACAAGGTTCAACCATTTCCATTCACATCATATTCCAGGATGATGGATTGATTCATGGCTAATTATACACTTGAGCAACATCTTTGGACTTGATCTTTATAAGGGAGAGCACACTTGTACAGAGAAAGAAGAAGAATTGGAGCTGAGAAATGCAGCTGCTTGAGGATCCAGATGTAGAGGCTGTCCCTCCAGGGAACCTTGTCTGAGTCTGTGTGTAAACCCTCTCCTAGCTGTGATTCAAAGTTATGGTTTTCCTTGAGTCTTTGTGTCTTCTCTCTTTCAAAAGTCAAGTTCAAGAGTGAGGCTCAGGTGTTACAATTCTAATACAGTTGAAGAAATTATCTTAAATTCTACTATATGCAAGACATCATAGAATAAAAGTTAGGGATTCAAAGATGAAAAGAAAATAGTATCTGCTCTCAAGGACATCACATTTTACTGGAGAGATACAAAATATACACAGGTAAATATAATATATGTATATAACAGGAGACTGGCCTATGACCCTGGTCCATACAAACAGGCATAGAATGCCTGAACTTTGGAAAATGTATACATATTCTTTTTTTTAATAAAGGGAGAAGGAAAGAGAGAAGTAATAATTGGGGAAAATCAGGGATGGCCTCATGTAGAAGATGATATCTAAGATTTTTGCCTTAAGGAAACCTAGGGATTTTATGAGGTGGAAATGAATAAGAATTGTATTCCAGGTCATAAAATCATAGATATTGAACTAGAAGAGACATCCCATCTGACCTTATTTTACAGATAAGAAAACTGAGGCCCACAGGAATAAAGTTACTTGTCTAGAGTTATATTGGTGCTAAGTAGTGGAGCCGGGATTCAAATATAGTTCTTCTGACCCCACATACAGTATTCTTTCCCACTGCATTATGGTGCTTATTCCACAGCTGTGTGAAGGATCCATTGGAAAATGACTGGCCATGACGCAATCCATCATCCTTAAATGTTAATGGTGATATTTCCACCTCATGTGGAGGCAATTATAATGCCAGAAAAAAGTCCTCATTAGTGAGTGACAATGAGCACAAGCTTAGGTGCATGCCCTGTAGTGTACAAAAGCCCTCAACATGTTTATGATCCTCTAATTTCCCACTAGATTTTATTCAATTTGTTTTTCCTAAGATAAATCAATAATACTAGATTTTGTGATGAAAATGCTCCTGTCTTGATATGTAATTTCTTTAGCAAGACATAAGCAAGTTCTGAGTCAATCCTTGAGATTTTGAGCAATTGTCTCCATTGTAAAACTATATAAGTTTATTCTGAAATTCCATTTGATATTAGGGGTTGGTCACAACATTTTATGGATAAATTTTACCCACAACATGTTAACATTTATGGTAATAAGGATTTTATCATAAGAATTTAGTTTGGTACTAAGTTCTTGATTGACCTTGCAATGCAGGCTTGTACTTTATAAAGAAATTAAGCTTTTTAGAATCTGAATATAATGTTTTTTGACCCCAAGACCTGATAGTCCAGTTTTGGTCTTATCTTGGTTCCAAAGCACTTCCAGGCCATTTTCATGTCATGCTGTCTCTCCATTTCTCCATTTTCCAATTCCACTTTATGTGTGTTGTCTTCCCCCACTAAAATGTAAGCCCCTCGAAGGCAGTAAATGTCTTTCTTGCTTGTATTTGTATCCTCAATGCTTAGCAGAGTGCCTAGCACACAATAAGTGCTTAATAAATGCTTATTCTATCTGCTTACTATCTTTCTCACATCTCTATCACCTACTTTCTCTCTTTTTATCTATCTGTCTGTCTGTTTGTGTTTATCAGTCTATCTATCAGTCTGTCTGTCTGTCTCCCTATCTACATACCTGTTTATAATTTTCAAGGTGCAACACCAATCTGTGATGGTTATCTGAATATATTTTCAAAGTAATTGAGCTGATCTAAACATTTTAAAATATACAAATAAGTAAAGACAGTTCTAAATACATGTTATAGGAACCTGGCCTTGAAATGGCACTTAAGATTTTCAGTGGGACAATCTACTCAAAATGTTAATTATTGTCATAATTAATTAGGTGGAATTTTCTTTTAAAATATCCAGCAACTTTCCTTGAAATTACCACTAATTGATTGGCATCTTAATTTTCTGGTGGGAGAGTCTCTAGAATTTTTATGTCAAATGTTTATTATCATATGCTTCTTTTTAAAAATATCTAGCGAGGCAATTTAAATGTCCAAAAGTTGAATAGCATTTTTCTTAACTCCTATTATCATAAAGGCAAGGTAGAATAGTAGAAAATTTGCCAGCTTTGGTGTGGGTGTATCTAGACAGTGCAGTCAGGAAGACCTAAGTTCAAATCTGATTTTAGACAGATACTAGATATGTGGCCCTGGTAAAGTCACTTAACTTCTGTCAACCTCAGTTTCCTCAATTGTAAAATGAGGGTCTTGGTAGCACCTACCTCAAAGGGTTATCATGAGAATTAACTAAGATAATATTCACAAAATGCTTAGCATGATGCCTGACACATAGTAATTTCTTTAAAAAGGTTTGTTCCCTTCTTTTCCTTTCCCTATTTGAATGTGGGCAAATAAGCTTTATCTGATTCAGTCCCTTTATCTATAATAATACTTATACTGCCCACCTTGTGCTGTGAGGAAAGGGCTACATAAATGTGAGATATTAGTATGATCAAATTAAAAATTATAAAATTATACTATAGCATGATGTAGCAATGTTGAGTGATAATTAGTTGACCTTATTTGAAAAATCTGAAACATTTTTTCATAAGACTTGGAACTTATAGAACTTTGCCCATCTTATAATTTCCATTCAGGTTTAGCACTGACATTGTTACTGCCAATCATCCAGTGGCCTATTTGACAAGTGACAGCACTAATGGAAGACATGTTGGCAGAGAAGAATGAGTGCTAGATTTGGAGTTGGAGGAAAAAATACTTGAATTGTGTCTTTGCCATTTACTTCCTGTTTGACTTTGAGCTAGCCAGTTAACCTCTACGGATTTCAGTTTCCTCATCTGTAAAAATGAGAAGCATTGGACCAGATCATCTTTGAGAACACTTATACACCCCTAAATCTGTGACATAATGATTCTAAGAATGCTTTCCATTCATTTACCTTTCCTAGTTATCATGTCTTGGGGATAGGTTAGCATATGTTTCCCAAAATACAAAGATTCCAAGAAATTTACTGAAGTTCATTTGCTTGTATCAAATTCATAGACCTTTTTTTCAACTCACAATTTTAAATGCCATTCATCATTGATTTTAAACCATCGATTCTAAGTATGTTCTTCCTTACACACTCCTCCTGTCAGGGAAAGAGTCTAACAATATTACACCTGACAACTTTCATTAGAAAACATTCAGCTTGGTGGACCTGGAGGTTGTTTTGTCATTCTTCCTTCTCCATAGGTATGCATGCTTCCAGTCTCTGATGGCTGAAATACATTATCTGGCGCCTGTTTGTTTATGCTCAACATCCCTCAAATGTCTGCTCTGCAGAGAGTCTCCGAGTTCCAAACATCGTTTTCGTCTTTGATGAAATGGGACCTTCAAATTAGAAGGGAAATCCTTCATTTCGAAAGGTTGAACAGGATGCTACTTGAAAATTCTTTCCAGCTGCCTAAATTGAGCTAAAAAAAAGGCCAAAGTAAGACAATTCTTTGGGCATTTATAAATTTTGGTTGCCAAATCAATACATATTTATAGTTCAAGTTCTAGTCTCTTTGAACTCTGCTCTTTTGACTTGGGAAATGGAATGCTATTAGCCCTTTTTCCCTTTGTATTATTGTTTCCTTAACCTACTACTTCCTGTAGTTGTCTTGACTACAACATTTGCAGTGATTGCTTCTGTAAGGAATGCTGATATTTTTCTATGCTCTTTTGCCTTTTTAAAAATGCATCATTCATCTTGGCTTTCTTTTCTCATTCCTCTGTAGCCCACTGCTTCTTTTCTTTGAAGTCAGAATCTGCTTTATGCAAAAGAATTAAATTTAATCCTGAATTACATCATGAGAGGGGAGGGAAGAGGAGGCTACTAAATCCCAAATTCAGAGTGTTTGATTATATAATCATAGGAGTCTAGTTTTTTGAGCTGGAAGGAATCTTAGAGATGATCTAGTTAAATACCCTTATTTTGCATATGGGGAAACTGAGGTCAGGTTCAATTTGTCAAAGATTACAGAACAAGTGAGTGGGAGGATCTGGATTTGAACCCTGTTTCTCTGATTTAGGTTCTAACACTCATGCCATTGCATCGCTTTGCTATTTAGCTAAATTCATTGCACCCATTCTGAATGATGCCTCTTAAATAAAGACATTTCCTGACATTTATTTTTAGTTATAGACTATGTTTTCTGCCTAAAGGGAGCTGCTTTTTTTTCTGATTGCACCTCTAGGAACTGTTCCAAAGCATGTTTTCACTTTGCTTTTGTGGGATTCTCTTGAATTGTTTTCTCTTGGCTGGGCTCTACTCCAAGTTCTATTGTATCATTGATTAAGTTTAAAAACTACGTTATTTGAAAACCTAAACATAGTAAACCATAATTCCTCATTAATTTGGAATTTATAAGAAAGCTACCAAAGAAAGGATTTTCTAGGTGACTATGCATAAGACTGCAGATGGGTTATGTTTAATCTATGGAAGATAATACTGTTTTAAAAAGAGTTCAGTACAGCATCTCATAGAATCAGAATAATAAATCTAGACGAGAGTCACAAGATCATGTGATTCATCTCCTTAATTTCTTCCCACTCAAATAGTTATTGTGTTGACCCTTGTTCTATTTCTTCTTCCTGCTTCTAGTACCTGTTCTCCTTCCTCATGACCCCCACAATGGGCCTCGAAGAGGAAGACAATACCACAAGTATAACTGCTTTTCCACATGAGAGCCTTAACAATGAATATAGCTATTATGTCTATTCTCTTAAGTCTATTTTCTCCTTCCTAAATATATCAATTTCCTTAAATCAGTTCTCAAAGAGCAAGATCTCAAGACCTTTCACCATTCTAGTCACCTTCTTGTGGATGCTCTCCACATTATCAATGACATTCCTAAAATATGTAGCTCAGAACTGAAAAGAATACTCCAGGTGTGGTTTGACCAGGGAGGAGTGTAATGGGACAACCACTTCAGTATAATTTAATTCAGATGAATCCAAAACACTTTTCCTCATGAGTGTACCAGATCGGCATGATTTTACTGGGCTATTCCTCTCACCATATGTGTTTGTATGTATGGGGATTGGTGGTTTGGGGTGGTGGAGGGGTAAGGGATGGCGGGACATGTGCAACAAATGTGTGTGTACATATGTATGCACATATAAATATATATGCATGTGGTTATTTATAGCATTGTCCCCTACTACAGATGGAAAACTCTTCTGCTTGATTTTAAAATATCAGTTCAGAAATAGATCTTCTTTCTCATTTAGTTTTGAATAATATAGAAGAGAGTTTAAGTCCTACCCACAGCTTCCTGCCAAAATGGGTCTCAGCCAACATTGTCCTTTCTGTTATTCTTCAAATGGAGAATATTTGAGCAGAGACCATGCTCCCTGCCTGTCTGTAGTCAGAGCTGGTCTCAGGCATAACTGAGTAGATAAAATTTTATCTTCTTCCCAATCCCATTTCTGGGAACTTCCCACCTCCATTTAGTGCTACTACTGCCATCCCTCCTATCAATGTCCAGTGTCATCCTCTCAAAACCCAAACTCAAAGAAATTAATTCATGTTATTGCTAAAATAATCAACATTAATAGAATTTTGGGCATCAGTGAGTAGGTGGAAGAGTTACTCTTTCTTTTTAATACCAGGTTACCTCTCTATTCTGTGGCATTAAATCAATATCATGGGAAACTGATTTCAACTTACAATGTCGAACTGGATCACATTTTGTCTTGACTTGAAGTAGGAGTTGGAGATTTTGCTGAGGGGAAGTAGTTGACTGTAAGGGCCCTGCAAAGGTTCAGTTTGTACTAGGTAGGGAAGTTTATGAGGGTCTGGGCCAAATGAAAACCCTCTTTTGGAAGTTTAGAATCTAGGGCAATACTAAATAACTAGAGACTCTAAAGATGCTCTGAGATTTGGGTTCTGGGTCAAAGGACCCATTGATAGTAGTGCAATGTGCTTTAACAAAACCCAAAACGAACTTTCTTATAGCCCCTTGAAAAAAACCTGTTTGTTTTTGTGTGTAAATGCACATATCCATGTGAACATTCTGATTTAATTTGCAGTAATAATATCACTATATATAAATGAATTCCTCCCTTAGCATTCCAACTAATTAGTCATTGGACAGAAATTGGATAATTCTACTACAATAATTCTCATTTATAGATTTTCTAAAAACATCCTCTTTCCTCTTTTCTACCATTCCAACCTGGTCACTGTGAAAGTAGAAAAAGGCTATAGGGCACTGAAGGTCATTTTGTATTTCTGCCCACTTCATGGATTTTTGTGGTCAACAACATAAAAAAAATTCTTTTACCAACTGGTCAACCTTTTGGTGATGAACATTTTTACAGTCCTAACTCATATGGTCTTTGAAGGGCAGAAGAATAGTTTGTCACCAGGCTGAAACAAAAGTCCTCCCATATTGGTACTGTATGCCAGAAATTCTGATCTACTTTCATAGCCTTTGAGAACCCAAAGATTACCTCCATGATATGAAGAAACATCAGGTTAGAACTTTAATGTAATCAATAATGATTTGTACATGAAAAGTAGTATAAAAGCAATGTGCAACCAGAAAAGCAGCTGGTTGGGGCAGCTAGGTGGAGCAGTCAATAGAGCACCGGCCTTGGAGTCAGAAGGACCTGAGTTCAAATCCGGCCTCAGACACTCTACCCAAAAACTAGCCGTGTGACCTCAGGCAAGTCATTTAACCCCAACTGCCCTCCAAAAAACCCAACAACAACAAAAAAAGAAAAGCAGCTGGTTTGTACAGTAAGAATGAGAGACAACAGAGGGATAGCCCTGAAATGGTGCGAAGGAGGCAGGGATGGAGAAAGGTAAGAATAGATGGAGAGTAGAGAGGGGAAGAGAGGGAAGAAGTGAAAGAAACGTTTTCAACACATTGGTCTCAAATATGATAATGTATGTAAAGCATTTTGAAAATATTTAAATCCTACTATAAATGCCAAATAACATTATTATTGGAGTGATACTGTGGATAGAGTTTTGGGCCTAGAATTAGAAAGACTCGTTTGCCTGAGTTCAAATCTGGTCTCAGACATTGACTAGCTGTGTGACCCTAGGCAAGTCACTTAACCTTGTTTGCTTTGGTTTCCTTATCTGTAAAATGAGCCGGAGAAGGAAATGGAAAACTACTCCAGTGTCTTTGCTAAGAAAACACCAAATGGGGTCACAAAGAGCTAAGAATGACTGAAATGACTGAACAACAATAATAACAACATTATTTTCATTTATGGGAAAATATGGAGAAGAATCGCTTGGTATGAGAAGGCATAAAGTGGTTGCAGTAGGGGCAGCAAAGTGCAGTAGCATGGTCTTGGCATCAGAAGATAGAAGTTTAAATTCTGACTCTGTTACTTCTAGTTGTGTTACCCTGCATAAATAATCTCACCTCTCTGTGCCTATTTCTTTATCTCTAAAATGGGAACATTAAGAACTACATTCCCAATTGTTGGAATATTGTGACAAAAGTGCTTTGTAAACCTAAAAGGGTAATAGAAATGGGGATTATTGATGAGCTCTTCATCTGTGAGGAAGTGAGCATCCAAACCTTTGAAGTTATGAATGTATCCAAGAAAATCTATATAGAGTTGGAGAAAAGGATGTATTGAGAAGTTTTCCCTCTCTTACGCCCATGGACAGTTCTAACACTGAAGGAGAATCTTCTTTGAAAGAAATGCCAATAAGCTTTTATTCCCTAAAATTTGTTGTGCTACTTATACTATATCACATTACTAAGAGATACTTAAACATTGTTTCTCCTTTAGAATACTACGGTTCTGTTATATCTTGACATTCTTTGGAAGGCACCGCCAACTAGTCACAGCTTTCAGCAGAACTGGCCTGCACAGTGGGTGCTCTTTTTCTCCACTCCCTCCTGAAGTGGCCCTAACCAGCCATAGAAAGTGGACTTTTTCTCTTTTGATTGAATGTGGCTTTGGGTATAAGGAACTGAATTTTGCTTCTAGTGGAATAGGAGCAGAGACAAAGCACCTGGGGGGGGCGTAGATTGTGCAACTCTCCTTTTTAAAGGGCCAGGCAGGGTAGAAGAAGACGTGTAATATAATTATAGAGGAGAAAGAGGAAGAGAAAAAATATTCCAGTGGAGTCAAGCAAGCAAGCTTCATGGAAGAGAGAGAGAAAGAAATGGGAGAGGATGAACTTTACTCAATCACTAGGAAAACAAATAAGTAAATGATGTCTTTAACTAAGGAACAAATGCAATCATGCTAGGAACAGGAAAGATATTTGGAATGGCCCAGAGAAAGCATGCTTAATGGGATAATTAACATAACAAAAATAGATTGGGAGAGAGGAATCTTGGTACGTTGACTAGAAGTCTTGCCTTGAAGTCGGAAAGACCTGGGTTCAAATTTTGGCTCTGGCAATTATTAGTAGCTGTGTGACCCTAAGAAAGTCACTTAACCTTTCAATATTCCTGAGTAATGCACTAAGATTCTAAATTATAGATCAGGTGTAGATTTTTTTATCAGTGGGGTAGGAGCCTCCATACTGGAATTTCTCTACACAGATGAAATCACCAATGAGGTGCTCAGGTCTCAGCTGTACCTTCAGGGCCCTGAAAAGAGTACAGGGTCAGAAAGAAGTACGACAAAGAGAATTTATGAAACTCAGAATTTGCCTATCTTGTCTTCAATTGTTATGGCTCCACATTCCACTTATCTCCAACAACAAGAACCCTCACAGAAGGAAAATCCTTATTAAATGAAGAAGGCAAGGGCCAGATGTGCTATCCATTCTATATAGCCTTCAGCCACATCTGAAAAGGTTGTCCACTTAATTTTGAGAATTAAAACACAAAATTCCCAAGTCTTTCAGATTTTTGGGAATGAACAGCCTTAGTCTGGTCTTGGATGCTATCATTTGGATTACAGATTATCCTGTCAAACCTTTTGACACTAAGCAAAGTGCATTATTGTATAGGGCCACGTAAAGGTCAGATGTTTGCATGTACTTTTATGATAAACGTTGTAAGAGGGTTATTAACTCTTTGCATGGACTGAATACTGGAAAAACTTGAACCGGCAATGCACTTTGTCCTTACTTCTGTGTGAAGCCCACATTTCCTTCAAAGTTCAGCTTAAAAACTTTCTACTATAGTACTTGTGCAATGGATACAATACCTGGCCAGGAGTCAGGAAGACTAATTTTGGAGTTCAAATCAGACCTCAGTCACTTACTAGCTGTGTGATTCAGGGCAAGTCCCTTAACCCTCTCTGCCTCGGGTTCCTCATCTATAAAATGAGTTAGAGAAGAAAATGGTAAACCACTCCAGTATCTTTGCCAAGAAAACCCCAAATGGGGTCACAAAGAATCAGACACGACTGAAATGACTGAACAACAACAACAATTAGGTTTGTAGTTTGGCTGCAAATATAAAGCATACAAAGGGGAGAAAAGTTAACTAGTCAGCAAAGATAGTCTAAAACCATATTAGTCTTAAATGCCACAGGAGTTTGTAATTTTATATAGAAGGGAATAGGGAGTCATTGAAGATTCTTGAGTAGTGTAATTACATGGTCACATCTCTGCTTTAGGAATATTCTTTCAGCAACTTATAAAAATCATTCTTTCTCTATCATGTAGATGAATTATATTTAAAAAAACCTTACCTCTTATATGGTGCCTTTCTTGATTCTCACCAACTACTAGTGCCCCTTCAATGACTTTATTTTGTGTACAATCTATGATTGTATGTATGAATGCATATGTGCACATATTTCCCTGATAGAATGTGAATTCTTTGAGGGAAAGGACCGGTTCATTTATGTCTTTGTTGTCACCAGCACCTAGCACAATGTTTGACATGGTAGGCTCTTAATAAATCCTTGGTGATTAATTGAATGGAAGTCTAGAAAATTCTTAGAAGTTTTCTGAGTCTCACTTTTCTCTGTAACACCTTTCTTCCTACACATAAGATTGTTGTTTGGATCTAATATTGTAGGTGAAAGCATTAAAAAAACTACAAATTGCTATATAAATGTAAGTAAAAAAAAAGAAAGGTCATATTTGGAGGAAGTGTTACTAGCTAAATAGGGCATTTATTTGGTCAAGGCAGACAGTCTCATAACTACTAATCCCTTCCAGTTTTTGAGAAAAAATTTCCCATTCAATTGTTTTGGTCCTGGTCATATTCTGAAACAAAGGTATGTATACAAAGCAAGATTTCAAAGGAGTCACATATATTATAATTTCATGCTATTTATGTATTTTCAGGACAATTTTATTAATAAAATAAGTATTGCAGTAGTAAATAACTCATCAACTTCTATTTTCTCTGGCTTGATTTTCCTTAGTCACTGTTAAATTACCTTGTCAGTCTCCTTTCATTGTTCTTGTTAAAATAATCTTTGTTTCTGTTGGTGATATGATTCAGTAAATAAAAATCATTCCATATGAGGTATTGGGCTATGATATCACCACAGCTGCTGAGCAGTGAAGAGATGAGATTTACCCATGCTGCTGTTGCATTCAGTTTCATATTTATAGCATTTACTTTCTTCTCTGATTAATGTGTACTACGCAGTGTCCAAAAGGTAGAGATGATGGATTTAGTTTGTGTTTTCCTCTACTCCACTTTTAAGAAAGATGAACTTTCCTGATTTGATCAGGGAAAAACAGTAATAGGGGAAAAGAAAAAGTGAGGAATCAAGTAGTGATAGGCAGATAGCAGAATTTATCAATGTTACCTCATAGAGGAAGATAGAATTGCAGGGGGTCAACTGTTAAAACTTAGAAATGCCAAGTGATGCTCACCCTTGGGCAAACTTTTGAGTCACCTAGACTCCATTAATAGATTCTTATGTAAATTTTAGGCGCCAACTAATTTCCAAGAAGCGTGACCCATTTTCTGGAATGGTTCTGACTTTGTAATGCTCTCATATTTCAGTTCATAAACATATGCCAAAAACGGTCTTAAAGATCTCTATCCTAATGCTCCAATGTAATCTGAGTGAGATCATGCTAGTCATTTACAGCACCAAACTCATCCCTTCACACCATTAGAAGCATCAATGCCTGAACCCCTTCTCTGGGAACATCCCTATAGTAAAGGTGGAGAAATCAGCAATTTTGATGATCCGGATTTATATCACAAATTGTTCACAGTCAATTGCCAGAAATTCAGATCCTACATCTAAAATGAATAATCATACGTTCCATATCAAGTAATACTGTACCAGAACTTGGAAGTAGGCTTTACCTATCAAATTTCTACCTAATTTAGACACATTGTCAGCTGATTTGAGAAATATAGTATTGAAAAGGTGTCTGGGTGTTTTTGTCACTTTCCTGCATATGTGAAGCAGATTGAGGGAGGGTGTACATTATCAGTGCCAGTTTGTGAACTGGAATTCTTATTAAGCAGAAGTACATCTGGAATATATCATCAGCATTACCAGCTTTAAGACAAATAGGAGAATGTGAAAACATGAAGATTTTTTTAATGGAATTATGCCTTTGTAGTGGTAGAAAAAAAGAAATTGATTCTCTTTATATCCAAGGCAGAATATCTTTGTAGAACAGCAGAATTAACACTTTTTTTTCTTACGTATTTAGCCATTATCATCCTAGTCCTCCCTGTAGTCTTTCTTGAGGTCAGAGAGTTTTGCCCTTTTCAGAGAATTTGTTCAGTTAGTTCAGGCTTCTGAGGTCACCAGAAATGAAAATGTGATGCTGTATTATGTCAGAATTGTATGTTTAGTCTGCCTTTCTAGAAATAATCAAGAAAAGTTATATATGAAAAAACACAGATGTTACCTTTTTAGTAACTATCACAAAACTTTCTAGTATAACATTAAGAGAACAGACATCTTGAAATATATATATATATATATATATTATATGTGTATGTATATTTGTGATCACATTTATAAGAAGCAGTATCAGACTCAAATAGAAAGGGATCCATGTGACAGCATATTGATTTAGAAAACCACAAATTAACATTGTCTGTGTTTTATTGTGTTTTTAATTATTTTAAACATTTTCCAATGACATTTTAATCTGGTTCCTGCTGTGCTCAGGGAGTTTTCTAACCCCTACAGATGGCCAGTTGGACACCTCTGCTTTACAATATCTGTCTCTTGATAAACAAATACAGCCAAATATGCTAAAGATTCTCTTAAGTCAGTTATTAATTTAGTACCCTCTGCTATGTTCTTCTCTTTAAAAACTCAGGAATAAAATATATTCTTGCAACCTATTCAAGGTTCCACTTAAATGTTTTGCAATGAAGACTGTTATTTTCTGGAAGGCTCAGTATGGTTTCAATCACTTCCTGAAAGGTGGTTAAAATCTAACTGCAATGTGCCACAATGTTTATCTTGGGATGCTGACCCTTATTTCTTATGTTATACAAGAATAAGAGCTCAAATTCAAGCTGCCACAAGATACTATTCCATTGTGATTCTAGTAACGGAGATGCTGGTATGTTTAATCTTGAGACCCCATTGTTTCCCTGCCTAAATTAACTTTTCTTTTTCTTCTTTGTCAAATAAAATACAGAATTCACTGTTCATTTAAATCTGATAACTTCTGGCACTTATATCACTGTGATATAACTAGCTAATTACTCAATATTTGGAGCAGAGTACTGCGAATAAAGCATCTCCTGGAATATAAACTAAGTCCTCATCAGAAGCCTGGGGAATGTTGGGCTTGTTTGACATGTCATTTTCATTTGAGCATTATGTCAAAGCTGGACTGTGCCCTACATACACATAATGAGGTTAATCATCAATACCTTCAAAGTTATTCCATCATTCTGTTTTTGGGAGGTTAATTTTAGGACCTAATATTTGGGTCGCCTCTATGATTCCTTTTCCTGGTCACATTTTTTTTAAGGTCAGATTTCTTCTGAGCCAATATCTTTCTGCTTTTCCTTAGTTTCATTCTATTTCTATTATAACAAAAGAGACACATAGAAAGGGTCTTCTTTTATTTTCCTTATTATATTTCCATTTTTAATTCCTTTTTGGTCACTTTGTTTTCTCTTCTGCTTTTAAAGTCTGTTTCTAACAATTCTCCAGCCCTATCTTTTATGAGCACTTTTATCCATCTGTCATCTGCTCTTACTGTCAATCCTAACAGAATTTGGTTCTTGTGCCCACTACTTCTTACTGGTTCCAAACACTTGAAGTACCACTGAGAAAAATATATGTTGCAGTTATGTTGATGCATCACTGCCCCCTGCTGTCACAGAGGATAAACTGTACATTCACGTGCCCATAGATGCCAACCTGTGCGCATGCAAGCTGGGGCAAACATAAGCCATTACAGATTAAGAACAATGATATGTCAACCAAATATTAATTAAAAACACTAATTAAAAACATCAATTGAATATGGCTGTTCAATGAAGTTACTAAATGGATTTTAGATCTGTATGCATTAATTGGAACTTGGTAATCTGAAATAAGTAAGTTAATACATTCATAGTGTTTAAGTAGATTTTAGTCACGTTAGCTTAAATTATTTTTACTCTCCAAGATCTTGCTAACAAATAAGACTTTTTTGGTGACTTTCTTTGCAGTTATATGAACAATGGATTCAGTATGAGTATGGGATTTGAGCACCCAAATAAGCAACCCTTTCATGACTAGAAGACTGCTTGTTTTTTCTAAAGCAGGCTAACTTCGAAAGGTCATAGGATTTGGACTGAAAAAAGACCCTTAAAACCATTTAGTGGGGGCATCTAGATGGTGCAGTGAATAGAGCTCTGGCCCTGGAATCAGGAAGACCTGAGTTCAAGTCCAGTCTCAGACACTTAATACTTACTAGCTGTGTGACCTTGGGCAAGTCACTTAACCCCAATTGCCTTGCCTCCCTCCCCCTACAAAAATAAAAAAAACCCAATAAACCATTTCATTCTATCTCTTCACTTACAGATGAGGTGAAGTAATTCGATCAAGTTCACATGGCTATTAAGCCAAGTCGCAAAATAAGGATTCAAACTCAGGGCTTTGACTCTACATTCTATTCTCTTTTATTACATAAGAATTATGTGAATATGTGCTGCATTTCTCAGACTTCCAAAGACAGCTCCTCTTTCTTTTATTCTCCTTCTTGTTAGTACCTGCCTTAATTTTAGCACCACTCACTTGGACTGTCATCACTATCATAATAGCTTTCTAATATATCTTTATGTTTCCCCTTCCAATTTTTCATTCATACAAATTCTAGAATCACCTTCCTTCTGCTTATATCTGGATGTGTCACTGTGTCTCTATTGCTTCTCAAATAGAATATGTCTCTTGCCTAACATTTAAGGCCCTTCACAATCTACCTTTTTAGTTTTTCCACATTAATATCGTCCATAAACTCTATATTCATCCAACTATCTCTATCCCCAAGAATGCACTGGAGATCTCCATTCCTTTGCTAGTCACTGTTTCCTGTGCATGAGGTGACCCTTCTTGCTTTCTGTACCTTTTGAATTCCTACCTGTCCTTTAAAGTTCAACTCTGTCTAGTCCATATGCAGTGGAAAGAGAACTAGCTTTGGAATGACAGCATCAGAGTCTGACCCTCAGTGATTCTTTTAACCTCTCTGGGCCTCAGTTTCCTCATCTGAAAAATGATGGAGTTGAATTTGTTGATCTCCAAAACCTTACTTATCAAAAATCCTAAATACCATCTCCTCCAGAGAAGTTTGAAGTCTTCCTTGATCTTTTTTTCTTTCCATTTTGATGTTCAAATGTTATTAAGGATTTGTTAAATTTCTAACTTAATTTTAATGTAAGATTTTGTGTTACAGTTTTCAATGTCTTTTTCTCTCACTAAGTTGCAAACTTTGTGGGGGCAAGGATTGTGTCTTTTTTAACCTCATAGTTCTCGAAGAGCTTAACATAGTGCTTTGTACACAGTAGACATTTAAAAAGTATTTGTTAAATGTTATTGACTATTAAGGAAAGATAATTTCCAAGGAATCTCTAGTAAAAATTGCAGGCTGCAAAACTCATGGTGGAGGGCAATTTAGTGTGTAAATGAGTTAAGAATGTATTGTTATTGAGCATCCTTAGTGATTAACAAGATAACTAAGCAATTTCTTTCCCATAATGCCACCTGGGAAAAATAAAGGTAGTTTCAACTCTATCATTCCTTCCTGATTCAAAGTAGCTAATTTAAATCCTGTGTCAAATTTAACAGATAAAATCTAGAGCATTACATTTCTTCCTTAATGTATAGTTCGAACTCTTTTATGCTCCAAATTCTCTATCACTGTAAATGTCTTAAACATTTTTTTTGGTGAACTTCTAAATAAAAGGAGATGGTAATGAAAAGAAAGACCACTGAATATGGAGAAAAAGGAACTGTATTCTACTTCCAACCCCACTGTTAATTCATTGAGTGACCTTGGACTAGTCCTTTTACCTCTTTGGACCCGAGTTATCTCATCTGCAAAATGTTGGGGTTAGACTATATAATTTCTAAGGGTAACTTCCAGTTCTAACGTTCTATTAATTCTAAGTGCCCTCCCCCACTCTCATCCCAGTAAGGCCTGAGAGCATGTCTTATTCTCTGGAAATTCTGTTTTCTAAATCTGTCCAGCTACATTAACAGAATCCTGAAAAACAGCGAAGCCAAACAAGTGGAATCACAGACCAGAATGAATAGGGACTAGGGAGTGGGCATTTAAAGACTGTTAACAGGAAAGAAAAGCACATGTCCCCCGATTTCAGTGCCAATTGTTTTTGTCAGGCATGTAGTCCAGTTTCCTTTTCTGCTTAGTCACTGTTCTGCCTCCCACTCAGGGATTAATTGCGTGACCCTTGGAGATGAATGATATTCCAGTTAATTTCAGCCAACACAATCTGGACAAGCTCAGGTTTGGTGAACTTCCTCTTGGGTGGTTTTCATTTGTTTTAGGAACATTAAAGCAAATCATAAATCTATATTTATTATATCAATGAGTAACATACTGTAATTAAATATGAAATGCTAAAGACAAAGTTAAGGTGATGTAAGGGTCACAAACTTATTTTTTGGCACAGTTCCATAGCTGCAAAAATCATTCTAGATCTCACCTTTGCCGTTGCCAAGGTCTGGAGTGATTTAATTTGCATTATATAGCATCTAGTTAGCATTGTGTGCAAGTGGCTGCTTGATAAATGCTTCTTAATGATGATGAAGATGATGTGAATGATAAATACTCTTGTATGTGAGCCAATAAATTCCAGTGAATGGAAGAAAAGTCCCTAATCAGAAGAATGATGGACAATTGGGCATTTGCCATATGCAAGGCATCAATCTGCATTAGAAAGTTTGGAAGGGTATTGTGTATGGATCTGCTTATTAGAAGTATCTTGGATTTACATTGCATAGGAATCATACTGGTACTTGTGGGTTAGGGTTTCCTCCCTAAATGGGAGTAAGCCTCGATCCTCTTGGGGAATGAAGGACCGACAACAAGAACAACAATCAAGCAACATTCCTGTAGGACTTATATAATATTCAGAATTAGAGTATTATGCTAGATGAGGCCACAGCAAGGGAAAAGAACTCAAGGAAATTAAACAATGCTGTCCTACAGTGAATCTTTCTTCTCCAGGAATTTATATAGTCCTTCAGCATATACATGCCATGAATATAATAGATTCTTTTTTCCCTAATTAATATTTTATTTTTTTCAATTACATGTAAAGATAGTTTTCAGGATTCACTTCTATAAGATTTTGATTTCCAAGTTTTTCTCCCTGCCTTCCTCCTCACTCTCCTCCACCAGACAGCAAATAATCTGAAGGTTATACGTGTACAATCATACTAAAAATATTTCCATATTAATCATGTTGTGAAAGAAGAATCAGAACAAAAGGGAAAAACCATGAGAAAGGAAAAACAAAAAGCAAAAGCAAGTGAAAATAGTATGCTTAGACCTGCATTCAGACTCTATAGTTCTTTCTCTGGATGTGGAGATTTTCCATCAATATAATAGATTCTTAATAAATATGTGTTCAATAGAATTAAATAGAGGTAAATTTCCACCAACACCTTTCTCTAAGTATCAGAGAGAGCCTCAACTCTTGGGAGTGGGCCCTCTACTCTTGTCTTCTTTTCCGGTGAAATAGTATGAGCGCCCACATTGAGAAAATGTTTTGGCTCTATCTCTAGCCTGGCCATGTGATAACAATCTTAGAAGAGCAGAGGAACAAAAAACCAAGAACAAACAAACAAACAACCCCCACTCCCCAAACCCAAACCCAAAACAAAACAAAAACCTACTGGCTCTAAAGTTTTTGGTCTAGAAATGAGATTGTTGGTTATGAATCAGTGGTGGTAGTGGTTCGAAGAATTATCTTGAATGGAGTAAAGTTTATTCAACTTTATGTCATGTTAGGTATTACTGAGTAAATCTATAATCACTTTTGTGAAAGGTCCAAGAAGGCAGAAGTTTGACATGGTAAAACCTCCAGAATAATGACTTCATGATATTGGAATTTGTGATAATTCATGTAGGGCTGGGCTGAATTTGACTTTTGTACTTTCTGCAGGAAAAGGATTTGTTAAGAAAATTAACAGCAGAAATGAGAAATAAGGGAACTGCTTAACCTATGCAAGAGAACAAACAGTAATCAAGAACCTTATAAGCATCACAGCTTTCTTAATTCTTGGTCATACTTATTCATTTATTAAACCCACTTCACAAAAGCTGTTTCATAACAATTTATTAGTTTAGTTTAAGTTACTATTTCATGTAAAGGTATTAAGATTCCATTTCCTTCAGCAATATTTCAAATTGTTCACTGCCTTTTAGATTTTCTCCAATTTATTTTTAATGAATGAGACTTTAATATACTTCAGCAATCCCAAAATAAATAAAGAAACAAAGCCTGAAAGCTTGGGACTGCTATTGTTAATGAAAGACTCAATATTCTCTATCTTTCTTGTGGATGGGACAAGAATGAAATGGGCTTTCCCAAGATAAGAACATGAATAAAGGGAGAAATTTTGCCTAAGTACATGAATAAATTAAGTACAGTACTGAGATTCAGAAAAGAAAAGTTCATGTATTGGGACTGGTAGTTGGAATCATGTGTTTTAGATGGGCTTGTGTTAAATTACACTGCATTTACTTTATGTATATATGCATGTATAGTATGCATACATGTATATGTGTACACATATACATACATACACATTCTATTTCCTCCAATAGAATGTAAGCTTCTTGAGATCAATAGTTGTTGGCCTTTGTATCCCTGGCTCTGAGGATAGTGATTCACATGTATTAAATATTTAATAATATTTAATATTTAATAATTAAATATTTAATAGATGTATGTTGATTAAATGATGGGTTTGATAAAAACTACTTACTCTTACTATGGAGGCAATGAAACTTTGGAGCAAGTTATTGCAGAAGATTCTGGAATAATTTCTTTGGTGGACTTTAAAAATCGGAGGGATGATTATTATCATTTAAATATGGTCCTGTCTGAAGTCCAGGAAATGAATGGCATGGCCCCTAAAAATCTTTTACAATTACTGGACAATGATTCTGTGTCAAGTTTGTAAATTTAAAATAAACTAATTGAGTGTAAAGATATATATCTATATCTATCTATCTATCTATCTCTATATCTATCTATCTATTATCTATCTATCTATCTATCCATCATCTATCTATCTATCTATCTATCTATCTATCTATCTATCTATCTATCTATCTACCTATCCATCCACTATCTATCTATCTATCTATCTATCTATCTATCTATCTATCTATCTATCTCTATATCTATCTATCTATCTATTTATCTCTCTATCTAGACAGTCTACAAAATAGACTCTGATAAAAAAAAATAAGTAGTAGCTCTCATGTTTCTAATACTCTGACTCCATAATGGCCACATTCAATAACTGAGTAGCAAACTTCAACTTTAAATTAGCAGAGGATAGAACGGGGTGGTGCTGAATGATGATGTCAAGTTGTCAATGCTACGGTGGCATTGTGGCAATCTGAAAAGTTACAGCTGTCATCCTCCTACAAGACAGTAAAATGAAATGTGGATCTAGGGCAGTAGCAACTCTGCAGTAAATCTGGCTCTGACCCTTGCTTCTTGATAGCCTTATTCTTCAAGAGTTCCCTCCATATCTATTGGTCTCTGTGAAAAGGAGGGCAATCTACCACACCAAAATTGCCGCAAGTACTGCATCTGTTAAAGCAAGCACAAAGACAAGGCCAAAATGGCAACCACAAATTTGTACTTTGTTTCCATTAGGACATCCTTGAATGTGCAAATCTCTAATTATTTTTTCAGTGCTTTGGAGGGTTTTATAGTCTCCTAGAAGGTTTTTGCAACATCCTTAATTCTGAAAATCTGTGTGTAATTTAAGGGAAACATGTCCATGTGTTTCTGACTAACTTGCCATTAAGTTTCTTTTGTAAACTCAATTGCATGTCCAAGAAGGATTTAAAAACCAATCTAGGTTTTTAGACTTTTCCCAAGAGCAAGGTAACACAACACACACCCTATAAGGTTTGGGTTCATCTCTAAAATTTCAATCTAAGAATTGCTACAAAGTTAAATCTAATAGGAGTTTAAGAAAACATTTCTACCTTAACTACCTTTCTTTTTTGACACCATGTATTTTCAGGAATGCCAGGCACCCTGGTGAATGGGAGATGCCATGTTAAGATTAAACTAATTGTATGAATTAGTCCCCTTTCCTCCCATCTCTGGCCCTGGCTAAAGCTAAGAAATTCCTTGAGAAATTTTGTACTGCACCCTAACCTCAACCTAGTGTGCCTTTAGCAGATGTCTACAGCATCTGAGATCAGCATGTGATTCGTACCATACATTCGTGCGTTCCCACTGCACAGACTAAAAGTCATTCTGCATTTCTTTGCTTGCACATGTACACTGTGTTCTCTCTTGGAACTCTACCCACTTACAGCATGCCTCGAGCTTGTAAACCTCCTGGGGTAGAGCTTTTGCTCCTCATCTGGCATATTTACTTATTGTTTAACACTTAGACTAGCATAGAAGCCTTGTGAACAGAGTTGAAAATCCTGAGCTTGGAAATATATTACCTCAAATAGTTTTATGAAGTTGACACCTTTATCTTACAGTAGTAGGATGTAGTATTCAATTTCTTTGGCTTTTACCCCTCAAAAGTTGTTTGTTTTTCTAAAAGAAAATAAGAATCATATTAAAATATGTCCCTGCAAAAAAACTATGGAGGCATTTCCAGACTGAAGGTCACTGGTTTTATAGACTGACTCTGTCTTTGTTTAGACAGATGAATACTGCTAAGCATAAGCATTTACTGCATTTGAATATGGTAGAAACTTATGAAAACCATTTGTCTTTAAAACAGCAGCGGGAATTAGGGTGAACAGTGAGTCACTGGAATGACTCTTTGAATGACAGAAATGGGTACAAACTATTCCAGGTGATCCCATAGGATAAAAGTAGAAAAAACTTAAGTTCTAACTTAGTCATATTCCCCCAGTTAGCATTCTTTTCCCTCTCCTCTCCAAATACTTTGCATTTGTCCCCTTTGCTCACACAACACAACTCACCCTAATTCAGTCCTTCATCACCTTTTGACTGGATTATTGTAACAACCTTCCAATTGATCTCCCTATTATGAGTCTATTCCCAATGCAATTTCCCCTTCACTTGGCTCCATTGATTTACTGTTACCTCTAGGATAAAATTTAGGGTCCTCTGTTGGTAATTGTAGCCCTTTATAATCCTTCCTACAAATCCATTTTTTTAAACTCTGCTCCCTTTCCCATACGCTACCACACTGCTACATTGTACGATGACATTCTGTTTTCCTTCATTTGTACTGCTTGGTACCCATAGCCTCTTTCTCTTTACCTCCTCGTTTCTTTTGCTGCTCAATTCCAACTTTCTTCAGGAGGCTTTTCCCAGTCACATCAGGTATCAATGCCATCTTTTTTCAGGTCACCTTCTATCTACCATGTATATATTTTAATTACATATTCTCTCCCCACATTACAATATACACTCCTTGAAGTCAAAGACTTTTTGTTGTTGTTGCCTTTCTTTGTTTCTCTGAGGTTTAGCTCAGTGCCTGGCACATAGCAACTCTTTAATAAATATTTAATGACTGACCAACTATATTAACTTTGTAAATATTGTACATTTTCTGTTTAGATGTACTGAGTACCATACAACTTCCTTTAGTAGAAGCTAAGTTTTGTGAGGAAGAGATTGTTTCTTTGTCTGTACCCTTAGCATCTAGCATAGCAGCTATGGTGGAGTAGAGAGGCCTTGGCTTAAAATCAGAAAGACCTTCTTTTAAATCTTGTCTTAGTCACTTACTTTAATCTTTGTGACTCTAAGTAAGCCAGTTATCCCCTCTTAATCTCAGTTTTCTCATCTGGGGTTGGACTCAATGGTTTCAAATATCCCTTTCAGTTCAACATCTACCACCTTTTAAGTTATAGTTGTTGAACTGAATTAAACCAAACTTAGGAGTTTGTCTCAGTTAAGGAAAGAGCCAACATAATTCAAACATTCATCTTGCTGATGTGGCAATACCTAATTTGTTTCAATGGTTCCATGAAACTAACACCCTCATAGAAAAAGCTTGGCTCCCTATGTATTAAGTTTATGTTAATAGGTTTGCAAACCTACATTGTTTTCTTGAGGTTATTTCTTTAGTGTGTGTGTGTGTGTGTGTGTGTGTGTGTGTGTGTGCGCACACGCGCGTGCGTACATGTGCGCATGCAAGATTGCACTCCTAGTTTCCCAAATATAAACCCTTCTGGTTTTTTTCCTTAATAGCCCTAGAAGTATTTTGCTTACTATAGCCTCTAAACTATATTCTCAGGCTAACACTACCATTGAGATGAGAGAGGAAAACTGATCCTCAGAAATGAGTTGAACCAATGAAAAATTTTCAGAAAGGAAATGCATAGCATTTCTTTTGTTCTTTATGACAATTGTTATAGATTTACTGAGGCCCCATGGGGTTTGGGGATCCTAAAGCAAATAAGTCTTGATCCCAGATCAGAAGTTAAGAGTCTGTGTGTACACAATGCTTCATCAAACTTGTATCCTAAGAAACCTAAGGCTTTAATATCAATATTCCAGTTAAAATGAATTGTCTTTGATCACTAATCAACAATTTTGGCATATTGAGCTCTCTAATACGTGAAAAGAATGCCTGCAGTTTCTATGGAATACTGAAATGTTCACATTTAAAGTAATATGGATCATGCATTGGTAGTTTTATTATTTTTATTACTGTAACACATACATTCAGGTCTTTTGGGTCTTTTAACTCTTTCAGATTTAGTAATGTACATTTCTAGTTAAGCAATAAACATCTGTCATCTGTCATTCATTAGTATTAATTACAAATGGTCATTGGCTTTAAAGGATCCAAGTCTAGCAGCTGAGATTTTTCTAAATTTGACTTTCTTTTTTGGGGGGAGGGCTTTTTTGGATGGGGGAATGCAGGGCAGTTGGGGTTAAGTGACTTGCCCAAGGTCACACAGCTAGTAAGTGTTACGTGTTTGAGGTCAGATTTGAACTCAGGTCCTGACTCCAGGTTCAGTGCTCTATTCACTGAACCATTTAGCTGCCCCTAATTTTGACTTTCTTAGGGTTTTTATAAAACGTGTTTGGAGTAGTTTTTCTAAGCTCTTAGTAAGCTCTGAGTATAGAGTAAAGTTTAACATTTTAGATTATATACTTCATAATTCAAAGTGGAGAGAGAAGGAAACTAATGTAATTTGGAGAAAAAACATTATTTTAAGGAAGTCAAGTAGACTGAGAACTAGGAAAGGTATTGTCAAAAATAATATGGCACCATTCCTTAAACATGACTGTCAATGAAAGATGGTGTGGCTCCTGTTTCTGGACTGCTGTAGCATTTCATCAGTGGAAACCTGTTTTGCTTTTTAAATGGCATTGTTTCAGAGGACAACTGAGGAATGGGACTTTTAGCAAATGGGTAACTAACTATGTATGAGCTTATAAGGAAAACCAACCAATCTTTAACATATTTGTAGATCTCTATAGTTTACTCTTCACAAGTTTATTTCTCCAAATGGCAAGACCACAAATCATACATGAAATTCACAAAGACATTAGGCATCACCTTACCAGAATGTTTTAAGACATTCATGTTTTACTTCTACTTAATCTATGTTTTGTTGAAGAAGCTGAACTTTGTTCAGAAAGGCCTAGCATTATACTTGGGGTTTGAAATAACTTTATATCCACTGCAACCTCTGATCTTAGTATGAATATAAGTAGATAACTTAGACTGTATTCCAGTCTTTGCAAAAAATGTTGTCCTGAGAAATCTCTTCCACAACATTTTTCCTTTAATCTTCAGCATATTCCACTCTGATATCCCCTCCTTCACTACCCTTTTCAGTACCCTCTTTTAGCCACATGCCTAAAGCTATTCACTCTTCACACTTCAACTGTATTTCAAAAATTGGTTTCCCTTGTAATCTTACAAATTTTATTTTATGCAATTCAAAGCATTATTTTAAGAAGAAATTAATAGTCTTCCCTAAATTGTCATAGGAGTCAATGACACACAAAAAGGTCAAGAAGTCCTGGCAAATTCAAGTTCCTTGAAGGCAAGGATTATTTTTTGTATCCTTAGCACTTTGTGTGGTACCCTACACATGTTAATTGAATTGAATTGTTAAATTATTACTTTCCTCAATGGGTACCAGAAGCCTTGAAAAGCACTTTGAAGATATTTAAATGCTGGAAATAAAAAAAAACAGCAACAACATTCAAATTGGAATTATTAACACAAGATTCTTTTCTCAAAGACTAAGCCACACTATATGATGCTGGCAGTGGGGGAGAGTAAGAATGGGGAAGAAGTGAGTCAATATAGAAGGACTGCACTATAAGAAGACAGGTAGCAGCAAGATAGAATGTACCAATGGGATGTGATTACAGGACAGGCCAAGGGACATGAAAGAACACAAGTATAAAACATCTTTCTAGTATGTAGTTCACATCATTCAAAGGAAATTACGTGGTCATTCATTTACCCAAATGCAGAGGCAATTCTGTAGCACTGAACACACACTCACAATTGTGCATTTGCTTGAGAAGTATAGGGAATACAAGGTCCCATAGGGTTTATTATTTGTTATATAAATTATAATTATATTACATATTATATAAATTATGTAAATAATAGGTTATTGTTATTTTTTAATTATACAAAAGCATTTACCTAGAGCAGAATGGAGCACCAAATGACTCTCCTTCAGAAAGGGTCATCCGTGCATATGTTAAGATCATACAGTACTCCTTGTTAGATGCAACCATATAGATAAATCAGCTCCACAATCTTTTATATAAGCATTCAGAAAGTCATAAAACAGTGAGATATGTCTATCAAGTGGGTCAAGGATATTCTGTAGAAACATGAAAGACATGCTGTTCAAGGTTCAAAAGAGAAGAGAGATGATCAGTTTCTCATGATGTTTTCTTGGCAGATGATGTAATTTCATTCCATCAAGTTCAGGTACCCTACTAGGTTTCCTCAACGAGATCCATAATCTCTCAAGACATCAGTTTAGCAATCAGGAAAAACCACCAGATGAAATGGGCAGTGTAGTATAATAGAAAGAGCATTGGATCTGGAGCTCGAGAATGTGGGTTTGAATCCTTGCTTTGCTATTTACCATCAGTATGAGCTTGGGTAAATTTCTTTATATCTCTGGGTCTTAATTTCCTCTTTTGCAAAATGAGCATCTGGGACTAGACAATCTCAGAAGTCTCCTTTTTAGCAGTAAATCTTATAAGAATGCATATTTCCTTGATTATGATGTTTGATTGAATGGACAGCACATGGAATCAGTCCATTAATAAATATATCGGTCTTGGTCAGGAGATGTAGCTGTATAGTGAGCTGGACCAATAATTGGAGGGGAGGAGGAACATGGGCTGGATAACCTTTGAGTAACTGCAGAGTGTTTTTGATTAACCCATGTCATTCCCTGATTTAAGAGCCTATTTTTTAAAATGCCAATATTTTCCACTTGATTCTATATTACTGCAAATCATGAAACATGGCAATCTAAGAAGAATCTAAATTGTAGGTAAACCAAAGGGGAATAGGAAGACACATAGTGAGTGTAAGTAGGTTGCTACATATTACTTGTGATGATTTGCTCATAATAAGTGACATAAAGAGACATCTTCAATAATTTGAATGTTTACAAAGGTAATCTAATTGTGTGGAGAGAATGAGCTTTACTAAGACCAATAGAATTTAAAAAGATATAGAAGAAAGTCTTCAGGACTTTGAGTACATGCCTTATCAGTAAATGAATTATAAAAACATTTATTAAATATTTACTATGGTCTAGTTACTGCGCTAAGCACTTAGAATATGAAAATGAGATAGTTTCTGCCTTTAAGGAACCTATATTCTAATAGGAGGAGATACATGGGAAATTTATAGCCTGAAAAAGGGGTTTTGATTTGATAAGCCCTAAGGATAGATAGATAAATGGATAGATAGATAGATAGATAGATGGAAGCTCATATTTTAATATTTTCACATTTCAAAATTTATTTTCTTCATGAAATCATGTGACATAAGTAATGCAATAATTTTTATCTCCCTCTCACAGATGAGGAAACTGGGGTCTGGAAAGGTTAAAAATATTGCCTATGGTCACACAGCTACCTGAAAAGATGAAGTGATACATAGGACAGCTGACTGATATTGCTGTTAAAAGATTCAGTAGCACTATTGATTTGGTTATTGTGTCTAAAGAAGGAGATGGGAAGGGGAGGTATACATACATCACAACAGAGGAGAGCCAGGATGACTGTAGTGGGGTGGTTGGATGTGAAATGTGATTTGGTCTGACGTCCACTAGATAAAGTGGGCTAGGTGGGTTTATATTCATTTATTTACCAATCAAGATATCTCATCTCTAGGAAGGTAAATTCCAAAGCTAAGTAGATTAATTGCCCCAAGAACTATAGTAATGCTTTCTGGATATCTGACTGAGAAGGTATTACTCCTCAGAGGAGTGGCAGGGGTGTTTGAAAATGGCCTTGTCTGATGGCTAAATAAAATGAGAATCTAGGGTCATCTAGATATATTGGGTTTGTAAAGAGTTTGTGGAAAGAAGTGATCAAGAATTAAGAAGAATAGAAAGAATCAATGCTTTTCAGTCCATACCACCAAAAGTTGACATTCCCATTAGAGAAATCATGGATCTATTTAGATATAAAAAGTTGCATATGCTTATATATTAATAATTTCCTAAAAATGGGATTCTAATTTAGTTTATTATTCTGTCTATAGGAACACAAGTTATAAATTCTGTCTGCTGGTGGAGCTATTTCTTGTTTACAAGTTTCATGTAGATGAATAATTACATCTCTAATGCATATATGTTCCAACATCTGTTTTACTTTGGGAATTAGGAATTGTTCTTTCCCCCAAGTACAGAATGCAGTATTATGGAAAGGATCATGAATTTGGAGTCAGGAGACCTGGGCTCAAGTCCCAGTTACTATACTTACTAGCTGTGTGACCATAGGCAATATTTTTAATCTTTCAAGATCCCAATTTCTTCATCTGTGAGAGGGAGATAAAAATCCTTGCATTACCTATGTCACATGAGTTTATTAAGAAAGTACTCAATAAACCTTGAAATGTGAAAATATTAAAATGTGAGCTCTGTCTCTCTGTCTCTCTCTGTCTCTGTCTCTGTCTCTGTCTCTCTCTGTTTCTCTCTGTTTCTCTCTGTCTCTCTCTCTCTTAACCAGATTTATGATTTCATTAGTGTATGGACCTCCTTGTGATTGAACTTCCTTTACCAAGGCAGAATGACTGATTGATTAAAGATTTGTCTAGGGGCACTCAGAAATTAACAGACTTGTTGATGGTCTTCTATCAAGACAGCTCAAATGTCACCTTCTGCTAGAGGCATTTCTATTCTCTCTTCTTCCTATTGTTCTTCAGTTATAAGTGCTTACCCTTCTGAGATTATTTACCATGTACTTTGAATGTATGTTACATGTATCGAGTTATTAATATAGTATGTTCACCATTAGAATGTGAGTTCTTTGAGTGTAGGGACCAATTTTTTGCTTTTCTTTGTGTCCATAATGTTTAGCACAGTGTTTGATGTAAAATAAGTGCTTAATACATACTTCTTCAAAGGAAGTAAACTCATCTTCTGTAGGATCACTGAAAACATAAAGCACAACTTCATAGGGATAGGGTATGTATATGATATTTCATTGTCATTATCATCACTGCCAACAACAACAAGAATGATTATTCTAATGATAATTTACTTATCATAATAATTTATATTTTTGTTTGTGTGAAATATTCATCAAAAGTAAAAAGTAAGTGGGCCAACTGACAAGGCAATGTGATATTGAGAAAGTTAAGACTAATGATTATTATAGGGGTGGCTAGGTGGTGCAGTGAATAGAGGACTGGTCCTGGAGTCAGGAGGACCCGAGTTCAAATTCGACCTTAGACACTTAACACAAAAACTAGATGTGTGACTGTGGGCAACTCACTTAACCCCAAATGCCCTACCTTCCCCCCTCCAAAAAGAAAAAAAAAGATTAATAATCATTTTACTTGGGAAAAAAAGACTAGTGATTATTTTTACTTGGAAAAAGGAGGTCATATTATTTAGTCTAACATCTTACTTGACAGATGAGGAAACCGACGCTTAAAGAATATAAATAGTAAATAGCAAATGATAAAGCCAGGACTCAAAGCCAGGTCCTCTGAGTCCAGAGGAAATGTTCATGTCACTGTACTGTGTTGTGATGTACTAAATGGTAATTATCCAGTCTGTTCAGGAGCTTTTCACCCAATCAGATCTCTTGCAGAGATAGGGCCTGCAGGCTCTTTTGGAAGAAAAGAACAACAAATAAACAGAACAACCCTTCACAAGACAGATTCCTCAATTATGGAGCCCAGGCTCTCAGAAGCTGAAGTTATGACCCAGCAGCGTATGTAAAATGTAAACATGAGGATGCAGTAATTAGCTTTGAGTTAAATTTGAAGTCTCAGTGGTCTGGTGGGTAATCAAGTAAGAGGTCATTAACCACAGTGGTGTCTCTCTGAGGGAACACGCTCACACAGCTGCTATTAAACCAGAATGGGCATGTCTTGACTTGGACATACATCAGTCAGTCTTGTTTATACTTCCTCTCATCACCATACCTATGAGGATTAGAGAGAGTAAAGGATTCTGTATTGTTTTTGAAACTATTTCATCCACTAACCACATTCTAGCGAATGAAGACATTTTTACTAGAATTCAAAAACTGTGAGGAAGGTTTATTTAAATGAAAAAATCCTATGTATTGTGTCAAAGATGTGCATTCTTGCTAAATGATATAGATAACACACAAAAATTGACCAGTACATTTAAAAATATTTTAATTTCATCTTTGCCTTGATGGTTGTCAACTTTTACGTTTGCTTCCAACACAATTGGTGAGATGTTAAATGTAGCAGAATTTCATAAAAAGGGCAGATATATGCATACATACACACATACATAGATAGACAAATATATGTACACATGCATATGTGTATGTAGGTAGATATATACGAGTACATCCTGAATATATAATAGATCCATAACTACAAAGTTTAATGCCTATGGAAAAATGGCCATTTAATTTGGGATGGGGAGTGGCAGAAATCTTAGGATACCACAAAATTGGTGCTGTGGAGGCTCTACTGCTGGGATAGGGAAATAGGATGGGATCCAGACTGGAAAGGAGTTTATCTGGATTGTGACCATCTTTTACTTCTTATTTAAACTGGTTGTTTTTGCTAATTCTTTATGAAACTCAGTTGTTTCTGTGAATCTGGAGGATTGGAAGTGCTGCCAATGCCCCTCTAAATTTTGATCCCTTTAGGCAAAGCCTCAGCTGCCTTATCCTAGTTATAGCTCTGATACATATGTATGTTAATATACCCATCTAAAGTTGCGTGTGTGTTGACAATTTATAGCTACATCTTTAAATGATTAAATTAGAGAATTTGCAAGGTAAAGGAAGGGAATTTCTGAAATTTGATACCAGAAGAAGAGGAGAATTTGAAGGCAAAAGATTTAAGGCAATAGAAATGAAATTTTTAAATGGAAGAAAATGGAAATTCAAGGTAAAATGAGTAAGTAGTAGAGAATAGGATAGATTATGGGGCTCTGAACAAGATGATGTTGAATTCTATTCTTCCAGGTACAGGTACGAGTGCCATTTATGCCTGGTTATGGTGTTTGTAATATGGATCCTATTATGTTACATGTATGGGTTTGAGCAGAACCCACAAACATTAGCCATTGGAAAGGAAAATCCATATTGATTGAGTGAGCATTTTAAATGACCTCTCTGATACTTAAACATTTAAGAATTTATTAAGAGAATTTCTCTGTTCTTATGATGTCACAAAGAAATTGTTCATTTAATAGAAATAAATTGTCAGGATACCTAATTTCAAATCTGAGTTAGTTTACTTACTTGGGGAAATCACTTAAGTTTGTAAAGCCTCAGTTCCCTAGGATTATTGTGAAGAAAGTGCTCTGTATACTATAATAATATAAATGTGAGTTATGATTATTATTTTGGTTGTCTAGATAGTACATACTGAGAAAGTGGCTATTTCTCTTTGAAATCTGGTCCTTCAATAGCTTGTGAGAGGTTAGAGGAAAGGAACTCAACAATTAGATTGCTAGAATATAGTCAACTATTTTGTCCCAAGGACTTTGGAATGTGTAAAGTATAAAAGAGGGCATTCTGACATGCCAGTGAGTCTTAAGTAACCTCTTCATTATGAAATGAAGAAAACTGTCTTTGCTGAGATCTTTTTAAAAAAAATTGGCAAAGGTTAAGGAATTCTTTTTCTGAAATTTTTTTGGGGGAGGGAGATAGAGAATTCCCATTAATGTTGATACTGTCCAGGTTACTCTTCTGAAATATTATTTCACTGATAGGGAATTCATCTTTTGAGTATACTACAAATGAAGCCAAGGTTGTGGGTCAATGCTTAACTGGGCGGTTAGCTTACACCTGTCCCATGGCCCACAACTATAAATTTAACCCCTTCAAGCCATTTCTCAAGCATATCTTAACATCAAACTGGTGATCAAAAAAAATCAACCCACATCAATTAGCCTTCAGAATGATAAACACAATTTATAATTTTCTTAGCTTAAACAAATATACTCATTATGTGCTAACTGGCCCTAATGAAGTTAGAAGCTATCAGCTAAATGAATAAACCATGAGAATGAAAACAGAAACATCAACTTAGGCATTTTACTAATTAGCTGATTGTAGGTGGACATTAGCTGGTTGACCCACTTTCACCATGATATAAACATTTGACTTGTTTTTTAATCAACGATTTTGATTCTACCCCCAATGAAATTGTAAAATTAAATAGCATTAGCCTCCCACATAGCCAGTGTATAACCATCACATTCTTCCTGCTGGCAAACAAACAACCAAAAATTACCAACTGCACCCAGGATCTAAGTAGGACGTATTACTACTTATCATTTTGGGAATAGAACTAAAAGGATGCTTGAGATAATTATACTGTCAACCGCCCAATAGGTTCCATAGTGTTATCTCTTGCTACAATGAAGATATCACAACAGACTCCCAGAGTTGCATGGAACTCTAATGTGGTAGCCATTTCAAAACAGGGGGACCTCAGTGTAGGGACCGATGTCCCTACTGAGCATAACACAGGAGAATGAAAATGGTTCTACTTTCATCATAGTGATGCCTGAGGAGTTTGTAGAGAAAATCTAAGCAATTTCCAGAGTTGCAAACCTTAATGGAAGGGTCAACTCTGTGTTCTGCAAGCTTTTTTCTTCAAAGCCTTGCAACTTTAGTCCATTACATAGGTTGTTTGAAAACAAAAAAAGCTCCCACTGACATTTTTTTTAAAGGCAAATCAAGAGAACTGGTACTGGTATGGGGAAAAGAGGAGTAGTAGAACATCTGGACTCTGCTAATGACTACCTGTCTAACCTTGAGCAAGTCTCTAAACCTCAGTTATTCATCTACAAAATGAAGTCTTTAAAAGAAAGACCTTATGGACATAAGCTATGAGGTCCCTTACAGTTCTAAAGTACTGTTTCGATTATTCCAAGTAATAAAATCTTTGCCAGCTGTTTTTTTTAATCCTCTGTAAAATGAGGGGATGGAAGTTGTTGATCTCTAAGATTACTCACAGTTCTAAAGTCTCTGCTCCTAATATCCACTATGGGAAAGATAATTATTTGACCTCATAAGATAGTTAACTATGTACTCTTAGAATCATTGTGGGGGTGTTCAATTAAAACACAGAACAGCAGATGGGATCTTTGCAAAGGGGAATTCGTGATTCAATATTAATTTCATGGAAAATAAGGCATTTTTAGGGGACTAGCCTAAACTTCAACTTTTTCATTATTATACTAGAGAGTACCTTTCATTAAGCTTGCAAGATGGTAAAAATCTTTATCACTTTTGAAGATTAGACTTCAGGATGACTGACTAGTTACTGGGAAAGTGACCCAAAAGAAATAACATGGTATCAAGTAGGAGAAGAGCTCTACGAGGAAAACAGTCAACACAAATCCAAGGTAAGAAATCCCTGATAATGAAAGAAAAGGTGGATAGTGCTGAGAAATATTTCTTATGTTTTAACATCGCAAGGAAAAAGGTGGTTTTGAGAGGTTATCTATCCAACATCTTTCTTTACTGAGGCAATACTGCACCTGGTTATTACATACGTAAAAAATATGATGTTAATTTTATTCAGTGAGCACTTAGTCATTTTTTGCTACTAGACAATGAAAAACACTATAGAAGTTGTATGGTCCATGGTCAATGTAGGCAATTGTTTTACTTGACTGAATATTTGTTACAAAGGTTTTCTTTTTATTTTTTTTTCAGTTGGGATTAGGTGGGAGCAAGAAAGGCGACAGAACTAGACCACCAATAAAAGAAAAGAAAAGAAGGTAATTTTTAAAAATGCATGGTAATTTTCCATAACTATTCATCTTGCTCTGATTCAGTACTTTGTTGATGAGCTCAGTAAATTACTAGAGCTGAAAAATATTAAAATGAGCAAATCAAAAATTAATAGTGATTAGATAAATATAAAATTATAAGATCTTTAAGGCATGGTCTAATCTACTAGAGCTATTTAACTTGGAGCTGAGAATGCAAATAAATCACCAAGAATGTAGCAGATTAGAAATATTTAGTTACTACCTCTATCTAGTCTCTTTTACAGAAGATAGTGAAATGGGTTCACTTTTTTATAAGAGGTATTTACATTAGCAATAATAAGGATTTTATTGATAGTAAAGGCCATTAAATACTAAAAAAAATACTTTCCATTTTGGATTTTTGAAAAGAAGATTATTAGAGATGATCTGAGTGCCTCTGGGAAAACAGGGTAGATGATTTCTTTAATTAGGCTCCTACTTCTGAGATCCTACAGTATAATAATTTGTGTGTGACTACAACTGGTATACACACACACACACACAAAATTCAACCTCTCTGGAATTTTAGGCAGATTTTTCAATTTTTGTTCTGTTCAGTTATAGATGAATGCCCTTCCTGAAATCTTCTTTGAAAAAATATATTAGATTGCTTTAAATAAAACTTTCTGCTTTTGATGGCAATAGCTTTAGTTAAAAAGGAAAAAGAGCATATGGTATCTGAAGCACTATTGCACTCATACCAATCAATTTCAAAGGTTAAAAAACAACTATGGTATTTAAATTGAACATTATTGTTCAGTAAGAAATTACAGATATGAAGAATTCAGAGAAATGGGAATAGACATAGGAATGTATATAAATGGAAATAAGCAGAACCAAGAAAACAGTATACACAATCATAATGACTAAATATATGAAAGATTACTTATAGGAAGCTGAACTCTGAATAATGGGAAAGTCAATGAAGGTCCTAGAGAAGGGATAATGAAAAATATATTCTTCGTAGGAGAAAAGTGGGGGACAGCTGTGACAAAATATTGTCAGACCACTGTTGGTCACATTCTACATTGAATTTTTTTTTCTTTTTCACAAGGGAGAGAGTGGGCTAGAAATAATTTTATGTAAAGATAAAAATCTTCAATAAAACATTTAAACAAACAAATATTTATTAAGAATCTTCTACATGCAGAGCACTTCAGTAGGAACTGAGAGATACAAACACAAATGACATGGTTTCTGACTTCATTAGACTTACAGTGTGATAGGAAATAGTTCATCCTTAACATAATGCTTTATGGCTACAGTGCACTTTCAGATCCATTATCTTGGTCTGTCCTTAAAGCACATTATTTATTCCTGTTTTGTAGATTTGGAAACCAAAGTTCAGAGAGATTGATTTGTCTAAATTTATGCAGCTAGTAAGTGGGAGAGCTGGGACTTGAAATAACTAGAAATGTGGCATATTTAGTTGTCTAGATTTGCAGTAGCTACAACTTGCAATAGTAAAAAAAAATTAGAATCTATGGATAATTTCTTTGTTTATCAATAGAAATCTGAGAAGTGAATTTTGGAGATCAATCTAAAAGCTGCATCATAGGAAAATATAAAAAATTGAATAAAATGAAAATTTTAATTTAACAAAGATAAATATAAGCTTTATTTTAAAATTAAAAGCATTTACTCTGAGTTCTTTTTTAAACTCTCTAATTATTCTATGGTATAATGAAATTAAATATATTTAAACAAGGGAACTTCTGTGCTACAATAAAGCAGTTAGGTGACTCAGGAGATAGAGCACCGGGTCTGGAGTCAGAAAGACTCATCTTCCTAAATTCAAACCTGGCCTCAGACACTTACTAGCTATGTGACCCTGGGCAAGTCATTTAACCCTGTTTGCCTCAGTTTCCTCATCTATCAAATGAACTGGAGAAGGAAATGGCAAATCACTTCAGTATCTTTGCCAATAAAACCCTAACTGGGGTCATGAAGAGTTGGACAGCACTGAGAAACAACTGAACAACAAGAATGCTATAATAAATGCAATTTTTGCATTCACCTTCAGACTATATCTAGATACACAAAACAGTCACTTTTGCTTCACTTCTGCACAGTTGTTTTCACCAAAATTGTCCCAGCATAAGCAGGATTTTGTATAATCTAGATTTACCTACGGGGGTATACTGTGGCTCTGAGCAATAGCCCACTCAAATTGCCTTGGTCATAAACACTCAATCTGGATATATAGGGATAGATTTAGCTTTAGATGTGGGAGTGGGGATGGTGGAAGGTGAGCAAAAGCTCATTGTTGTGGAACCCATTTCCTAGTATTACTCTTGTTTCCATTCCATCTTTTGTCACACTTTGCCTTCTTATGATTCTGGTTTTGGAATATATAGATATTTGCTTTTTGGAGGGGGGGAATGCAGGGCAATTTGGGTTAAGAGACTTGTCCAAGGTCACACGGCTAGTAAGTGGTGTCTGAGACTGGATTTGAACTCAGGTCTTCCTAATTCCAGTCACCTAGCTGCCACAAAATATAAGACTAATGTAACTTTTAAGCTTTGGGCTGTATATAAAGCTGAATGGGGTTTTATTCTATGTGGTTGTTTGTAGGGAAATGAATTGACCTTTGTTATATTCAAGTTCTCCCGGTATGGTGTCCAAAAATAGAGTCTCTATATGCTGAATTTTATACTTATTGTCAGGAGGGAGATTCCAAATTACAGATTATGAAGAAAATTATTTTTAAAATTAGAAATTAGTGACCTCTGTTATAAATGATAACATTATTTGTTAAACATTTTCTATCAATTAAAAAAGTTGCTGACAATATACAAATATATAAAGGAGTTGTATATTCTTTAAATGTTTTCCACGTTTGTTTTTTTTTGCCCTCAGAATTAGAATGTTGTGTTTAATATTTTAATTGTTTTATAATTTCATTTTTTTCTTCTCTACTTTTTCATTCTACCTCAGGAGAAATTAGTCCTTCCCCTGTCTTCGTTTCCAGCCTTAACTCCCTCCCTAAATGAAAATAAAAGAACAATCTCTGCTCTCCTAGGATTTGATCCTTTTCTTTGACAATTCTCAGTTGGAAGAACATTCAACTAAAGGTCCCAGGTCTGAACCCCGCTCTTAGCAACTTATGAGTCAGGCTCAAGTTTCTGAGGGGTAATATGATGCAATGGGAAAAAAAATTGGATTTGGAATCAAGAGACTTTGCTTTGAGTCCTGCCTGGTGCTCCCTTGCCATGGGACTACTGGGAAATTGATATAGTGTCTTTAAGCATCTGTTTTTTTCCTTAAAATGTGAACAATTATACTTTCCTTACCTATTCCATAGTCCTGATGTAGACAAAGCATTTTGTAAACTGTAAAGCACCTTGTAAATGAAATAGTACTATATACACATGGGTCATTATTCTAAGATCCTTTCCTGACCTTTGTGTCACAATAGCTCCCTCCCTCAGACTGAAAAAAACCTACCATTCAGTCATTGAAAATTCATTCAAAATTTATCTCATTCATCAAACTATCCTGAACTTATTAGAAATGTGAATAAATATGTCTATTATGTCTCTTCTCCCACAGAACATACAGATGTTTGTATTACTGCCTGTCTCGGCTTCTCTGATTTGGTTCTATATCAGCCTATTCCCCCACCACCTACCTTCTTAATTTTGGTTCCTTGTGGATTGGATCACATTTCTGTGTCTTGTAACACTAAACTCCATAAAGCGTAGAAACATGGCCCATCATGGTGGTGCACACTGTCTGCCCGGAAGTTAATGCTGATAGATCTCTTGAGCTTATAGTTCCAAGCTGCAGTGACCTAATCAGTTGTCCACATTAAATTTGGCATTAATATGGTCAGCACCTTGGGAGATGGGGGTTACCAGGTTGTCTAAAGAGGGGTAAACTAGCCCATGTTTGAAATGGAGCAGGTCAAAACTCCATAGTTATAGGCCAATCAGAATGGATCTGGGCCTAGAGTAGCCCCCACACTTCCACCCTGGGTGAAATAGTGAGAGCTAATCTTTTAAAGAGAGAGAGAAAGAGCGAGAGCGAGAGAGAGACAGAGAGAGAGACAGAGAGAGAGAGAGAGAGAGAGAGAGAGAGAGAGAGAGACAGAGAGAGACAGAGAGAGACAGAGACAGAGACAGAGACAGAGAGACAGAGAGACAGAGAGACAGAGAGACAGAGAGACAGAGAGAGACAGAGACAGAGACAGAGACAGAGAGAGACAGAGAAATACCAGGTACCTATTTAGTGCATGATGAAAATAAATTGATGATGATGTAGAGTTCATTGCTCTCATTGCTGTTATTTCAATTTGGTGTTTGGATTTTAGCCTTTACAATTCTTCAGATTACATGGTACTTTCCCAAAGTTCATTTTAGACATTACAGAAGTATTATTCAATAGGGATAGGCTCTGGATGGAAACAGCTGCAAGCAGCTGAGAAGTAATACAATGAGACTTTTTTTTAAAATTAAAGATAGGAACCAAGGGGAAAGCAAGTTCTGATATAAGACTCACATCAGACTAAGAGCAATAATCCCAAATGGTCAATGAATAAATAGGAAGTACATCAAGTGTCAGAGAGGAAGTCAGATTTAGTTTGGAAACTAAACAATTGCATATATATGTAATATATATGTAATATTTATTCACTGAGAATCTTTTGATAGAAATATTCTAAATAGGGATAGAATATAGATATACTAAAATTTTACCATAGACTTTTACAAAGTATTGTCCAAATAGAAGGCAACTACTTTATGTTGAACAATATGGCCCATCTCTAGTGCATTATTATTATTCTTTACATTCCTTATATTCTTTTTGAATATATATTTTTAGCCTCTATTGTTTTGTTTTGTTTTGTTGTTGACACATGGTGATTAGTAATAAGAACATACATAGCTGATGGTGTCATGCCTATGATCTTCATGTTTTCCTTGTATAAATTGTTTACTTTTTCTGTGAATTAATCTCTTATGGCCTGATTCAGTGATGTACACTGAAATTTCATTTCCCCCAGATAAATTTTGTAAGCTTCCTCTTCATTTTCTTCCCCAGTCATAAAAATGGCCCTGATATTTCCTGAGTTCTTAGAATTTCATGGCTCCCATGGAATCTCGTTCAAGCATGGTAAAACCTACTTTAGTGGCAGACACAACTCCACCTATCTCATCTGATATTATTATTTTCCTTGCCATTATTATTTGTTTGGTTTTTGACAAGACATTGGATTTAATTGGTATAGGGAAGTTCCAGTACGGGAACTACTTCTACTTCTGCAAATTGGCACCTACTTTACAGTTTTAGTCTTAGAGTGTTGCATGGGGCCACTGAGGAGCTAAGGGATTTTTGCATGGTCACATAGCCAGTGTGTGTTAGAGGTAAGACTTGAACAAAGGATTTCTTGACTCTCAGGCAAGCTCTGAGGCACAAATCTAAGCTGCTTCTCATGGAGATGTTTAATATTTTTTCTAATGTCAATGCTACTACTAATAACAAAAGATAATTTGCCTAGAGAAATTCCAATTTTAATGAGATAAAATAAGAGAAGGGAAATATTTCATTTGATTTTCCAATGCATTTTTTCTGTGTATATGTCTCTTATTTCTGAGATCACAAATTAGTTGATGACAATAACTTAAGTCTTTCAGTTGTTTCATTAAAAAAAATTCAAGCTCACACCGATACAGTCCATGAAAAAGTTGACATTATACTTTGATGCATGCTCTAGTGCAGTGGTTCTAAACCTGTGGCTATGTTCAATTTGTAACAATGAAAATACATCCTGAATATCAGATAATTACATTATTATTCATAAAAGTAGCAAAATTACAGTTATGAAGTAGCAACAAAAATAATTTTTATAGTTGGGGGGTCACCACAACATGAGGAACTGTCTTAAAGGGTTGCGGCATTAAGAAGGTTAAGAACCACTGCTCTTGTGGGACCTTCAAGCTACAATGGCTTTTCTGGTAGATCTGCATAAGTTTAAAAAATGATACTTAATAAGTGGCTATTAAGAGCATTTTAGACTGATTTTTAAACTCTGAAATGTATTAGAGAGGAAAATAGAGGGTAGGTAAGAAAGGAGGAAGATTTGAGCGACCTCTGAAGTATCCTTCTGTCATTGATTCTGTGAAAAGTCATAAGCAGGAGAGGGAGTTCAGATATAGAAAGCAGGTCCACAATGGGTGAATGAAGAAATATAGGGTTGACATAACTCTGGAATTTTTTTCTGGAAAAAAATCCCTACATTTCCTGATTGCTAAATTATTCATTGCAATAGGATGATGAGAACCTCACAAAAAATTTTATCATCAGATTTTTAGCTTTATATTTCTGTCTCTTCAGTTCTTAAGCTCTCACATGCTGTGCTTACTAACCAGGGAAAAGAGTTAGGGAAAAGGAAGAAGAGAAGGGGTAGAGGCGAATGGAAAGAAACTATTAATTGATCTCTAGTACCCAATATCTAATCTCACATCACAGTCATAAAGTGCCATTTTATGGAATGGTTTATTTCATGAATCACTAGTTTTAAGAGAACACATTTTTAACATTGATATTTAAGTCAACTAAGTGCTAGCAAGATGTATTTTTGTACACCAACATTCTCACTCCAAGGAAAAGACATAAATAGCAATTGATTTTCATTTGTCCATCCTACAGATACTTTACTGACCCTATATCAGAAAAGCAAATGATATTAAATGCTGATTAACCTAGTATATTTATGGAAATATTAAAATGAACAAAACACCTGTAACTCATTTTAGCAAACATAAGTAAATATAACATTAATGGGAAAGTGCCAGCAACTGGAGAGATAAAATGTTTGATTGCCAAATCCTACTTCTTAAATCTAAGATGTTTTTAATTAACTGGTAACAAGTGCCAGAAAGGCCAACCACATTAGCCAACTTTCATTCCTTGCACTAAATTTTATTTAAAACTTTACTTATTTATTTTAATTTTTGCAAATCTCTAAAATCCCCTCAAAAACCCAGTGGCTTCAAGACCTTACAGGAATAACTACTTAATTACCAAATGACTAACAGAAAGCTTCAAGAACTTGAATGCTGCCAGAATCTTTTTATTTTGTATCATAAGACCCTTTGTACTTTCAGACTAATCCAGCACCTCTTCTTTATGCATGCACAAAGGACCCATAGAATCAATAGAAAGGTCTATGGGATATATCATAAAAATAAAGTTTGTTAGTTTATATCCCATCTGTGTGCAGATTGCCTAGATAGGTAAATTTATACACATAAATATCAGCAACAGTTATTTGAATTAATTTTCTGAAATTTCACTGGATAATCATCAATGATGTCAGTGTTACATCCATCATTGTGGTTGACAGTGTCACAGTCTCCATGTGTAGTTTTTTGGGGAAAGTTTTAAAAAATACTGTTAAAGATCTGAACTTTAACCCTTCCAAACCAGATATTTCTTAAACTAAATTATATGGAATAATCTGTTTCTTCTAGGGTAGTATGGGGCATGAGAATCTAGCTGATACAGAGTCATTTAATTATTAGTAATACATCGAAATGATCTGAGGTTATGTGGATTTTTAACCATATTCACAAAATATTAAAGTAATTGGTTATTACATATATATATATGTATGTATGTATGTATGTATGTATGTATGTATATGTGTGTGTGATCCTGTTCTCCAGAGATATTGTCATTGAAATACCATTGTAGGACTACTTGCTAAAGAATATGCCGGTAGATAGAAAAGCCTGAGGACTTCTGCTTTTGGGGAAGTGGGAAGTGTGACTATGCTCAGGCCTTTGCATGGCCTGCCAAACCTGCAAAGAGCTTGGCATGGGCATGCTGACCCTCTTGACATTAATTGCAAAGAACAATGGGGCAAGACTAAGTGTAACAGTGAGGTCCTTGCCTAGACAACAGTGAGACTAGGGGAGGAAGCAAGGGACAGACAAGGTGAAAAGCATGGACAACTGACTGGAACCTGCATCTATAGCAGTTGATGAGAACAAAGTCCAGCCCACAGTGTAGTTATTGTCCCCTTCCCTGAAAAGGAATGCTCTGACTTTTTCTTTAATGGTGTTTCTTAATGCTATTAAAGTCCATATATCCTAGCCTATAAGACTGGAGATTGAGATAAATGAACAAAGGAAGAAAAGGTTTTTCTTAGATTGGACTAGGGTAGGGGAGAGCTGATTAGAGCGAAGTTTTTAGCATTTGGGTTAAAACCGAACATAATCATACTCTCCCTAGGCTGCTTATAAAACCAGAGAAAAACTTATCAAGGAAACAAGTCTAAAAATTAAGATGAATGGGGGTTTTAGTGGATTGCATCCAAGTGCCCCTTACTGATTCTATAGCGTGTACTTAGCTTGGTTGACATTAGACTGTTCTTCATTACACCCATACAAGTACTCACTCCATGTGGGCATCCTTCTTTTACATATAGTTATCATTTAAAAAATACATTCAAAGTATCTTTGCAAAAATTTCAGTGTTTTGTAAGTAATTTTAAATTAACCAGTCTGCAGTGTAATTTCTCTGTTCCTGGCTGTAGGCAACATGGGAAAGTAAAAGAGAGTTATTGATGTGTGTTCACCATTGTCATCACTGGATGGATGGCTTTCTATTGCTAGCTCACGTAAAAAGCTTAACTTAGCTATTTTCAGCAATACAATGGTCCAAGACAATCCCAAAGGACTCATGATGAAGCAATGCTATCTGTTTCCAGAGGAAGAATCAACATTGTCTGAATATTGATTCAAGCATACCATTTTCACTTTCTTCCTTTCCTTTTTTAAAAAATTCAAGTCTTGTACAAAATGACAATACGGAAATGTTTTACATGATTGCACAAGTATAACCTATATCAAATTGCTTACCATTTTGGAGGATGGAGGGGTGGGAAAAAGGGAGGGATAGAATCTGATACTTAAAACCTTAAAAAATGATAAAAATGGTTTTAACATGTAATTGGGGAAAAATAAAATGTTATTTTTCAAAAGCCCCTGTAATGTAACCAACCCAAGTGGCGAGAACTCAATTCACGTTTTTCATAGTATCTAGAGGTCCAGAACTTCAACTCTAAAGGGAGGTTATCAATGGTTACTTTATGTGAGTTCAACATATAAAAAAAACACTCTTATTCTTGCATCTAGAGAACAATTAGGCATGTATATTAGCATCATGCAGCAGTGATATTAAAAAAGAAGCTTTTTTGTAGAACTATGTGAAGTTTTTGGGGAAGAGAATATCTGTGATTTCACTGGTGTAGAGAAGGAAGGAAGGAAAGTCATTTATGAAGCATTTACATATGCTAAGTACTAAGTGCTTTACAAATATTATTTCATTTGTTTCTCACAGCAACCCCAGAAGACAGGTGCTATTATTATCCTCATTTTAGAGTTGGGGGAACCAAGTCAGACAAAGATTAAGTGACTTGATAAGGGTCACAGATCTAGTAAGGATCGGAGGCTAGAGTTGAATTCAGGTCTTCCTGACTCTAGACCTAGCATTCTCCTAGTTTCCTCTGCAGCTAGGGATTCTTAGTGATTAAATTCATTGCACAAATGCAGATTGGAAACCCATTTGTAATTTACAGTCTTAAAGAACTGCTTGGGTCACTGGGAAATTGAATAACTTTCCCAGGACTACACAACCATGTGCATCAGAGTCAGGACTTGAACCTCAACCTTTGGGACTCTGAGGCAGGCTATCTAGCACACCTCCCTTCTTCCCTCTTATAACAAATACGATCTACAAATTGAAAGAATCCTTTTCAAGCCTTGCTTTTTGTCTATCCTGCCACAGGTAGGGGCTGATGAAGTGCTAGTATTGTCAAAGTGACAGATAGGTGAGACAATTTTGGCAGTACTCATACTGTGTCAAATTATGAGAGCTGAAAACACAAACAATTGACTTCTATTGTACCTCGTTCTCCCTTTGGACACTTCTTTCTTTGCACCACACACTTTCTTGTCTCGCTTGTGGGTGGACACAAGTTGCCCTTTGCAGAAGGATGTTGTATGATTTCTCTGACCCGTGTTTCGGTCCCTCTTTTGAAACCACATGTTTTTCCTTTTTTTGTACATGGGCTCCATGGACTCCACTCGCTAGCTTCACAGTGCACTGTAATGGAACAATAGAAACATCCTGAGTTAGCTAATAACCATTTTTATTATTATTAAGTAAGTGGATAGGTTGTTTTTATTCTTTTTTTTTCATCAGAACTTCAAAAGGGAGCTCCTTCAAACTGGAAAGTGAGTGGGACGAGTTGGAGTAAACAAGAAAAAGTAGGAGGGAGGGTGGAGGGGTAAAGAAAGACAGGAGAAGAAGATGGCATATATGTTTATGTATGTATGTATGTACGCATGTATGCATGTAAACAGGTATTGCAGCTGTAGGTACAGGATGGAGGAAGAACAACAAGAAAAGAATGGTGTGTGTAAATATACATATACATATATGTATGTATGTATGTGTATACGCAGGTGTAAATGTAGATGTATATTAAAGACTATAAGCTGCAGCGAAAATACTGGCTGACCACAGACAGAGGGAGTTCCATTTCCTATATCATTCTCTGATTAAATAAACAATGAAGGAATGAATAAATATATCTGTGCATATATGAACATATGCATACGTTTGTACTTACAGACCTATACTTCAGCATATACACACATATACACGTGAATGAACATATATGTATGAATGCATTTAGAAATATATGCATACAATACAGCATGGAAGTACACATGTACAATGCGCATGCAGGCACATATACATATAAACACATACAGATATACTCATTATATATATGTGTGTGTGTGTGTATATATATATACACACATACACACAGTACAACACATATACTTCTGTATATCTCTATCTGTCTGTCTGTCTGTCTATCTGTCTAACCAGACTTGTGATTTCATTGGCATAGAAAGCCTCCTGATAAAACTCCCTCTTCTGATGCAGATCAGCCATTACCTTCTCAGAAACTTATAGCCTTCAAAATATGCCTGAGACAGGGAGACTTTAAGTAACTTGTCCAGGGTTCCAATAATTGTGTCAGAAATAAGATCAGGTCATTGTGACTCCTCTCTGTCTCACTCTCCCTCCCTCCCTGCCCTGTCAGTCTGTCTCTCTGTCATAGTCATGCTTTCATGGCAGGTTTTCTCCTCTTGGGGCCAGCTTCAGTTAGTCAAGCCAACAAGGACCTGTTGGGTGCTTGAGCAGCAGTCACTGAAATGAATCTGCATCATCTTTAGGAGGAACTCCTAAAGGTTCTGTTGAGAGTCTCTCCCCTCTCTTTGTAAAACATCAGTTGCTTCTTCTCAGTTATATCCCATTTCTGCTCTTACAGAAGGAGATTTGTGTCCTATTGATGAAGAGGAACATCTGGAAGAAGACATTTTCTCTATATCTAGTCATAAAAACTTTAACTTACAACACCTGGGGCAACCCAAGATATTAACTCTTTCTGACTGCTATCAACTTTTCCTCCCACCATGAGGCTTTGCCAGTAACCTCTCTCATTGCCTCTTGTCCTAATAAATCCTCACTGCTGAACAGAATACAATTCCTCGTAACCTCAAAAAGACTATGGATCTTAAAAGTTCCTAGGAATTTAAATCCAATGCATGGTACATTTTTCATGTGCTTTTTTTTGCAGTCACTTTTCAGACATCTAAATACATCAAGGGAGTAAATGGAAGTGGATAGTGAAGTGAATGTAATCTCTCAAGACCATCAGCTCCTTTAAGAATCACCTCCAACTTTTACTTTCTCCTCCTCATCTTTTTCCTCCTCTTCCTATTTACGTCACTTCACCTTAATAGGCCTCAGTTTCTTCATCTACAAAATGGAAGGCCGGACAAGGTTACCACCAAGATCACTTCTAGGTCTAAAGTCCAATGAGTCCTACCCAGTGAAAAAAATAACAATTTCCTCTTTCTAGTTAAGGATACATTTTCCATCTCCATAATAGTGTAAGTTCCTTGAGGTTAGGGACCATCTTTTGTCTATTTTTGTATCCTTAGCACTTAGTACAGTCCCTGGCCCATGGTAGATACTTAATAAATGTCTATTGATTGATGATAAATACAAAAATCACTAATTTTATCCACCTGCACAGTGCCCCATGGAACATTAAATATAAAAGAATTAATCATTCCATCAGCAAGTATCTGTTGAAAATGTACTATGTGCTAGTTATCGCGTTGATGGCAGAACAACTTGTCCCCATTTCTATCAGAATTCAGTTGAACAAAATGAGAAGATTGAGATAATGTAATATTGAAGACGATGTTAATAATAGTTTATATTTACATAGCACTCTAAGGCTTGCAAGTCATTTTATATGTAATCCAATTAATCTATTGCATAGATGAAAAAAAGCTCCAGAAAGATGTGACTTGCTCAGGGTGAGATTTGGACCTGTGACATGTGGCCAACTTAGTATTCTATTCCAGGGCTTCTTAAACTTTTTCCAACGACAACTCCTTTAGCATTTCTTACACTGTGGGTCATGACCCCATATTCTACTCCATATCTTATTCATGTAATCTTCAGTAGAAAAGCAACAACAACTACCATAATCCATTCTCCAAAATCTTCTAATAATATCTACAAGCAACAAAGCCCAGAGAAAAATCTGCTCCGGATTTAAGATGGAATGGAGTCAAACTAATTTTGTGTCAAATTAAGTGTATTCAGTTCTGACCAACAAGTAATAATTGGTTAGTGATGTAGGAAAAATGGGAACCCCCAACAGATGTGAAAAAATATCACCCAAGAATTTGTTTTGTGAAAGAAGGAGATACAAGACATAGTCTAAATATATCCTACACTTAATGAAAAGATTTCTCACAAAAAATAAACTTAAAATAACTCTGACACTATATTCAGAGAAGCCAAAAGAAATAAAGCTCGGGAGAAATGCTAAGCTCCAATAAATAAAATTATGACTATACAATCTTGAATACTCTTAGTTATCAAGAGAATGGGGAATCTTCTGGTAACAGAGGAAGATGTATCTTTAGGAGCTCACATTTTAGATACACATAGAAAAGACTGAAGGAGGCCATGATGAATATACAACAGTGGCACAAACCCATTAGAATAATGTCAGGAAAAGACAAAGACTAGAATGAACTGAAATATCGAAAGTGGTTTTGGGGTGGCTAAGTGGCACAGTGAATAGAGCACCGGCCCTGGAGTTAGGAGGACCTGAGTTCAAATCTGACATCAGACACAACACACACACACACACACACACACACACACACACACACACACACACAAACCTAGCCATGTACCTTGGGCAAGTCACTTAACCCCAATTGCCCTCCAAAAAGCAGAGAGAGAGAGAGAGAGAGAGAGAAGGGAGGGAGGGAGGGAGAGAGAGAAGAAAGTGGTTTTGTCGTTGTTGTTATTTAATATTTAGAGTGAAGAATCAAACAAGGAAGGGAAAAGGTCAGTTGTTTGGGTAAGATAACAGAGAGAACAGAACTCTTCAGCTTCTAGTCTGTTTCTTTTGCTCTGCCAGAAATAATCTTCATATTGTCAAGAGTGAGTTGAATTCCCAAATAGGAGAGAAGATAGTAAGAGCACATGGCCATTTTAAATGAGCTCATGTTTCCAGAACTGTACAAATAAAATCCCAGGGTACTGAAGAACTTGCAGAAGTGATTGTAGAACCACTGTCAGCAACCTCTGCGAAATCGTAGAGAATGGGAAGGCTGCCAGAAGAAGGAAAAGGACTAAACATTATTCAGTTTTTCAACAAGAGGAAAAAGATGCATTTTGAGAAACAACTACATTTCAAATCAATACTATCAAAACTCCAGAACTTGAAATTAAACACATAGTTGGTGAAAATTGACAAAATATTGATCACTGAGTCAATTTGAATTCAGTAAGACTGGAATAAATGATTCCAAATCTACTTCATTGTCTCAATAGGTTTATTAGAGTAATGGCTCAGGACATTGCCATAGATATCTTGGCAACAACCTACATGAATAGGGACTGGATTCCAAGAGTGTTGTTTAAGGAATGAATAGCAATGTGAAAGAAAAACTTTAGTGATATGATTCAAGGGTCTTTACTTGGTCCTATGTTGTTCAATATTTTTATCATTGACATAGAATGCATAATAATAGTAATAATGAATAATATTTGTATAGTGATTTGAAAGTTTGAGAAGAGCCATATATGAGTCCCATTGTACTCTGTACTGGTCAGAGCACATCTAAAATAATAGGTCTCATTCTAGGAGTGACAATTTGAGAAGTACATTGACAAACTAGACATATCTAGAAGGGAAAAATAGAAAAGCTTGGAAAAGAGAAGACTTAGAGAGAGGATGTGATCATTACAATTAAGATAATCAAATGGTTATCATGTATAAGTGGGAGTAGATTTGTTTTATGAGACTCTGGAAGAAATGATGGGTGGAAGCTATGGGTAGATAGCACAACATAATAAGACTTTTCTAATAATTAGGCATGTCCACCAATAAATTGGACTACCTCCTTAATTCTAGTGCCTTCCCTATGTTGATTATTTCCGATTTATTCTTTATGTGGCTTGTTTGAACATAGTTGTTTGCAGGATATTTCCTCCATTAGACCATGAGGTCCTTGAGAGAAGAAACTATGTTTGTCTTTCTTTACATCCCCAGCATTTAGCACAGTACCTGGCTCATAGTAGCTACTTAATATATGTTTATTGACTGCTTGACTGACAACCTCATAAAGTAATAAGTTTCTTGTCACTGAGTTCAAGCAGAGGTTGAATACTGAGAAAAAAGTTGTTGTACAAAGGATTTCTTTATCAAATTCTAAGAGTGTCATGGTTTTAAAAATGCCTTCTAGTTTGCTTGACATTTTTCTTAAATCCCAGATGGTGCTAGTTCAGATTGAGAAGGGAAAGGACATACTCTCCTGCTCAATGGATTCAAAAGAAGTTCATGGTTGAGTTGATATGTCTGATGAGACAGGGGCAATGTGAACAATGCAGCAATAGCCATGTCCATCAGTATAGTGTGAAGAGGATACAAGACAGCACTTTGTACAATGCCTAGAAAATTTTCTTAGGACAATCCCATGGTGCTGGGGCTGGAGGAAAGAGATAAATTGAGTGGAGACTGGTAACCCGAACATCTCTGTTAGAGTGGAAACCAAAGGAGTAGAAAGGAAACTGGTATATGATTAGTACCTAGATAATAGCTAACATTTATGTAGCACTTGAAAGTTTACAAAGTGTTATGTAATGGGAAAGTTTGTAGAGACAAGGCAAATAAAAGTTCTAGAATCATTAAGATGTTATCAGCTTCTTCCCTGAAATGGTAGTGTCTGAGCCCCCCTGGCTTTCCATTTTTCCCTTTTTGTCAGAAAATAACAACAGGATCTTTTTACTGACCATTGTATCATACCAATCAGATCATATGACCCTTGTACCATGTTAACTCATTTGATCCTCACAGCAATGTTATAAGGTAGGTATTATTCTTATCTCCATTTTACAGATGAGAAATCTGAGGCTTACTAAATTATTTGCCCATGGCCATACAGCTAGTAAGTATCTGAGGCAGGAATTCAAATTCAGGTCCTCTTGACTGTAATACCAATGTTCTATTCACTGTGCCACCTAGCTACTTTATCAGGATGGTTTAGATGTGGTGGTGAGCAGAATAAAGAAGGGAAGTAGAGCTGGAGGAATAACGCATCTGTGGCACTTTTCCAACAAACTTATAACACATCTTCCTTTTATTGTTTACGAGGAAAGCTATTAATGGGCATTAGTGTCTGTGTATTGTTTGTGCTTTTCCAGGACCCATGTATATTGTGTATGAAATTAGAGGGATAAGTGATTTTGGCATAGTATTTCATCTCTACCTAAAGCTATCTATCTAAATTATGACTTTACCCCCTAAAGAAAGGTCTTGGTATCAGATAATATGAGACTGTGACAACATTCAAACTCCAGTTTAGGACATATTTCACTTGTAATCTATTTCTGTGAGACAATAGATAAGGTCTAGGTCTAAGTTACAGCTGAGACTCAATCAACTGGGTCCCCCTCTTCTGAGTCAATCAAATGGGCATCAGAATCAGATTAGAGGTAAATGTTATGAAATGGGGCCAAGGAGCAGACCAAGACATGCATCATAGATTCAGCACTGCTGCCTCTGCTGTGGTCACAGGTTGGACCTGGCCATGTGAAATTAGCTTCCATTAAATGGATCAGATTTGGCAGACAGACTTTAGTTCACTGCCTTATTTTTAAAAGATCATAGTATCTTTAATTAATATCTGCCAAACAGCATCAAATCATTTATCTGAGGACCAATCCTATCATGTAAAACAGAGATAGACATAATGAAAGTATTTTTACTAATTTATTATTGTTGTTTATTATTTAGAACAAAAAATCAAAGAAAGAAGAGAAAGGTTCACTGGGGAAGATGACCTAATGTTAACAGAAAATAGAGAGCAGAGCTTTTTTTCAAGGAATGGACTTTCTCCAACTAAGGAACTCTCCAAATGTTCTCCCCTTTCCAGGTACAGAAAATGTTAAAAAATAGAAAAAATGAACAAACTCTAGGCATTTTGAGGCAATCTTTGCTAGCTTTACCACTTGTTGGAAATTGTCATCTCTATGCATTATCCTCTAGAACCTACAAAGAAAAACACTTATTTTCCAGTGTACCTTTCTCCTATTTCTAGTACTTTTTGTATCTTTTTCTTCTAGAGAAAATAGATTAAAGCTGTGTTTAATCATAATGAAACATTTGTGGTTTTGAGATTCTTGTTTTCCAGCAGACCGTTAGCTTATCTCAAACTTTTAATCTATTTTATCCTACTGCAAAAACTTTGAAATCAAAGATCCTTAGTAAACTTGAAATGGTTAAAAAAAGGTGCATTATTTCTATTACCTCCAGCATTTGAAAGTAGAATGAATCAGCAGTACTGGGACCCCAGTGCAGAGTCCTGGAGACTATCATGGACTAGATTGGGATGATGCTTATATGCACATGTCAATAACATCTCAGCATCAAAGGTTCTTAGAGGTTTTGCCCCGGGGATCTTGAGATTTAATATGCCCTTCTCCCATTTGGGTCACCATCTGCTCCCCAAGTGTTCACCAAACTTGTGGCAGTAGTAGCTGCATATCATTTAAAGGAGAAAAAAAATAGGGCCTGACAGCAATCCCTTATTTAGACAAACAGCTTGTCTGGGGACCCTTCCTCTGGGAAGCTCAGCCTGTAATTAATCAGAGACTGGAACTGTCTGATTCTGTCAAAGTGAGTAAATCCCAAAGCCGGTCCCTTCTTATAGTCAACAACCTGTGTAACTTGGAGGTTTCAGCAAAGCAGTTTGAGGGCAGGATCATAACATCATGAACTATGTCAATTCTAGATTCATGGCCTCTGACTGATATCCCTGGGGAATTTATTCTAAATAATCTTGATTATTCTCCTTGGTTGGTCCTGGCCACTGCTTGGCCCAATACAGAATTCATACCTCTCTTAGCCCCAAGACATAACCAACAGCTGGATCACAGAACAGCTTTGGTCCTGAGATGGGATTAGATTTAGGTTTTTTTTTTTTGGTCCTTTGACACTATACTATGGCAGATTTGTTTGAAATGTATGAAAAGAAAAAAAGAATACCCTGGATAATACAAATAAAGCATATCTCAGGAGTGAGCATCACAAAAAGGAATGTGATATGATGTTACCATGATTTTAAAGGATACAAAGACATATAAACTGACCTCCTAGATATACATTACAGATGCCCTCAATGTTACATCACATCCCAATATACTCTGGGGTTGAAATGTGGAAAAAAATTTATGTTCATAAAAGAGGATGGAAAGAACATCATTGGAATTTCACCAGGGGTTCTATCTGTTCATCTCTCTCTCTCTCTCTCTCTCTCTCTCTCTCTCTCTCTCTCTCTCTCTCTCTCTCTCTCTCTCTCTCTCTCTCTCTCTCCTTCCATTCACTTTGTTTATTACTAAGACTTTAAGTCCTGATAGAGCCTTTAGTCTACTGGGTTTCTTTTAAATACTAGGAATGAGCTCAGATATCCTCCTCACCAATACTGGCGCACTCCATGGTGTGATTGTTGGCTTCCAACCCTTCAGGGCAGGTGTCAAGGCACTTTCCAAGGTGTAAGTAAAATCCATTTTTACACTTTGTGCAGAAGTTTTTATTGAAGCAGGTATCACAGTCAGCTTTGCATTCTGAAACAGAAGAGGAAAAAAGACTGTATTAGGTTTTCATTATCCTCACTGGGTTATTATTAATCCAATTTGCATTGTAGGAGCTGAAGCTATATGTAAATACTAAACCAAGTATTTTGAGATCTAAATGATTTTGACCAAAATTAATGACTGATTTCAATGATCAAGAAGATTGGTCATACAGTTCATACATTTCTGTCTCCAAGGCAGTCCCAAACATCAAATTTACTGCTTTGTTTAAATATCCTTTTTCTTTGGAAGTGAGTAAAGAAGAGAAGATTTTTAGATATGGTTGTTTAATTGGCAGGGAAATCAGGGGACATGGCTGTCTGTGATTTATTTTAAGAAGGTGGTTAAAATATCTGAACAGAGGCTCATAGATTTAGAGCTGGAAGTGACATTATAGGCCATTTAGTTCAAACTCTTAATTTTACTGTAACACAAACTGAGGACCAGAGAATTAAATGAAGGCAAATGGTAGCAAATGGCAGAGCTAGAACTCAAACCCAGACTCTTTGTCTTTAAAATTCAGCACACTTTTTCACTACGTCACACTATAGCCACATAGAATTAAGTAGAAATAGTGAGATATGAAGAAGAGATGAGATAATGTACCTCCCTTCTTTCTTTGCTAATAAGATGGTGGGACTTTAGGACTTGTTAGACTAGGTTAATATGTTGGTTAGTTTTGTTGAACTGCTTTTCTTTTTTCTTTATTTTTTTAGTCTTTGCTACGAGAGATAGTTTGCTGGGAAAGAAATGGGAAATGAATATATCCAGAAATGAAGGTGATACTGGGATAGGGAGATCCATTTTGCCCTACTGAAAAGTTGGAGGGGTGGTGGGGGAGGACATAGGAGAGAGCAGATTGGGGGAGGGGTTATACAGTGGGATGGCTGTTTTGGGGTGGTGGTTGGGGGAAAGATGGGGAGAAAATTTGTAACTCAAAATCTCATGGAAATGATTGATGTAAACAAGAAAACAAATAAATTAAACAAAAAAAGAAATGAAGGTGATAAAAAATAAAAGTTATCAATAATGTTTAAAGGAATAAATGGGAACCTTGATATGATGATGGTATTCTTGAGGTCTGTGGCACAGGAATGCTTCTTGTGTTAGAATGACACAGTAAGGTTCCCTTTAGTGTATAAAACAAGTTCTATGGTGTTCAGAACCAAACAATAATAATAGCTTTCATGTCATCATGATTCACACAACAATCTTGTGAGCTGGTGAGTGACACTTTTAGTCTTTTTTACTACTTATTTATTTTGGTCTAGACCTATGATTTCATCCTTGTAGGGAGCTCTGAGTGGGGAAACTATCTCCATGGATACAAATCAGCATTCTTTATAACTCTTAAGTCTTAGAGAGTTGCCCAGGATGCTAAAAAGTCAAGAAATTTGCTTATTGTCCCCCAGATTACATGTATCAGAAGGAAGACTTGGGACTGACTTCTGGGCAGCTCTCTATCCATGAAGTGCCTCTATCAACTCACTGATATTTTATTTATAAGCAAATTGAGTGTTAAAGAAGTTAAATGACAAGTCACAGGGCACACAGCTAGTAACAACAAGAACAAAAACCCATTGGGTCTTTAATCCAGGTTCAATACTTTCTTCTCCAGCTTCCTGCCTTTCTGAATGCCCATTTGTTTTTTAGTAGTGTTATAGTGAGATCTCAATATTTCATGTTTTTAATCTATGAACCTATAATTCTATTTATTTGGCTAAAATGAGCATATTGGGATTTTTATCTTTCATAAGAATAAGAACAAGTACAGAATAATCCATTTTTCCCAACATAACAAATTAATGCATTTCAACATACATAAATCTTAGTTCTTGTTTCATTGTGCTTATGTTAACAAAAAACTCAGCCACATTTTTGTGAAGATGCCAGTAGACATAAATGCATGCATATATTTTTATCTTTAGAACTCGAAAGAGCTCAAGATCGGCATGCACCTTTCCTGAGAAATTTATGGCTGAATAAAAAAGGAAAGTTGCTGAGCTATCTATGTATTTCATATACTTATCAAATGGAGAGTTGAAAATACACACTTGTAAACATTACCCCTCTCCAAACTCTCTCTCCCTAAGTATCCCAATTTGTCATTATAGGAATTAAACTAAACCAAACATGAAATAAATCTATTTTGTTTTGAAGCTGAAAATAAAAAAGGAATGTAATTTATTTCATATTTGTGGAAAGTTAATTCATTTTTAACATTCCTTTGCAATTTTTTTTTGCTTTCAAAGGGAACAAAACATTTCATGTTAGAAAACCATGTCCAGTTACCTCAGTATTTCAAGGGATTTATATCATTCCTTTATTGTTTATTTCATTATATATTTTGTTATTTTAGGTGTTGAAAATTTTACATTTAGAAGACAAAGATGGATTCTGTATATAAATAGGAAGCAATGTCGAATAGTGGGAAATAACTGATTTGGCACTGGGATGATTTAGGTTTAAGTCCCTTTTATGACACATATTGTCTGACCCTGGAAAAGTCACTTAACCTGCTAGTTCCCCAGGCACCTGAGACTCAGAGTTGCTGATCAGTGGGCATTCTACATTAGTAGAAGAGCTTTCCTTACCTAAAAGTTCCTTATACTGCTCAACTTACCCATTTACACTTCTCTATCCCTTCTTGCCTGAAAATATTTCATGATCAGCATGTACAGATGATGCATTTTTGAAACATTTTTGGCCTGAAAATCTCTCCAAAATGGGCACTCTAAAATATTTTCCCACAAGGAGATCATGATCAGACTAGAAATATATTCTCTCATGTTGATGAATTTCTAGATCAGTCTGGGGGACAGGGAATAACAATATGGAGAAATGTAATGAAATTCTGAAAGTGAAAAGGCTTGTTGTTGTGGGCAAAGATTGTAGGGTTGATATTGGCTAAAAGTTAGATTTTGTTGTTCTCATTATGTTCAAACTAGTTATATTCTACTAATCCAAATAGCTAGTTTGTGGAATAGTTCCTTTACGTTATTGTTGTAAATGACAATGATGAATTTGGTGGGTTATTGTTCATGCTATAGACATGGTTGGGTAAGAAGTGAAGCACATTCTGTTCTGGAAGAGAAAGAGAGAATCTGAGCTAGATAGTAAGTAGAGAATTTAATCAGAAGCAACTTGACACTTGACAGTCATTTACTTGTTGATACACATACCATTACTCTAAAGAAAAATCTGTCTGCTTTAGGGTTGGGACTGGTAGGGAAAAGAACAGAACAGAATGACCGGAATGATATTTTTTTTGTCTAGAAACACAATTTCCAATTACTTTATCGTAAATCCCTCCTGGAGCAAAAACAAACAGACAAGAAAATGAACATGATTCTTTAATTCTTTTAAAATGTGGTGAGTTGTAGTGGTAAAGGAAAACTAGAACAGATGAGTTGAGGCTCAGGGCACTGTTCACCCAATTCAAAGAAAAATAACCATAGACTCAGATCGATTGTGCTTTATTATTGTATGTATTATAAAAAATGACAGATGTTTATGTAAGTAAGTAATGAAAAAATTTCTATAAACGAACGCTCATTGAATTGGGTTGGATTCCCAGCCTAAAGGGAACGTGCAAAATGGAGCTTGGTCTAATTCTCAGAGAAACGCTATTATTTATTTCATGCTAATGCCAAAAGTGTGTTAGAGGATCTGCCAATTTGACAGAGTCCCCGAGGTGAAATGAACCGGAGGCACTTACTTGTACACTTATTTATATCTGGAGATCGTGTTCCATAGTATCCACTTGGACATGAAGAGAGACACACTCCAATCTGCTTCATGCCATTCCTCTCCAGGACAAAAAATAGCCGGGGCTTACATGACAAACATCCATTGTAATCCGAACATGTCGCACAGCCTCCTTGGCAGCCTTGACTGACGTTAGGATGCACTGAGGAAATAGATTTAGAAAAATAAAAACAACCCTTGAGCCAGTGCTAGGCAGAGAACTGATACCTTGTGAAGAGTACCTAAGTATCTCAATTGTATTTCACATGTTCTGAAATTAGGAGGAGACTTTTGGGGGACTGTTTTTTCTTGATTTGTCATTTTTTAAAATCTCTAGTCTCCTTCAAGGATTGGCTCAAATGCTTCTCCCACATGATACTTTTGCTTATCACCCCAGTAACTAGTTCTATTCCACTATAGAAAATACTTTTTAATTAATTTGTGTATATATGTATGTGTATGTGTATGTGTATGTATACGTGTATGTGTATATATACGTGTATGTGTATGTATGTATGCATCTTCCATGGACTTGCTACTGTTACTTTTATATTTTGTGTTGATTTTTATGTGGACATATTGTTTCCTCTCTAGTGGGAAGTAAGCTTCTTTTGGGCAGCTGCTATTTTTAATCTTTGTAACTCAGCATCTAGCATAGTGCTTTGCACATAGTAGGTAGGTGCTTACTAAGTGTTTGCTGAATCATTTAATTTTTTATGACTGTGTTTTTATTGCAAAAAAACTGCTTTCAAACAGGTTCAAACTCATTTTTGACTTATATCTAGCTTGTAGAAATATTAAATTTTAGGAAAATATCTAGAGTCCATGGCAAGTTTGAGATTGCCCTTGTGGTGTTGGTATCCTAGAAAAAAAATTGTAAAACACTAGCTGTTTCCATAGGTTTGTGTCCATTTTCACAGGCAATTGTGTTTTTTTTTCCTTTAAAAGCATGGGCATTATTATTTATAATGTAGCTATCAGATGATTAGCACCACCGTATTTACAGTCACTCAGGATTCAGACTTTCTAGCTATGTGACCCTGGGTAAGTCACTTAACTCCAATTGCCTCCAAAGTAAAAAAAAAAATCCTTGATCCTTTCTTCTTACTAACCCACATATCCACTTTTCATTTCTACCTTTACAACATTTCTTACATACACAACCTCCTCTCCACTTAAATAGCCTCCAGCTTAGTTTAGACTCCCATCACCTCTCGCCTGGACTTCTCATTGGTCAAATAATCTAGTCTGTCAAGTCTTTTTCTACTCCAATCTATCCTCTGTAGCAGAAGTTCTCAGCCTGTGGGTAATGTTCAATTTGTAACAATGAAAAATACATATCAGATATTTACATTACGATTTGTAACAGTAGCAAAATTACAGTTATGAAATAGCAACAAAAATAATTTTATAGTTGGGGGTCACCACAACATGAGAAACTGTATTAAAGGGTTGTGGCATTAAGAAGGTTGAGAACCACTGCTCTGTAGAAATGGTGTTAAGCATTGCCCGAGGACCCATGTAGACTGTTGTTGAACCATATTAAAATGCAATTGGGAAATATTTAACAAAATAAATAAAAACACAACAAAACATAGATAATGTAAACTTTTGGTTTTCTAAGTCAATGTGTGTCCATAGGAATCCTTATGTATAGTTGAGTTATCCTTGTTTCTGTTGGAGTTTGACACCCCTACTCTATACCACTGCCAAAGGTTTTCTTTTTCTATTTATATATATTTTTAACATCATTAAAATTTTTTTGAGTTCCATTTTTTCTCTTTTTCTAATCCATTCCCAACCTATTGAGAAGGCAAGCAGCATGACATGACTAATACATGTGAAAGCAAGCAAAACATATTTCCACATTAGCCATGTTGCAAAATAAAAAAGAGCAAGAAAACAATCAAGAAAGTTAAAAAAATTATACTTCAATTTGCACCCAAAGTCCATCAGTTGTCTCTCTGGAGGTGGAAAGCATTTTTCATCATGAATTCTTTGGAATCATTATATTTTTGATCACTATATATATTTAAAAACTAAATCTTTCACAGTTGATTATCATTACATTATTGCTCTTATTGTATACAATGATCTTCTGGCTCCACTGTCTTCACTTTGGATCATATAGGTCTTCCCAGGTTTCCCTCTCCCCCCCCCCCCCCCGCCCCATCATTTCTTATAGCACAGTAGTATTCCATCACAATTATATGTGACAACTTCTCCAGGCATTCCCCAATTGATGGGCATTCCCTTAATTTCCTATTCTTTGCCCCCACAAAAAAGCTGCTATAAATATTTTTGTACATTTAGGTTCAATGTATTTTTCTTAGAGTGCATGTCTCCCCTTCCTTTTCCCCTGCATAATAAATAACCCCTGTAGGCCCTTGTCACCTCTAGAATAAAATATAAATTCCTGTTTGACATTTAAAACTTTTCACAACCTAGCCCCATCCTAACTTGCCAGTCTTTTTACCCATCCATGCTTCCCAACTACCCACTCTAAGGTAAGCCATTAATGACTCTAGGTGTTCCTCACACATAGTGAGCCGTCTCCCATTTCTGTCTTTGCATTGGCAGTCCTCTGTAGCTGACTACTCTCCCTCCTCACCTGCACCACCTGGAATTCCCATTTTCTTTCAAGACAACTCAACTGCTACCCTTTGTGGGATACCTTTCCTAATCCCTTTAGAGTGTTCCCCTGATTCCCCCTCCTCCATTACTTTAAATCTGCTCTGTAAGTGGTCTGTATATACCTATAAACATGTACACTGTCCTTCTCCACCCTTCCCCTCTATTCCCCTCCCCCCTTATCGTGTTATCTACTTGGGGATAAAAATTTTTGCTTTCTTTTTTTTATCCCCAGTGCTTATCACAGTGCCTGGTAAATAGTAACTACATTTAATAAATTGATTTTAGAATTTGATTTTAATTTCCTAGGCTTAGCCAATGAAGTGCACAAGATTTTAGGTTTAGTGTAGACAATAAGTTCTGACCCCATTTCCTTTCAATTAGGTTCTATTGTGCCAGGCCAGCTGATTATTTAAATCCAATGCAAAATTGCCCTAAAGAGTTGTTTTTTTTTTTTTCTTGCCCACCCTGATGATTTTCTTGGAACATTCACTAGGGCATGTGTTTAATCTCTCCCAATTACAACCTGATGTTGGGAATAAAATGTGGCATTTATCTTCTCATTTTTCCAACATAAAGCATATGTAGGAATTTGTAATAATCTACCTTGACTTGTGTGAGTTTGTGTCCTACGGGATAGTGTACTTTGCTGCTCTTCCCTTTTATACCATGTCTTTTCATCCCCTCAGGTGAAGGTTATGCATCCAAGAAGGCTCGATCAGTTCCCCCAAAAGAAAAAGGCAAAGTTTATCCCAGACCATACAGGAGACTAAATGATGCCTTCCAGGTTCCAAGCTGAAAGATGCTTGTCAGGCAGCCTGAACAAGCACACTTTTAGATACATTAATTTAGGCTGTTAGTGTCCATTAGACATCTTCAACATTTTCAGATTTCCCTATAATAACTAGCTATTAGCTTGAAACAGACCATTGTCCTATATAGTTTTATGTATATGGGCTGTGTGTGTCTGTGTGTGTGGAAACAGAAGGTTGAATTGGTTGAATTTAAAAGTTATTTCCTGTCTCTGTTATCTTTTGTTATCTTAAGTGGCTTCTTTTCCCCACTGCTGTATCCATTAAAATATAATGTCTATTCTTGTCATACTCTTGTCTGGAATTCCATAGGAAAAATTCTTCATCTTTGTAAAGCACAGGTTTTGTGTATAATCCAATCAGTTCTGGAATTCCTACACAGGAACTGAGCTGGTTTGGTGAGTGAATATAAACACACAAGACTTACTGCATGTGTAACTAGCTCCAGACTGTACCCTGCTTCCTCTCTCATCTGATCAATCACCATTGCTCTCCCACCGGCAGTATAGTCCCCTCCCCCAAGTTCTTGCTCTAAGCACAGTAATCAGATCAATACTATTATTCCTTCAAAAAAGGGCACGCCATTGACCCTGTGCATTAATTCACCATTTCTGTGACTTCTCAGATGAAAACCAAATTCTTTGGTTTCCATTCTCCTCTATATGTTATCTCCCTTAGACTACAGGGTCCTTGAGGGTAGCAACAGTCTCACTATTTCTAGTCCCTGTACTTGCATTGTACCTGACACATAGTAAGTGGTTTTTTTTTGTTATTAATTTGTTTAGATCTACTATACTTTTAGGTTTGCAGAATGTTAGAACTAGAAGGAAACTAAGAATCTATTTTGCTCATTTTTTTTTCATTTTATTGATGAGGCTATTGAAGATCAGTAAGATGAAGTGATATATGTGTATGTCAAATCTATTAAAGCATTTAATGATAAATGCCTAAATGGCTTATGATTTCATCAGTGTAAGGCATTCTCTTCACCAGCTGTAACTTTGCAGATGCACATAAAGGATGTGTAGGATCACACAGCTAATAAATGTCAAGGGCAGGATTTGAACTTGGGTCTTCCTGATTCCAGACCTAGCCAATATTACCTCTACATTCAGCTTCCTTCATTAGTGTCAGATAAACCATTCTATTATGTCACCACCAAAGTCTCTGATGTCTTATTGTAGAATTGGGGGTGGCTGGGTGGTGCAGTAGGGAGAGCTCTGGACCTGGAGTCAGGAAGACTTGAGTTCAAATCCAGCCTAGCTGTGTGATCCAGTTTACCTTAGTTTCCTCATCTGTAAAATGGGATAATATTAATAATAATAGCACCTACCTCACAGAGTTGCTGTGAAAATCAAATGAGATGAATATAAAGCACTTTGCATAGTGCCCAGCATACAGTGAATGCCATGTGAACTTTAGCTATTGTTGTTGTTTTTGTTGTTATTATTATTAAAGTTAATACCAGTAGAGTGAGAGCTCTGGCAGGCTTTACAATTCTGGGAAGGTTCTGAGTATGAGCCTGGGATCCCTACTGAAATATTCTGTACTGGGGCATGGCTGCTGCTGAGGGCCAATCTTATCTCAATCAATCAATCAATCAATCAATCAATAAACATGTATTAAGCACCTACCATGTACTAGACATTGTGCTAAGTGCTGGGATACAAAAAGAAGTAAAAAACAGTCCCTGTCCTCAAGGAGCTTACAATCTAATGAGGAGTCAAAACGTAAATAAATGTGTTCAGAGCAAGCTATATACAGAATAAATAGGACCTTTTTTTTTGAAGGGCTTTGAAAGCCAAACAGAGCATTTTGTATTTGATCCTGTTAGTGCTGAGGTTGTGTGTGTGTGTGTGTGTGTGTGTGTGTGTGTGTGTGTGTGACATGGTTGCACCTTCGACTTAGGAAAATCACTTTGGTTCCTTAATGGAAGATGCATTGGAATGTGGAGATACCTGAGGCAGGCAGACTCACCAGCAGTGGGTTATTATTATAATAATCCACTCACAAGGTGATGAGGGTCTGTACTAGAGTTGGTGGCAGAGTGAGAGGAGAGAAGGGGGCATATTCAGGCGACGTTGCAGAGGTGAAATCGACAGGCTTTGGGGATAGCTTGGACACGGAGGATGAGAGATAAGGAGGAATTGAGGATGAAATATTGATTTTGAATCTGAGGGACCGGGAGGATAGTGTTGTCTTCCATAGTAATAGAGTATCTAGTATAAATGGCTTCTTGCCATTATTATCTCATATTGGTGTCAGTGGCAACGGTTTCAATGGCAGACTTGCTTCAAAGGGTGAACGCTTCACCCTTTTTAGAACTGTCTTGTCTTTTCAAATAATTCTGGTGACTTAGAGAGCCTTTTACCATGGACACAAATCCTGCTGAATTTACTGAGGAATAGAAGCAATGAGATTGAGAAGTGTGATCACAAGGGAGTATGCTTTAGATGTAGAGAGGTCATTCAGTTGACCAGTATCCTCTGCTTGAAGAAAAAAAAAAAACCAAAAAAGCCACAGGAACCACAAGCAGCTCATTCTCATTCCAAGGAGTTTTGTAAATAAACTGAGAAAATCTTTTTCTTTTTTTCTTCTTTTTGAATCAGACAGGATAAAGGGGAAGACAGGAAGTCTTTTTCCTGTACATAAATTCACAAAATTTTGGAACTGAAAAGACCTTGGCAATTATCTTATATAATATAGTAAACAGCTAGATGATGAGGTAGATAGAACACTAGGCCTGGAGTCAGGGAAACCGGGGTTCAAATCTGACATCAGACACTTTCTAGCTATGTGATCCTGGACAAGTCACTTAAGCTATTTGCTTGCCTCAGTTTCCTCAATGGCAAAATGGGGTTAATAATATTAGGATTGTTGTGAGGATCAATAAAGTACTTAGTACATGCAATATAAATATCATTCTCTTTCCCTCTTCCATTAGCCTCATTTTACAGAGGAAGAAACTGAGACCCAAAGTAGATGCTCCATTGTTAGGGAGGATAGACTGGAGTGTGATGGCAATGTTAAGAGTATGGGAAGTTTAGACATCTAAGGCTCTAGGAGAATTGGAAATGAATATTGATTGTCAAGTAATAGGGTTGTTTTTCAGGACAGCACCACAGATTTAGACTTTAGAGAAAGTGAAGGAGCCCAGGAAGCTCATAGGGTGCATTAGGAAGATCACTGAACTGGCAATTAGAACCCTTGAGTTCTGGGCCCGATTCTGCTGCTACCGGCTGTATTAAGGTGGGCAAAATGCTTGTCCCGTTGGGGTCTCGTCTAAAGTAAGGAAATTCAATGATTTAATGGAATCTCAACTTTGGAACGGACTTCCCAAGTACAACTCACACCTGAACAAGAACTCCCTTATAATAAACTGAAAAAGAAATTTTCCAGACTTAAATTGATGAACCCCCACCCCAGGGAAGGGGAACCCACTAGCTGCTAAGGGAGTCTGTTCCACTTTCTGATACCTCCAGTTGTTAGAAAGTTTTTCCTTACGTCAAGACTTGCCTTGCAGTGTTCACTAGTGTAAGGGATACCCACTGTTCAGTTCCATGTGTTGCTTCTAGGTTTGTCCTCCGGGGCCAAGAAGAGCAAGTCTGTTCCTTCACTCACAGGACAACTTTACATGCTTGAATACAGCAGTCATGTCCCTCAAGACTCAAATCTCTTTTGGCTAAACATCTCTGGTTCCTTTAACCAAAACTTATGTGGCATGAACTCCAGGCTCAGCCCGGTTGGCCCTTTCTAAGTACTCTTCTGCTTATTAGAGTCCTTTCTAAAATGCAATGCCCAGAAGTGAGCAAATTAGTTCAGATGAGCCCTGCCCAAGGCACCCTGTGAACCTATGTCTTCTGCATGTTATACTTGTGAAGTTTGTTTTTTAACCCAACTGTCACATCCAGGTTTATGAGTCTATTCTTTGATTCTGGGTCAGAGTTCAATGTCTTCATGTTGCAGAACTCTGGCTGCTAAATGAACACATGAAGTTTGGAAAGTACAATTGTGATGTTAAGTATCCCAAAAGAACTTCTAGTTATAATAATTGAACTATAATGTTATTAACCTTGTAAATAATCATGGGTTCACTTGTATAGAACTGAAAAAATGATGTTTTCCATAATATTTCTTTAAAAATTTTCAGTTATAAGTTAGAAAATCCAACCAGGGAGGAATTTGTTCATCATATCATCAAACAATATTCATTGAAGACATCAGCTCATTATATATCTTCTAACCCCATTTTGCCTAAAGATGTTTAGCTGATAGAAATAGAGGTGTACATTAATTATGCATTTGTCTGAATCTATGATTCCATCAATGTAGAGAATTCCCAGGAAGAAAACATCTATAAATGCACATCAGCAGCTGTTCTGCAACTTAAAGTCCTAAAGAATTGCCTGGAACACTTAAAGGTTAAATGAATTGCCCAGAAACATATGATTATTATGTGTCAGAAGTAGGACTTGAACCCAGATCTTCTTGACTTCAACATTCATCTTCTAGAATAGATTCACTATGCCATACTATGTCTAGATAGAAATATGTACATAAATATTTATACACACACACACACACACACATATACACACTTAGAGCACTGGGCCTAGAGTTAGGAAGATTCCTCTTTCTGAGTTCAAATCTGGATTCAGACCCTAACTGTGTGACCCTGGACAAGTCACTTAACTCTGTTTGCCTCAGTTTCATCATCTGTAAAATGAACTGAAGAAGGAAATGGCAAACTACTCCAGTATCTCTGCCAAGAAAACTCCAAATGGCATCACAAAGAGTTGGACATGAATGAAACTACTGAACAGCAATTCACACATATGCACATACAAAACTGTATATTTCAACAATCCCATGGTCTCAGGGGTGTGGGTAGCCCCTACACTAGTGAACACTGTAACCCATCCATGACTTCCTATCCTGAATAATTTATCCTTTTTCTTCCATAAATTTCCACAAAAGATCTAGCCAACATATTGGAAGCTTTCCTCTTATGTGAACACATGTATATTTATCAGCACGGATAAGTATATTATTGAGACAAAACATGGTATAGTGTATATAAAGATGACCTACAAGCTAGGATGACCTGGGTTCAAATCCTACCCTTCATAACGACTTCTCTAAATCAGAAATTTGGTGCAGCTAGGTGGCACAGTGGATAAAACACCAGCTCTGGAGTGAGGAGGACTGAGTTCAAATTGGTCTCAGACATTTGATACTTATTAATTGTGTGACCCTGGGCAAGTCACTTAACCCCAATTGCCTTGTTCTCTCCTCCCTCTCAAAAAAATTAGGAGTTTGATTCAGATGAAAAGGAAAGGCAATCCTAGAGGGTAAGTGGCACAATACATAATACATAGAAATCTGGCCTTTGAGTCAATAAGATATGAGTTCAGGTTCTGACTTGGACACATACTACCAATGGGACACTTGTCAAGTCACTTAAGATCTCAGGCTTCCAGGCTGTTCTTTAAAGCTATAATTTGCAAAGAAGATGGTCACCTACAGCAACAGAGTTTCTTTCACCAGGGAATTCCTTATCTTGGTTAAATCACAGATTTAGTGCCAGACTGCCTGTCTATAGGCATATTTTCTCATATTTAGTCACATATAATTCCACATAATCATCCTACCTTGCTTCTCTCAAGCTTGTTCCTATTGGTGGGAAAAGATTTTTTAAAATGCTAATGATTATATAGACTGGAAATATATGGAGGATACAATTTACTAAATCTCAACAAAATTGTATTCTAGGATTTTTTAAAATGGGGCATTGTAATATATTATTGAGAGAATTGTTATTACTAGTAAAATTTCAGGATTCTCACCCATCTGGAACCGTTTCTATGCAGTCCCGATTCAGAAGCAGGAGAACAGATTGAGCGACCTTTTAGGGTCCTTTTCTACCTTACGGTTCTATGAGCCCTTGGTTCTGGGAACCTTAGCGGTCATAGTCGCGTATCGCACAGACGGCTCACGCGCAGGCTGTACAAGGGTCACTCAGACCACGCTTAGCGTTACACAACTAGACACTCTAAATTTCCCACACTCTCCTCTGCTTCATTTTATATTTTTAAAATCAGAGACCACAGGAAACAGCTGGCCCAGATGACTTCTGAAGGCCCTCTGCTCTAAAACGCTATGGCTTTTGCTTCAATACTTCCCAGCCCTATGATTTCATCTGCACGGGCATATCCAGTCCCCGCTCCCCCACTCCCAACGCAGAGTGCCCCCTTCTACAACTTTGTAGGTTCTATTTGAGAACCATTGAAACTAAATATTCACTTTATGACCCACTTGGTGACGAATTTCACCAAATTAATGTAGGTTTGTCGTTGGATGGCAGCTCTTCCAAACCTACATTAATACATAAACTTTTATGTCTTAATAGGATCTGTGGTAGTTTGTGTTCTGCCAGCATAGTCTTCAAGAGCCACATTACAGCACAATGGGTAACCAGAGGAGGAATTTAACAGATCGCATGCCCTGGAGTTAAAAGGACTTGAGTTCAAATCGGACCTCAGACACTTGACTCTAGCTGCATGACCCCGGGTAAGTCACTTAACCCCAATTGATGCTCTCTCACACACATATACACATACATACAGACACACAGACACACAGACACACACAGGAATTTAGTGAGGTCATTTGTTCTATTGGAGAAAATAATTCTGCACAGTTTTTCTCTTAACAGCACTAATATTATACTTTGTATTTGTGTTGTGTTTTAACTTTTAAGAATACATTCCTTCACAGAATCACACCATCTGAAAGCGGTAAGTGTCCTCAGAGGCGCAGCTAGTTGATACAGTGGATAGATTACCAGGTTCGGTGTCAGGAAGATCTGAGTTAAAATCCGGTCCCAGACACTAGTATGTGATCCTAGGCAAGTTGCTTAAACCCTATTTGTCTCAGTTTCTCATTTGTAAAATGGAGGCACGCTAGAGAAGGAAATGGCAAAGTAATCTAGTAGCTTGGCTAAGAAAATCTCATCGAGAAAAGTCTATGGGATCACATAGAGTCAGACATGACTGAGTGACTGAACAACTACCACAGAGGGTCCTCAGAAGCCCATTCAAGTGCTAGTCGTACCTGAAGAAGAAACTCCTCTGTAATACACCAAAGTCATCTTCCATGCTTTTCTCAAAGATCTGCAGTGAGGACAAATCCATTGCCTTTCAAGGTAGCCTATTCCACTTTGGGACAGCTCTCACTATTAGAAAGTATTTCCTTGCATCAGGAATAACGCTGTCTCTTGCCAACTTTCATCCATTACTCCTATTTCTACCTTGTAAGATCCACCAGTATAGAGTTAATCTCTTTCTCACATGGCATCCTATATAACTATGATCCCAGGTATCAAGTCATCCTAAATTTTGTCAGTTTCAGACTAGTTCATTCAACTGATCCTTCCATGGCCTGCTCTCCAATCTCCTCACCGTCCTAGTTAGCCTTCTCTGAAGGTTCTTAAACTTGTTCATGTGCTTCCTGCATTATGGTACATAGACCTGAATACCATCTTCCATATATGGTCTAAAAAGAGGGTAGCAGGACCTACCCCCTGATCATGGACACTATGCATTTCTCAAAGGACTAAGATTATACTTTTCAGCAGTCTTTATCACATTGTGGATTTATCTTGAGCTTGCAAGCCACTAATACCCTTAGATTTTTTCTGGAAAAAACTGTTAGCTAGAAATGTCCCTCTGTTCCACCATCCCCTTCCCAAGGCACTAAGGTTTTGCAGTGGATATAGTTCTGGACCTGGCATCAGGAAGATGTGAATTCAAATCAGGACTCAGAATATGTAAGATTGGGCAGGTCAATTAACTTTTATCTGCCTCAGTTTCATCAAGAGTAAAACTGGTATGATGATGATGATGATGATGATGATGATGATAGCACCTATTACCAAGGTTATTGTGAGACTCAAGTGAGAGAATATTTATTAAGTGCCTAGTAGGTGCTTAAAAATGTTTGGTTCCTTTTATATCGTTTAATTGTGAAACTGATTTGTTGAACCCAAACTTTACACTTATCTATTAACTTTTATAAGATATGGTCCAAAGCTGTAGCCTATTGAGATTTTTATGGATCTTGTCATTGAATATACTAGTGACTAGTTTTATGTCATTTATAAATTTGTTAAGAATGTTATCTGTGTTTTTGTCCAGACACTGATAAAAATGTCAAAAAGCACAAGAGCCAGCCGCAAGTACCTAAGGTATTCTGCTAGAAACCTCTTTTCCAAGTTGACATAGAACTTCTAATTATGACTACTCTTAGGGTCCAGCCATTTTACCATTTCCAAATTTGTATGATTATTATCTATTCTACATCTGTCCAATTATTCCACAAAAATAGTTTAAGAGGTTTTGTCAAATGTTTTACAAACAAATTGAGGCAAGCTATATCTATCAGCACTGCCTCAGTCTACGGCAGTGCTGTAATCCTGTAAACTAAAAACCAAAATAGGTTAATTTGGTAGGATATATTCTTGATGATGCCATGCTGGCTTGAAGGAATTAGGAATGCTCTAGCCTAGAAGAAAGAAGACCAAGGTGGCAGGGGAGTGAATGGGAATGGTGGAAAGGGAAAAGAACACGATACTCTCTTCAAGTATTTGAAATTCTATTATATAGAAGCAGCAAAACTAGCAGACAAATTTAGGCTTGATAAAAAGAGAAATTTTCCATCAATTGAGCTATCTAAAAGTTGAACATACTTGGTAGATGACAGGCACCCTTTCACTGGAGGTTGTATGATAAATATATTGTATATCTTCTTCAGATATGTGTTGGATTCAATGACTTTGGCAGTTCATTTCTATGCTTAGATTCTGTATATCCAAGGGAAAACTAGAGAACAGTTTCAAGGTAACTTGCAAGCAAATGTATGATCACATGAAAGAAAATGGATATATACTTGTGGAGAGAATTCCAAGAAATGGAAAGTATATCCTGTCAGGAAGACTTTGCTTTTGCTTGAAGAAGTTCTGAAGAATATGGAAGTATAATCTAAAATAGGAATAACTGGGTTGTAAGTTATAATTTATCATCAGGAAAGTAGATGTTTTTTCTTTCAAATCACTCATCTCTGCAACAATATTTCATTTTATCTTCACAGCAACCCCAAAGGTAGACAAAGGAAATGATATTATCTTCATTTTATAGACAGAGGGAACATAGAAACACAAAGAAGTTATGTAATCTACATACTCCTTTAAAAAGTACTCCTTAAACAACAATTAGAATCCAGGTCTCCTTTCCCATAAGTAAGCCATGGCCCAACAATAGAGAAAGAAATGGTGAGGGAAAGAGAAGGAACATTGTACCAGTCTTAGCTTTGCTACTTATTAATTGGGTCAACTTGAGCAAATCACAACTCTTCTGTATCTCATTTTCCTCATCTAAAAACAATTGGTTGAACTGGATCACCCAAATCATTTTGACTCATGAAAAATGAGAATCAATTAAATATTGATCAATTAAATCAATTTTAAAAATAGGAATCAATTAAACACATGGGCATGTGAAAATGCAGTTATTCCTTCCACATGGTGACTTTCCCCATTCAGATTTTGATATACTATGGGTTGACATAGGAAATTAAATGTGAATTTTTGAGAAGTTTTGTGTAAGCTGCAGATAACAGGAGAAGGCCAGCAAATGACACAGAGCCTATGGACCAAATATTTAACCTAAATTTTATGATAAGGTACCATAAACACCAAATTAAAAAAAAAGAAAAAAAAAAGAATCATACTTCTTCTCTGGCATGAAGGGAAGGCCAAAAAATTTTATGCAGATTTTCCAGATCTTGGGGGCCCTGTGTCCCTAACCCCTGAGATATGGAAGGGTTAACTATATATAATTGGCATATATCATATCCTTTTAAAATACTGAGAATTTTTAAAAAGAAGTCTTTTAAAAGAGAATATTTTTTAAATTAAGGTTAAGGAAAACATACATATTAATACATAACTCATATTAAATTTTGCAAATGTTTGAATTGTCATTTGGTCAATCTTCCCAGAGTTAATTGGTTTCCATTTCTATCACTGCTGAAATTTAATTCCCTTATCCCTTTATAAATGAATGTCTTTCCACATGTGATGTTACTAATGCAATAATTCCCAAATAGAATCTCTAGTAAGACAGAAATAGTAACTGTACCTCTCTTCTTCTAATGAATTATCTAGAGCCCAAAGGCATTTTAATAAGTGATTACAAAGTACTTGGTAGACAAAGAAATATTACTTACATTACTTAACTCAATCAAAAATAGATTTAACTTAAACCTTAAATAGACTATATTAGAAATGTTATATTTTGTGATTAAGTAAATTTCAATGATCTGCTTTAATTTATCCCTCCCTAAAGTTTAAAGACAGACGTGCTGTGTGAATTGCATGCTTCTTTTTTGAATTGTCATCAAAGCAAGGTGCCAATACCTCTCAAAGACATTTGTTTGAGGCTAAGGACCAGTTGCATCATATTTTCAAAATATTATCCCTGAGTCGATGTTGCAGATTTAGAAAACTAGTTATTATACTTCAACAAAAGTGCCAGAGGTCCCAGGAGGTGAGGTAGAAAAGATCTCATTGACCATCTAGTCCAATCTGGACCTGAACAAAAATACCCTCAACAATACATCTAAATAATTGGTGATGTAGTCATTGCTTTTGACATTCAGTGAGAGAAATATGCTATCTCTTACAGCAACTCATTCCACTTTGGGAGAGCTCTAAATGTTTGGGAAGCTTTCCTTTACATGTGAAAAAACAAAGCATAAGTTTCATTTAGCTAGCTTTAAAAATGAACTCATGAGTTCCACAGAAATCACTTTCAACCTACAAAATGTGCATTGATCCATATAATGTCATTTCCATCCCTGCCACACTCCTGTCCTGCTGCTAGTTATTTTGCTAGTCTTAAAGGACAACCTTTTCTTTTTTTTTTCTTTTTGGAGGGGGTAAGGCAGGGCAATTGGGGTTAAGTGACTTGCCCAAGGTCACAAAGCTAGTAAGTGTTAAGTGTCTAAGGTTGTATTTGAACTCAGGCCCTCCTGACTCAAGGGCTGGTGCTCCACTCACTGTGCCACCTAGCCACCCCATTAGAGGACAGCTTAAAGAACAGCAAGGCAATGTATTAGTTTTACAAAATAAGTCCTTTTTTTTTGTATCTGTGTTTTCTTCCTATTTGTATTTGCCCTTTCTACATATCAGGGAATAAGCATTTATTAAGCACTTACTATATACCAGGTATTGTGCTAAGTGGTTTACAGCTGTTGTCTCATTTGATTCTCACAACAACTCTGGTGGGTGTGATTATTATACTCGTTTTACAGTTAAGGGAACTGAGGCAAACTGGAGTTATATAACTTGCACAGGGTCACACAGCTAGCAAGCGTCTGATTTGGATTTGAACTCAGATCTTCCTGATCCCAGGCCCAGTTCTCTGTTCATTGTAATTGTTCCATATTATTAGCTCACCTTTTGTACATTGATTACTTCACCATGCATGTGAAATAGAAAATATTCCTGGAGTGGCTAGGTGGTGCAGTGAATAGAACGCTGGCCCTGGAGTCAGGAGGACCTGAGTTCAAATCCAGCCTCAGACACTTGACACACTTACTAGCCATGTGACTTTGGGTAAGTCATTTAACCGCAATTGCCCTCCAAAAAGAAATACATATATATTATATAATATATTATAATATAATATCTATTATATATATTATATTCCTTAGGTTACCTAAGAAACAATGAACCAAAATTTGAAAGCTAAGGAATATTTCATTGAAAGCAGACATTAATTACATGTCAGTTTGTAAATATCTGAGGAGAGAATTACACCTAAATGACACACAATACAGGGATATTTAATTGTAGCCATCAGTTCTTCAAAATGAAACTTCAAAAATGTTCATGTGCAGTTTGTACTTTGTCCTCTGCTTAATAATACAACTGGTTTTAATATTGGTCATCTTATCATAGCCTAGTTCTACTGTCACTTAGGACTCCATTGTTTCTAAAGTTTTTTTTTTTTAATCTTAGGGTGGTGTTATGATGGCTTAAAGTTAGAAGACATTTTCATGGCTCTTTTAGAATGTCTGGCATTGCTCACTTTAAACACATCTGACATTAAAGGTTTGTTGCTTTTCAGTCCACTTCAGGTTGGGTTCTGTATATTCAAAATAGCGTTGGGGTTTGGAGGTCCTCTTTATGTGCTTCTGTGAGTTCTGAATTTGTCCAAAAGCTAGGCGATGTGTTCAGGTTTCAGAGGCAGAGCTATTCTGGTCAGAACGATGCAATTAGACAGAAAGGATGTCGTATTCTAGTTTGGCACAGTGTAGATAACCAAACTCATGCAAGAATTTTCTATCTATTATCAGACTTGTTCATCACATTGCATCAACTCTTTCAAACCTCCAAGGCACCAGTTTATACCCAAGAGGTATAATTTTCTAAATGCTATCCTAGTCCTGTGGTTCTCAAAGTGTGTTTCAGGGACTACTAGTGGTCAGTGAGGGTTCTCCAGGTGGTCTGTGGGTTGGTTCCTTATAGTATTAATGCTTTTAAGGATGTCCAGTCTTTGGATTTTGACATGTTAAAATTGACATATGATTTAATAAAAACCAAATTGCACCTAATTGGCATCTCACCAAAACACTCTAACCTCATAGATTCTTTGATATTATTATTATGCTCATTTAGGTGAGGGATTTGTGTATTTGTCATGATCCTGGGGGTGGAGACTGCATCTCTTGCCTCACTGAAACAGACCAGAAAAGATTTAAGAATCACTCTCTGGCAGACCTAAGGAGTATTTTATTCCATGACTGGTTTGGTAGTCTACCATTATTCTGTGGTAGAACATGTTGTATTAAATGAGAAAAATTTTTTGAGAACTTGGAACATTTCTTTTACTGAATAATAATCTGCTGAAGGGAGTCTAATATTTGTATTCTATCAATACTTTAAGATGAAACCACAGCAGTAAAAGAGATTTAACTTAACCAGCAATTAGATGGGTAGTCTGCTAAAATCAGACTCAGCACATCAGAGTAGCTACAGTATTCTTAACATCTCAGATATGACAAACATCTGACTACTAATCTTTTGTTGGATTGCTGGGATGAGAAGCTGTGCTTTGTCTGGCTCTGGGGTAGAACCAGGCCCAGAACTGAGCAGCCAAAGAAAGGATAAGCTTCTTGATACTTAGATGCCCTGTAGAGATCATACATTTTATTCTACATCAATGACCCTGAGAAGAAAAGAATGGTATAGATACCTTCAATCCCTTATCCAAGTGTAAACATATGGGTCTTAGAATAGACCAAGCATCTTGTGCTTTATGTATATATTCTTTTCTTGCTTATTATATTCAAACATTTCAAAGAGCAAACCCATTTGAGGTTCTATTCTTGCAAGAAAACAAGAAAATGTGCAAAATATATTCTGTTTAATGGAGATGATCTCTTTTGGATCTCTTCCCCTTCTTTCTAGCTGTTACCTAGTAGTTTAAGGCTGTCTGAGCTGGGAAAAGGAGCAAGTACTTTTAAAAGGTTTCGTTTGCCATTTCCTCAAGGAGGCTGCTTAGGACAGGAGGATTTGCAAGAGCCATGAAAGGAAAAAAGTTACATGTTTTCCAAATGTGCTTTCCTTATATCTTACAGAACATTAAATTATGAATAGTTGGTGGTTCAAATGATAGTTTATTGCTTTATTTGATTACTTAAATAAATTGGAATCAAATTGGAATGGAATAAAATGCTCCTTAAGTTTTCCAGACAGTGATTCTAATTCTTTCCTGGTTTATTTTGGTGAGGCAAGAGATGCAAACCCCACCCCCTTCAGCATGACATACACTCAAACTTTTCACCTAAAAATGACTGTATCAATGATATTGAAGAATCTATAAGGCTATGGTGTTTTGATGAGATGCCAATTAGATGAGTATTGGTTTTTATTAAATATATTTATTGCTATTGCTTTGAATTGCAGCTGTTTTTCTATTTTGTTGTAACTTTTTCTCTGTATCTTGATTTGGCACTTTGTTATTCAAAGCAAACTAATTAAACCTCTTTTTTCAATAGACTCAAAATTCACAGATAAGGATTTTTCTTTGATGTGCCAATGGTGATATGGCCTCATTGCTTCTGCTATTGACATTATAAAAACTTGAACTTTTAACAATAAAAATGCTGGGAGTTTGGGGGGGGGCAGTGGTTTTGTCTTGTTTGTGATGGATGACTGATATGGCGGACTAGAATTGCATATATTATACTGTTGGTAAGGCAAAGTTTCCCCTTTCTTAGCAGGTATTCTCCCAAGGGGAGGTGAAAGGAGGACAGACTGGTTAAAAAAGGGATAAAAGTACACCTAGATTTTGTAAAGAGAGTCTGGATTTCTTGAGGACTTAGTAGGTGGTATTAATAGCATTTTGCATGAGACAACTCTAACGGTACTCGTATAACAACTGGATTAATAATGAGCATTCACATGACTGAGAAATTCCCTTTTAAAGAAGGGATTATTACAAATCATTACAAACAGAAAATAAGCTAGTCTTTTGCATTCATAATATTATTTATGATTCAAAAGCTACTAATGTCATAGTCTTTTTCTTTCACTGATTGCATCATTTTTCTTAAAACAAACTCTCCATTGTGGTATTGCAAGCATGCATCCATCTTTATGTTACTTGAGATTTTAATGTGCCATATCTGATGGCAGAAACCTCAGTGCAAACAAACAGATTGCACTTATACCTATGCCCTAGTTAAAAAAAAAAAAGACAAAACAAAACACCATTTGAATAAATATAAAAGGGCTTGTAAATACAAAATTATGTGGTTTCTGATGTTTCTTGCATTTCTGAAATTCTTTGATTCTGTGAACTTATTGTCTAGGCTGTAGCAGCCTTGAAGACCAATGTTACAACCCTGGAGGCTGAATCTGACCTTTGGGGCAGAGATTTTTCTCTTGGTTTAAGAGCAAATAGCTCCCCAAAGTCAACATTAAAGAAAAGCAACTTTAAGAGAGGTTGATTCATATCCTAGGTTAGGGAAGTGAGAAATCCTCCTGTCTTCTTCAATGGCCATATCACATCTGGACTATTATGATCAGTTCTGTGTACCACATTTGAACATAGCTAGTTTTCTTTTTGATCCAGGGCTAGGAAACCTGCATTCTTGTGGTGCCGCCTTTTGACTGAGTCCAAGTTTTACAGAACAAATACTTTTATTAAAGGGATTTGTTCTGTGAATTTTGGAGTCAAAGGGCCGCAATTGAGGCCCTAGAGGGCCACATGTGACCTCAAGGTCTCAGGTTCCCCTGGATTATATTTTTGCAGAATCTCTTCTCTCAGTCCCCCTCTTTCCATTTGCATCACAACTACTGTAACTCATACTATTTTCATCTCTTTCTTGGATTATTCCAGTAGCCTTTTCACTGGTCTCCCTGAAATTCAATCCATCTTACATATAGCTGTAAAATTGATATTTTTACAGCAACAGTCTGACCAAGTCACACATCTTCTCAAAGAGCTTCAGTGGTTCCCTAATGCCTCTAAGATAAAATACAAATTTCTAAATCTGTATTTAAAGCCCTTCACACTCCATCTCAAGAATATCCTCATAGGCTGAATACACATTACATTCTTCCTTATAGATTCTATGTTCAAGATAAACTTACTTACCATTCTCTGTACTTGGCATTGCATCTCCTGTTGTTGTATAGACTTTTATCCCTCATGCCTGATTTTCCTAGTGGTTAGTGACCCTTCCAATATCGTGGTATTTATATTGTACATATCGTGTATTTATTTATTTTTATATACATTGGATTCACCTCTCCTTCCCACTCCCGTAGACTTGAACTTCTTCCATAGTAGGAACTATTTTGAACTATTTTTAAAAAATATATTTATATCATTAGGGCTTAGCATCATGCCCGTCACATGTAAGGCACTTAATGAAGGCTAGATGAGTTAAACTATTCAGAGGAAGATAAACTGAATGGTGAAAGATCTCAAGATATTTAGCCTGGTGAGGAGATTTTAGGGAGGACATGTTATCAGTCTTTACATATTTAGAGATTTGTGCAGCAAAGGAAGGATTAAATTGGTTCTGCTTAGTTTTAGGGAGCAAAATGAGGAGCAAAGGTTGGAAGTCTCAGAGAGGCCAATTAAGTTGAATAGTCAGAAGGGCCTAAAAATGTAATGAACTGCTTCATTAGATAGTGGCCCACCCTCACTGAAGGCCTTAAAGCAAAAGCTAGAATGATCAGGGATGCTGTAGAAGGAGATTCTGTGAATGAGAAATATGTCTCTCCTACCTTAGGATATGCATATTTCCCACCCCCAGCCCCACCTCCTTCAGGTTTATCCAACTCCACTGGTAAATCTTGGTGAAAGATTATCAAACTGCTTGGATCTGGGACACTTGTTCAATTTATTGCAGCTACAGCTTTCGTACTCTATTCTCTGTTCAGAAATAGCTTTCATTATCAGTGGAGAACGTTCACAGTGATTCAGGGTAATTATTGCTAGGGGTAGGAAAGGTGTAGAGGCCCTGAAGAATGGACTACTTCCATGTTTCCCACTTCCTCACTCTGCTGTGATCTCATGAAGAACGTTTGTCTGTTTCTTCAAGTCTCTGTTTTGGTTCATGTGTTCGATATTTTCCTCCCTCAAATACAGTAATGAAATAGTCATCTTTTCCCTTTTTAGATTTCATTTTCCCCTTTAAATCTAGCACCTAGCAGTTCCCTTTTCATCAAGGAGATTGCTCAGTAATTTCAGTCATGTCTGACTCTTCACGACCCCATTTGGGGTTTTCTTGGCAAAGATACTGGAGTGGTTTGCCATTTCTTTCTTCAGCTCATTGTATAGATGAGAAACTGAGGCAAACAGAGCTAAGTGACTTACTCAGGATTACACATCTAGTAAGTGTCTGGGGCCAGATGTGAACTAATGAAGATGAATCTTCCTTGATTCCAAGCTCTATCCACTGTGCCACCTAGCATGGTCAAGAAGGATCTTAAATTTAATATTCCCTTTCTTTCATATATCAAGAATTTCAAATATAAATTGAAAAAAATAGCAAAATGGAAAAGTTTTGGGGCATGCTTTAAATACTTTTTTCCACATGTCCACATTCTTATAGAATCTTTTAGATTGTAGGGTCATTTAAGGGAGGGGTGTTGGTGGAACTTTATTTTTTGTAATCTAGACAAGTTTTGTTATTGTTTCTGAATAATTAGTGTGTTTCCATAACCCTATAAGGGATTGCAAAGTGGCACAGTGGATAGAGCACTGGACCTTGAGTAAAGAAGACCTATGTTCAAATCTAGCCTCAGACATTTATTAGCTGTGTAATACTGGGCAAGTCACTTAACTTCTGTTCGCCTTAATCCACTGAAGAAGTAAATGGCAAACTATTCCCATATCTTTGCCGAGAAAATCCCATGGACAGTATTGGAGTGCTGTGGTCCACAGTCACAAAGACGTGAAAGACAACATAGTCCTATAAGTAAGAACAGAGAGATATCATGCTGCCTAACAGCAGCTAATCTCAAGGCCAGGAAGAAATGCAGGAAGACCTGAATTTAGGCCCCACTTCTCACAATAATGGCTCTCTGACACTAGGCAAATCACTTAACCTCTCAATCCTCTGGCAGACTTTCTAAGACCAAGATCTAGAGAAGGTGCCTATCTCCATTGGTGGAGGGAGTTGCCTCCTTTACATGGTCCCTATACAATGAGATCACAGATTCAATCCCCATCTCTACTTAGAAGCCTCATCAGGTAGGAATGCATAGAATTTAATACTTAGCAATTAAGTCTTTGATGATCTCACAGACTACTTCTATGGAAAAGGATTAAGCTAAAGTACTTAAATCTTTGAATCTGAGTGGGGACTATCTCCTTTAAAGGAACTAACTTTGTTAAGGAAAGACTCTAATTATCTTTTAGGTTACTTGCATATGAAACTCACTGTGAAATGATTTGTTGGCATGTTTGTCAAGCTGGTGCCTAGGGAAGATCATATTGGGTTTCTTATAAACCATGGATGTAGAGTCAAGGAAACTTAGAGGTCATCTAGTCTACATTTTTATGTTAAATATGAAGAGATTACATATACAGAAATAAATGACTAATGTTAGGTAGCACAGTGTTAAGTGCCAGAGTCAAGAATGAAACTCAGGTCCTTTAAATCCAAATTCTACATTCTTTTTATTTTTCCTCCCACCCCCCAACATTCTTTTGATTCTGCTACATTGCTTCTGATGGACCAGTCAAGGCAGTTATGATACAAGATTTGTGAAATGCTTTAGAGGAATGACAAATTATGTACAATTTGAAAAAAAAAAGCTTCAGTGAATTTCCAAAATGAATTCCAGTGAATAAACTAATGTTAACATTGTACTATAGAAATTACAATCAGAATGCTAAAGATGGACATGAACAAAGCTAAAACAGATTCCTCCATCACAAGCTTAACCTAACAATGGTACTTACATTGATGGTATGTATAGCTTATTTCCTATGATTGTTCCAAACCTTGTGCTCAGTGATGATTTCAATTCATTTGTCATACAATTTTCAGACAGGAAGATACCATGAAAGCTAATAAATGGCAGTCTTTTCTGTTTTCTGAAGCTCACATTCCTGCTTCATCCCTTATGCTTTTTCAGTTTTCCAAGTAGAAAATTGGGTGTACATTTAAAGGCTCACTTGTCACTTCCATTCCCATGAACATAGGCTTTCTTTTTATACAATTCAGGTGAAAAAATTCTGAATTGTATTTTACTGATAAATTTATAATACTTTAAGCTCTCTCCCAAATGTAATTTATTGATAAACGTGTAACTTTAAACTTTCTTCCAAATGTAATTTTCTGATCACTGTAAAAACATATTGCTAAAAATATATTTATGTTATTAAAGCTCAATAATAATGATAACTAACATTTATATAGTATCTATGTTCCAGGCACTGTGTTAAGTACTTTATAATTATTATCTCATTTGATCCAACAATCCTGGGAGGTAGGTGCTATTGTGATCTCCATTTTACACTTGAGGAAACTGAGACAAACAGAGGTCAAGGGACTTGCCTAGGGTCACACAGCTAGCTAATGAGTATCTGAGGCCAGATCTGAACTGGGATCTTCCTGACTCTAGGCCCACAGCTCTATCTACTGTACCACCTAATTCAAAGTTTTGTTATATATCCAGGGTCCAACTTGAATTTTGCCTTTGTTGTAATAAATGGCCATTTCCTAGGTGAGCATATTGCAAATGAAATCATTAGGAGAACCAGTTGTTTTAGAGGCAGCATGATATAGTGGACACAATGCTGACTGGGGAATCAGAAAGAGCTAGATCTGTCCATAAATGCTCTGTGACTCTGGGTGAACCACTTAATTTCTCTCGGCCTCATTTTATTTAATATGTAAAATTGGTATGTATGTGGGGGAAGGTAATAATACCACTTATAGGGTTGTGGTAAAGATGAAAGTAACGTATGTGTTTTGCAAACTTTAAAGCTCTAAAAATGTAAGCATTAACAATAACAAGGATAATAAATTTCTAGGCAGCTAGGTCATAGTATACAGAGTTCTGGATCCATAGTTAGGAAGACCTGAGTTCTAATCCAACCTCAGGCACTTACCAAATGTGTGGTTCTGGGTAAGTTACATAACAACTGTCTACCTCAGTTTCCTTAAATGTAAAATGGGTCTGATAATAGTACCTATTTTCCAATTTTGTTAGGAGGATCAAATGAGTTAATATTTGTAATGAATTTTGTAAACCTAAATGCTAGCCGTTGTTATTAATTATTGCTATTCTTTTGAAAGACTTCTACTTGGTAATATTATTTTCCAAACTCAAGGCATTAGATATACCTTAATATAATAAAATTATATTCTTTCAGATATTCCCTAATTCAACTCCTAATTCTGACTTTTTTAGTAGTTTTCAAAATTCAAAATTACTTTTAGAAACCCTTGAAGTATAATCTACTGAAGATTCTTACTATGTAGGATATCTAGCACAGAATTTAAAACATAGTTAATGATAACAATAAATAAACCCGGGTCTTCTGATCAGTTACTCAAACCTAGTTCACACTAAATAAAATTAAAATACAGAAAAATTAGTTACAGAAATGTTGAAGCCCGGTTGAAATTACCTTTGTACTATGATCCTTAGATTTCTAGTGCATTGTACTTTCCACTAGGGCCAAGTTCAATTTTTTTATTTCCTTTTTATGTTTTTCCCTACTCCACAAGACCTTATTGCTTAAAGAGGGTAATGGTCTAAGGAACTTGTACAGAGCTCTGTGGGGAATCATGAAAATTTGGCCTGTAATACCAGCTCTAACATTCTTGATGTTATTATTCAAGGCAAGAAGCTAGTGCTGAGGGTCCTGTCTGAAGGGAGTGAAAATAAGGATCACAGATTTGGAAGGAACTTTAATATATCAGTTGGTCCTGTCCCCAATAAATAAAGGCAAATAACATAGTATTATTCCCATTTTACAGATAAGGCAACTGAGAACCATAGAGATTACATTGACAAATTAATGCCACAAGTAAAGAAATAGAAAGGGTGTTGGAATCCAATTCTTATGTCCTACCATAGGGCTTTTTCTGATTATATCACACTGCATATTAGTTTCCAGGAAGAGGAAGGTTAATTCAAAGCAAGTTAGAGGTATGGTTCTATTCAATTAAATACTGTTCAAGTTTATTTTTTCCCTCTTCCATAGAATCCATCTAATTTTTGTTTCTGATTCTTAAATTTAAACACACACACACACACATGCATACACACATCGTGCATTGTTGGAATAACAACAAACAGCAGTAACAACTTGGGGAGGTCATCTGAGGTTTATGTGAGGTCAAAATTACGTAGCATTAAAATATAATTGCTGCTATTTTTATGAACAGTACTTATATAGTCTCTTTCAATCAGGATTTCACAGCTTGTTACAGAACAACATTGTGGAAATCTCTGCCTTGGGAGATCCCTGTTGTGAAAGCAAAAATGTGGAGCTAGATGAAGAGAGTGATTATGAGTTTTCAAAAGAGAGACTAGATCAAAACTTCTTTTTCTACTCCCTAGTACCCTTATGAACCCAAAGTTGTAGCCAAAAGATCTATGGAGAAGGGGAAACTGCTGCATTTAATAATTTTATAGGACACACTTAAAAAAAAGTCAAGTACTAGTAGGTGCCACTGAATCTAAGAGCTGGAAGGCACCTTGGGGATCATTTAGTACAACCCCTCATTTTACACATGAATTGTACTGACTAGATTTCTATCAGATGTTTATCTGTGGTCTTGAGCTGTGGTTGGCTTTACACTTCTAGGAACATAAAGGGAAGTTTCTTGGGTTCTTTAGAATTGTGCCTGTCTCTGGGTTGTTCCTATGCCTGTGAATCCTTCTCCTCCTTTTTTTAAAGAAATCAATTTGAGGGACGTCTAGGTGGCACAGTGAGTAGAACACTAGCCCTGGAGTCAGGACGACCTGAAATCAAATCCAGCCTCAGACACTAACACAAAAACTAGCCATGTGACCTCGGGCAAGTCACTTAGCCCCAAATGCCCTACCTTCCACCCCTCCAAAAAGCAAAAAAGAAAAATAATCCATTTGAATTCCAGATAAAATATTCAAGTCTTGGATTATATAGTCATGCAATTGCCTGTACAATAAACACTTCAGAACACTGCAAACTGGACAAAATGATTAGAATATTACTTGTGAGTTTCCCTAACCCCTGTTAGGATGATGGGCTTAGGGTACTAATGCTCTTTGAATATATGATATTTGATATAAGCATTAGTGCTCAGTTTTTATTCCTTTTATGATTTCATAGATAATAATATAGGAACCAGAGCTTTCATTCAACATGATCCTGGAGCTGTGACTCATATGGTGAGAACAGAGATGAGGAGCTGAGAACTATTTTCCAAACCGGCATAGGGGTAAAGAGATCATTGAACAGTTTGCTTTCTGAATCAGTAGGACGCCAATGATAACGTTTGTCTATTTCCAATGGAAATGAACTCATTTGCCCATCATTTTCCAGCCTGTGTGTCTAAGGTGCAATGTCTATAGAGACCCCTTATACTACCACTGTGCATTTCAAACCACTGTGCATTCGAATGCCCTATTTGATGCTGTCCCTAGTCCTTCCACTGGAACCAAGGTGGGATTCTCTGAGTTAGATAGCACAGGGCTTGCTGGTGCAAACATTAATAAGATCCATCATTTAGGAACAGTTACTTACACTTTGTTTAATCTCTAATGGAAAGGATTTCTCTAAATATTTACATCAGAGCAGTTGTCAGAATGAATCCTGCAAATTACTGGCCTACTCCCAGGAGGAAAGGGGTTGACTTGGGTTGGAGGAGGAGAAGGAGAGGGCAGAGAGGGAAAGAAGAAGGAGAGAGAGGAGGGAGGGAAAATGAGGAGAGGAAAAGGAAGAGAGGGACAAGAGAGAGAAGGAGAGGGAGGAGAGGAAAAAAAGTAGAGTCAAAGGAGGAGAAGAGAGGGAAAGGAGAAGTAGAAGAAAAGGAGAGACAGAGGGAAGAGAGGGAAAAGGAGGAGAGGCAGAGGAGGAGAAAGAGAGGAAGAGAAGCATAGGAGAAGAAGAGACAGGAGGAGAAGGAGAAGAAGAAAAAAGTGTAGTAAAAAGGAGAAAGAAAAGGAGAGTAAGAAAGAAATGAAGGAATGGAGGAGGAAAAGAAATAAATGAAAGGAGAAGAGAGGGAGAATCTTGGGGATGTGCTTTTAGGAAGTCCGTGGGCTTGAAGATGAGGGGTTTGCATGAGGAAAAAGATACTTCAGTGCTCTAGAGATATCAGTGTAAAGTAGTTGAGGAGCCACTTTAATTTTATTGCTCTTGTAAAAATGACTCTTCATTTCTTCGGATTTTGAAAGCAATGGGGGTTGTTTGGGTTACTGAGACCCTGTAAAAACATGGTACACAATGCAAGCAGCTTGCACCAAAAGCGTGAAGAGACTAAGAACTTGATCCAGGCCACTGGTCCCTTTGCTAGTAAGGATAAGGAAAGGACTTGTTCCTTCTGGGAGTCTCTGAATGCCCAAGCATGTGAAAGTCGGGGAGGGAGAGGCAAAATCTTAGCTCCTGAGGCGCCGCTGCCAAGATAAATGCTTCAGTATTTTATAAATTAACTCTGCTGTCTGCATGTTTGTTTTTGCTTTGGGAGCCTCTAAAAGGAGGCTGTTCAGCTCATCTTATTAGTGGTCTCTGGGTTTGGGGGTGGAATGGGGTGAACAGAGAGCTGAATAGGACAAGAGATAGGTGAAATAAATATATCACACTGGAAAATATTAACAATTTAAAGTTACAAAATATTCTTTTCCAATAACTCAAGGTACTCCTTCTCCAGATCATGTGAATTAGGTAGTTAAACCATAAACTGTTATATTAAGCTTTCTGGGGTTGTAAAGTCTCCATTTACAGCATGAGGAATACATTAACTGTAGAGGCAAAAGGTTTATTATGAAGCTTTGGAATGTCAATGGGAGTATATATGTGAGGAGCTGAAGATGGTGGCTGCTCTGGAAATGGTTAGTGGCTCATCTGATTAGCAATCTCTTTTTGCTATCTAAAATGAAGAATATAAGTCTGGGATTTAATTTTCTGTGTTGTCTTCCCTGGATGTAAGCTACTGGAGGATAGGGATGGGTGTTCCTTTTTGCTTGCATTTGTACAATTAACACAGTGTTATGTTATTAATTATAATTATTCTAATTAACATATGTATGTATTGCTTTGATTGAATTGGTGGCCAGGTAACTGTGGATAGGAGGGTCTCATGAAGTTGGCTGCCCAATAAAATTTGCAATTGATTACTGAACCTGCCCCTTTTGCAGCATTATGGTGACAGGAATTATGTACTACCAAAAAGCAACAGGAGAAACAAATATGCAGTCCACTATTCATTTCCAAAACTTTAAGCTCCAAGGTTATCCCATTACCAAGGTATTACATTCATAGTAGAAGAAAATAAATATGTTGTTCAATGGAATCAGTTATGCAGCATCTACCACATCTTTACTGTAGGTAATTAGAATTATTAAAGTATCCAGTGCATGTGTACTGTGGCAGGGCTTGTTTGTCAAAATATCTGGAGACTGCCAGCAACCAATAAAGACTGGCCAGAGAACAAGAGATCTGACTGGTATGCAATATGAATATTTGAAAACATAAAATCATCCACTGAATGATTAAACAGAGCCAATCATCTGAACATGGGTTTACCTGAATAGAAAGATGTGTTAAATTTACCTTGGAACCCCTCCAGATATAAACTCTTGGATAGATTGGTACAGCTTTCTGACATTTAAAGGCAAAAACCAGAATGCTCACCCCAAGTCTTTTCTGAATATTCGCTGTGAACTTTCAGTAGTTTCAACCCCCAAACCTTCTATGCATTACTGGCAAACAGTTTTAATGGTATATACAAACATATGAGAGCCAGTTTTGCTAACACTATAAATTAATATGTAAGCCACAGGAAGGCTCTAATCAGCTTTTTGATCTATTTTTGGATTAAGATTCTATTTGACTTTTGATAATAGGCACCACTAGAATTTTGATAGACTAGTTAATGCCCTGTGTTTTGGAACAGTGTCTCTTGATTCAAACAAAAGGTGCACATTCCTAGTTCAGACTGTCTTTTCAGAATTACTCATCTATTGCATAACTAGATTCTTATTCCCAAATGTTAGAGACAGTTACCATTGGTTTCATCCGGGGATGCTTACACGAGATTCTTTCCCATCGTGCCCTTGATACTTCTTTTATAGAGAAATGAGCCTGAATTCCTCAAGTGCTTTTCATTTGTTTAGGAAGGGAGGAAGAGAAAGGGCAACAATGACATCATGGGCACTCTCTATGTGTATGTGTGTGTTTCCAGTAATAGACTCAGACAAGGTAGTTTACAAGATAGAAATGAGAGGAACTAAGCACATATTGGTGGCCTGTATGCATGTGTTACATGCCCTGCTTGAATAAGCCATTGAGGAAAAAAAATGGTGGAAAATCCATTGTTTTCTGATGGACTTCCTGTGCTTTGTAGCTTGGATAATTTTATCCAGTCCTGAAAGGGAAACAGCTAAGTCTGGCAGGAGCATGGCAGTGGCTTCAGCCTGCTGTGACCCGTCTCTCTTCCCAGGAGTTGAGTCTGTGTTTCCCCCAACCTAATTACATTTTGGCGATTGGGCTCCCGGGATTTTGTCTTATTGTAATTCACTGGGGGCTGGAATCTTAAAGTAGGGCCTTCTCAGCTAGCTGAGTATTAGGTTTGACCTTTACAGGGAGCTTTTCCTGGTTGGTGACTAGGCATTGAAAATCATTCAAGGACTGAATAAAATAAAAGACTGGGTTGAGAAGATAAGCATCCAAGGAAGAGTAAATAAAGAATAAAGGAAAAAAGGACCCATGGGAAACAATCTACCCTCAAACTATTCTCTGAAATAACTTTATAGTTAAAACTATGATTCCTACTTGTTTGCCTCGTTCCCAGTTGGTTAGGAAGCTAGAAATTATAGAACACATAAAATGGAATAAATATCCTTTTCTTTGGGAAGTTCTGCAATCTCTTTGAAGGGAGTATCTGTAGCATGTCACTATTCTCTTGGACAAGATAAAATGAGAAACACTGGTTTTCCTTAAATAAACAGATTTAACAGACAATAGATATTTTTATAGTCTTTATAGTAATTTCTGAAATATGTTCATATTTCATGTCCACAATTTCCCCCTTGCCTCCCACTCTCCCTTTGTCTTATTACTTTTCAAGCATTTTCCAGCCCCATGTTATCTGTTCCCCTACCCCAAGCTCATTTTTTAAATAATGAAACACATCCATTAAATCCACTATCATGCCTACTATGTGTACTTTGCTCTTTCTTCACTCCTCCCCCCATTTGGACTCTGTGCCTGAGTCTATCTCTATCAGTTTGAGTGTTTGTGCTAGGAAATGCCATGCAGATAAGCAATGCTCTTTTAATATATAATGGTCTCCTATTTTATAGCTTTATATTTTAAACTGATCTTTGTCCACATCACATCTCTTAGGACAACAGCCTCTGGTTGTCTGAGCCTCAAACAATCTGCATGATTGTCAGCAGTTGCCATTGTATAACAGTTACTCTTAAATTAGAGATACCATCTTATGGGCTCATTAAGAATGAGCTCTGAGTGAAAGTTACCTTTAGTGCTTGTCATAAATAACCCAAGTTGCTGAATTGGTCAAGCAAAAAAAGTTAAAGACAAAAGTCAGTAGTCTATTGTGGCAGTAAATGTGCATAGAGGAATTTTGATGTTTAACTAAACAAACAAACAAAAAACAACCCCCTCCCTTCCCCCCCACACTTAGTATGTGAGACATTCTCTTTTAAGGCACTCCTTGAGGTAAATAGAGTTAGTGTGATCTTAAAGCCTCATTTACAATGATTTAATTCTATAGCAATTTTGTAGTAAACATCAGCAACTTCACTATCCACAAAGGCCACCAGTAAAACTGAACAATAACTAAGTAAGACAGATCTTATAAAAGAAGGGCATAAGTGGGACAATGGGGCTGCTAAGGTACCTGACAACTAAAATTTTGATGATTTTGTGAAAAAAGAGAGTGGAAGAAAGGGGAAAGGGAGTGATAAACAGTAAAAGAAAGATGCGCTACAGTATTTTAAATGTAGTGGACATGCCAAAAAAAATATATGGAAAAAACATTGCTGATTGAGGAGGAAAGGAGAAGAAAAGAAAGGACAAAAGTGTGTTAAAATGAAAAGGAATAGAATGCTCCCCCTCACCTGTTTCAAGTGCTACTGAGGGCACTTAGCACAGGTTGCTTATCCGAACTCTAATGCATGGAGTTTTCAAATCACTGAACATAGCAATAAATACAACCAGAAGTAAATGAATGTAACAACAGTAGTGTGTGGACCATGACATTCTGATTTAACAGCTAAGCATAAGCCTCTTGAGGGCAGAGACTATATCCTTTTCAGAAGGTTAGACTTCAAAAAATTCTATTATGAATATGCAGAAATGGCAGGCGGAAGGTGGGAAAGATGATTTCCTATATAATGAAGAATGCCATCATTACCAACAAGTTTTACTGAGAAGTAATCTTTTGATTAATATACATTAGTTCTTTAAAGTTTTCAAAGTGCTGTATATAATTGTCTCATTTGACTGTTGAAACAAACCCATGAGGTAGAGACTCCAGGTATTATTTTCTTTTTTACAATGAGGAATCTGAGACCCAGAGAAAAAAAGCTAAATACTCTTAAGTAACACAGACAATGGGCAGAATTCAAATGCAGGTCTTTATGATTTCAAGGATAGTGCTATATTCATGGTGTCATTATGTCTCACTTTGTGTATTATGTGGACAGCATTGTAGGACTTAAGGATTGGAAAGGATTTTGGGCTAGATGATATCAAAGATCTCTTCTGAAGGTAAATCCTAAAATCCTATATACATAGTGGGCATTGAACATGGTTATTTAAAAAAAATTCTTCCTGAAATGCCTCATTTTCTAAGTCTTCTGGGATGGCTGTAGTCAAAAGTGATTTCCCCTTCTAAATTCCTGTATGTCTTAAGTAAGTGCTATTCATTTATTATATACTGCCTTATTCTGAGGCTATTTGTATATATCTTAGCTTTTTTTTATTTTGCAATTTCTCAGGGAAATTATTTACATGTTCTAAAACAATGATCAACTGGAAGAGGAAATGGTTAGAACAGGTAGCAATGGCAAGGGGTAACAGATGGACAAGCCAGGCATCACATTTATATCCACTCAATTCAAGAATATCTATAGGAAGGCATTTAGGGTGCTAGATGGATTCACTGCGGATAATTTTTTGAGAGGATGTGACTAGAGCCACACAGGATGAAAAAATGCATAGGGTGTCCCAAAGTCTCAGTGTAGTTTTAAGTTATTAAAACTATAAAGTTTAAAACTGTGCAAACACCCTATATATGGACTTTTTCTATACTGTTGTAGTGAACACACACACTGATGTGATCATTAAGAATGAGCTCTGAACAACAGTTACACCATCATAAGTTCTTCAGTCCAAAATAGCTGAAGTTATAGATTTCAAGCATTATAAAGATGCCTTTATTGTTAGATAAAAAACTAGTAGTCTATTGTGGTGGTAAATTTATACAGAAGCATTTGTTCTCTAATATTTAAAATTGATTTTTTTTCACCACATGCCAGTTCCTCAGTGAGATACTCTTTTTTAAGGCACATTTTGGCATAAGTGAATTTAGGGTGTTTGTAAACTTTCATTCATTATAAAAAATTAAATAGTTCCTGCCCTCAAGAAAATTACATTTGATCAGGATTCTTGGTCCAAATGAATAAAGAGGGTTTCTTGCTCTAAATTCATATTTTTAATGAGAATCTAAAATCAATGACCTTGAATTCCCCTAGCCTATAAGTTTTAATTTCATGTTTAGTAATGTCTCTACAATATTTCAGTTTTACCTTATTCATTTTACCCAGTTAGTCAATATACATTATGGTTCAAGTGGATAAGTTGAGAACCAAGAGAGATGACTGAGTTTTGGACTATATTAGCCATTAACATTTATGTGATATTTAACAAGCCATTTCGTTCCACTGATGGGTTAATATCCTCATATGTAAAACTAGAATAATGCCTATACTTTAAGCCTATATGTATATATATATGCATATGCATATACATATGTGTATATATGTATACACACAATATACTCATATATACATATACAAATATGTGAGGAGAGACAGAGACACTTTTCATGACTGAAAGTGTCATGGTGGGTAAAGAGATGTTCTTGGAGCCAAGAAGATCTTTCCCTCAGAAGCATGCTAGTTGTATGACCCTGGGCAAATTATTTAACCTCTCAGTGCTTTAGGGATCTCTCTAAGACTACAAATTTGCAGAGGAGGTGTTAATCTGCACTGGTTGAAGATTTTTTCATTACCTGCAAATTCCACACATGTTAACGAAATTACAGGTCCAGCCCCACCCCCTCCCTCATTGATCTGCCTATCAATCATCTATCTATCCATCTATCATTTATCAATGCTTTGATAAAGTAAATTTATTACACAAATAATCATTATTGATTTAGAATATAAACTCATAAAGGGCAAGGACAGTATCTCACACAGTGGTTTATATATAGTATAAGTAATTTATAAATGTTCACTGAATTGCATTGAATTAGAAAAGCAAATGTGGGACATCTTTTATTATATATTTAAGCTATATGCTTAAAAGAAATCATTATTCTGGTTCAATGGCCTTTTGAATAATGGTACAACTAATACATAAAGGTGGATGAGAGGACAAGCCACAGTGAGAAACTTGCTGTTCTTTTCCTTACCAATCTATTGAGCATATGTTAAGAAAATAATGTTCTAAAAAAAGCAGCTTGCAAATTCTGTTATTTTATGTTGTGTGGTAGTGGTTTATATCATGTGGTTCTAAAATGGGGCTCCGTGCTACCATTTACTCTGAGGAATTTGCTTTGTATTGGGGTATAATTATAAATATGCTTACCAGCTAGTTTTCTGCAGACTTTTCTGCGTGTGAGAGATTTACTACATAACTGTATTTTATATTCACTTGTAATAAGATGTTTTAAGGTGATTCTAAATGTGCTCTGTAGTGGGAATCTAAGCCCAATCCAAATTCTTAGAAGGACTTAGGTAAAGAAAAATACAAGCTTTGAAAATATGACTGCCTTTAGATAGAAGTAGTAAAATGACAGGGCACATGTAAGATTGGAAGGGGAAAGGTAGTTAGACAGAATCAGAAGAGAGGAGGTGAGATCCAGGTGCTGTCAAAAGAGACACTCATTTTCTGCAGCTCTACTTTTGGGAGTTCTGATTTAGAATCTAAAGACTTGGATTTAAATCATGGCTACACTTCTTTCTAGCTGTGTAGCCTTGGGCATATAACTTCCCTCCCCTGGGTTTCTTTTTTTTTCTTTTTTCTTTTTGGAGTGCAATTGGGATTAAGTGACTTGCCCAAAGTCACATGGCTAGTAAGTGTGTCAAGTGTCTGAGGCTGGATTTGAACTCAGGTCCTCCTGACTCCAGGACCAGTGCTCTATTCACTGTACCACCTAGCCACCCCTGGGTTTCTTTTCTTATTTGAAAAAATGGGGGGATTAAGGTTCCTTTCCACCTCTAAGCAAATGCTACTCTTCAAAGTAGGAAAATGACATTTTTTCTATGTCCATATGAAATGAATTTTTGAAATATTGCATCAAGTTTTGTAGTTTATGCATGCTTGTGCTTTATTACCTTGTTTTAGAAATCTCTTGTGCAAAGTAAATACTGTATAGTATTATACTGTATTATATTATATCATATATTGTATAACATATCATATTATATCATATCATATTAAATTTATTATATCATATTGTATCACTTCCTGGAGAGAACAGATGACATATTGGAAAAAGTAAGATAGTGTCTTACTGCTTTACTCATCTTTCTACTTTAGCCCCACCTCAAACTGCTAGAATGGTTTTTGCATGCAAAACTCTCTCAATAAATGAATTTGTTGAACACAATGGTGGTCTGTGACAGGAAACTTCAGGTCATAATCTATGTCTTCTTAGGACTTGGTAGATGGTATTGTGACTCAAAACCCTAGCAAACATTTTCTATGACTGTGCATAATAGGGAAACTTTTAGGTAAGCAAAAATCCCCAAAGTTAAAAGTAATATTTTGAATAGTTAACAATAGTCAAGATGCAGTACTGCATGGTATAGTTAATTATACTTAACAAATATGAAGCGGTTCTCTCTATTGGCTTTAGAAAGTCTTGCTCATTGCTTAAAAATACAGTCTCAGGCCCAAAAAAAACATGCATTCCTCCCTGGATTAGAAGCCTGCTACTGATTCTTACTAACAACAGGTAGTCATTTAACCTTCCTGAGGCTCAGTTTCCTTATTTGCAGAGTGGGGATAATAACACCTAAAGTATCTACCTCAACCAATTATTGTGAAGACAGATGCAATAGTTTATGTAAAGTGCTTTGCAAATTTTAAAGTACTATTCAATGTCAATTATCATCATCATCATCATCATCATCATCATCGGTATTGACAGATGATTCAGCGGTTCCTTGTTATTTAGGCATTTTTTAGTCTTGTCTGACTCTGTGACTCTATTTAGGATTTTCTTGATAAAACTACTAGAGTGGTTTGCATTTCCTTCACTATTTCATTTTACAGATGAAGAAACTGAGGTAAACAAAGTGACTTGTCTAAGGTCACACAGCTATGGAGTATCTGAGGCCAAATTTGAACCCAGGAAGATGGGTCTTCCTGACTCCACATCTGGCACTCTGTGACTGTACCACCTACCTTATTAAATTCAACTGAATTTTCCCCTCTTCTTTCTTCTTCCCTCTTTTCTTTTTTGTTTATTTACTGAAGATGGCCATGTCCTCCCCCTTGCCCAGTCAGGAGGCAGCAGGCAGAGATATAGGACATTCTGCTTCACCAATACCAAACTCACAGACAGCAGGTATTGAACATCAAGTTTTTCCTGAGAGTTTGTGGATAGAATGGATTATAGCAGAGGGTAAGTGACAGAAACAACTCTAGGAGTGCTTTCAGATGCTCTGGCTAAAACTAACTGCCACATGTTATTCAGAAAGAACATTAGTTTAGGCATCCAGAAACCTGGGTTCTGGCTCTGCCCACTAGCTTCCTATGAGATCAAGTAACTTACATCACCACTGTCCCACAGTTTCTTCATCCGCCATGTGAAAAGAATGGACTAGATGAGCCCTAAAATCTCTTCCTCTTCTTAAATTTTGTAAAAGTTGGCTTTGGGGCTGTCTGGATTGACTCAGGTTATTATAATTTGCTGATTGAACTGTGCAGTTCTAGGATACAATATATAACGAACCATTAGGAGGCAAGAATAAAACCAATCAGAGAGCAGTTCCAGTGGAATTACCAAAAAAAACCAAACCCCTAAAACCCCAATTTATGTCATATCTCTAGCTGCCAAAGTTGATACAGAGGCAGGCCTGAGTTAAAATCGAGACTAATATATTGAATAGTATGACCGTGGACAAGTCATTAGCCTTTGTCTGCTTCTGTTTTCTAAGTTGTAAAATGGGAATAATAAAAGTGGCTACCTCCTAGGATCATTGTGAGGATCAGATGAGATGTTATTTGTGAAACATTTAGCACAATGCCTGGCAGATGTCAGGTGCTTAATAAATACTATTTCCCTCCTTTCCCTCTTCAGTTGGTGGTTAGATCTATGCTTCAGTGGTTATAGGAGAAAGATTAATACCTACTGTTTCTGTCTCTAATTAGTGTGTGATCTTGGACAAATGTCATAACTACTCTGGCTTCCCCATCTATAGAACAAGGTCATTGTATTAGGCCTTCAAGGTCCCTTCCTATTCTGACAACCCAGGATTTGGTGATTCCACATCTAATTCTATTTCCTCAAGGGTTTGACATAACTCAGTGAACAAAGTGGTTAAGATGGAGTCTGACTCATGCTGGGCATTTTGGTATTTCTTGAGTAGAATTTTATTTCTTGGGAGTTGTATTTCCCAGTGGGAAAAGTTCAAGTGACTCCACTTCCCTTCCTGGTTGTCTAGAGACAGAGCACACTACCTGCCACTTAGAAGACTCGTGACTGAGGGCAAATCCTTCTATCTGAGGCAGCCCTATTCCTCCTTTTGCTGGGGTATGACGGTAAAGGAGAGGGAGAAGTGGAATGACCAAATACAGCACTCAAAATACCTATGTGGCCACAAATAACAGGAAAAGCAACTCAGCATGATTGGCCATCCCTATATGTGGCATAATAGAAAAATGTAAAAAATAATGCGGAATAGTGAAAAAAAATGGCAAAATGGCAAAAAGGGATTGTGTTCTTCCTGGAAGCCAGAAATCTTTCAAAGTATCAAAATCAACGTTCATTAATATGTTAGGTAATTAGGATTTGACCTCTCTCAGGTATTTTAAAAGGGGAGACTCAGAAGAAAAAAAATTAGTTGGAATGGCAAGAGGTGAGGTTAATAATTCGAGAATAGGCAACCTATTTTGCATACTCCTAAGGTTGGTCAGCCCATTGTAAGGCAGAATCTGGTAGTAGTGGTGGAGGGGGAGGAAGAAAACCTCTTTGCTTCTTCTCAGTCTGCTTCTAGCAGACTTTTCACACTGTTGAGGGCTCTGAGAACTTGGGGGAAGTGTTCTCCAGACTGTGCTCCTCCTGAGGGCAGGTTTACCTCAAAATGGCTTCTTTTGTCTGTGTACAGGAGAAGGAGGTAGTGTGGCCCCTGTTCCACCGGGGTCAATATTGGGTTTCTCCATTCCTAAGTAAATGAATAAATAAACCCTTGATTCACTAGCACTGGAACACTTGTAATTCTGCCTTCATAGAACTAAACCCCAGATTGAGGCTGCGACAAAATGCCACCACTGAGTTGCTTAGGTTGCCACTTTAGCAACAGACAGTTGTACTAGCACGCTGTGGGGGGTCAACTAGGGAAAAATTAGCCATTGTACTTGTACACATGTCATAATAATGACTTGTTGCAATGTGATCTTCAGTTACATTGTAATAAAATGTCGAATGGTTCTAGGTATGTTGAACAAGGAACTTGGATTTGCTTATGGCTCACAAAGAAATTAGAATCATTAGTAGTTGGAGCTTGACTCAACCAACCATGGAGATAATATAGACTAATTCTTTCATTTTATTGACGAGGAAACTTTGCTCAAGGAATAATTTAATTTGCTCAAGTTTTTACAGTTAGTAGCAGAGCTGAGACCAGAACCCTGGTCTCCTGACTCACAGTTCTGAGCTATTTCCACTACACAAAGCTTCCTGTCCTAAATTAACTTTCTATGGTCTAGTGTCTACAGTAAAGCAGAGACAGATGCTTGATCTATGGGCCGGATGGAACTGCACATGAACAAGATAACATTTTATAAGAGATGGTTACCTCTCATATTAAACCTATGTATGAGTTTCAAAGCATTATTTTAATTGGGCATGTGTGCTATTCAGAACCATTGAAATTTTCTGAAATAATTTTCAGCAGGATTCCTTGTAGTAAGAGCAGATGGTGACTAGGTTCAATGCCAAGATTACAAATAAGACAGAAATGCTCTTATCAGATAAGAGGCACCTGCAACCATACTTTAAAAATGGAATTTTTGAAATTATTCAAGCTCTCCATATAGGAAAAGAATTCAGGTATTTTGCTTGAAAGTCTCATGTAGATGAAACCTTTGAAGCAGAAAACAGGATTTCCTAGCATTCAATAGCAATCAGAGGTTAAACATTCTGAACACCCCCACAATGTCCCAGAATGGAACATTCCATTCTTCTTAGTATGATTGGATGATGGTCAGTAAGTAAGAATGCCTGAAATATTCCTGAATGGAAAGATCTCATAGGATGAATACATTAAATAGGGAAAGAAGTAGTACCCCCTTTTTCAGATGTATATTTTACACATTCTCCATTTCCTTAAGGTTTATTTGCAAGACTATAAAATAAGGTATTTCAAAACGTATATCACTGAACAGATGGTAAATTTTAAAATAATGTAATTATTTGAAATTTTGCAAAGTAGCCATTGGAAAGAAGATCACATTCTTTCTCCAGTACAATGAACAAAAGTAATTTCTTTTATGCAATTTACAATATTCCCCTAAAAGTTAATCCCTGGCAAATTCTAGAAAACTGAAGTGATGTTAGACAAAGAATGTCAGTGTGGAACTCAATGTTAATCAAGAAAACCATCCTAACCAAGTGGAATATGTAATTTCAACACACTGTCCTGCATGATCCTTACCATGCTCTCAAAATTGAATGATGTTTTCCTAATGGTAACTAAAGTTGACTCTTGCATTTCATGAAACTCAATACCCACCCTGATGGTATTTCAAGAATTCACTATTTGGGAAAGGATATTTGATGGATTTTTTGGTGTGTGTGGCGGGGGGGAGGTGGGTGGGAAAGGAGGTGGGGAAATAGAATGAGTGGTGAAGTGGGGGAGGGAGAAATCAGTTCATTGTCCAATATACAGTGTTTGGATGGAGGAAAATTTCGAAGATGGAAAGAGCCTACTTAGTAATGTACTGTATCCAGAATAGTTTGATTTTTGACAGATTATCCCTACAATGTAATTAATCTTGTTTAGAGATGGTGGAGTCTTTTAGTCTTTCAAAGGCTCCTGTCACCTCTACATAGGGTCAAAAATAACTCTGGTACTTTCTGTAAGATGAAGCATTTGGCTAAATATCCCAGATTCGATTTTAGGAATGCTGAAATAAGCTGGAGCTTTCTCTCTGGGCTCAAATTGTCTAAAGCGATCAGCTGCCCAATAAATTCATTTTATGGAAGCAATGTAGCTAGAATTTCCCTATAATAATCTTAAAATTAAATTTTACTATATAGTGAAATTTCTTTGCCATGTTTTTCTGGGGGCCAAATTTGTTGAATATTATGTACAGGGGAAACTTTTGATGGAATAATGTTGTAACAAAGCTTTACCACATGCTAATGGAAATACTGTTCATATTTCATCCTTTAAGAAATGTTGAAATGTTAATAGTAAATCTGTTTCACATTCTTTCCTATATTCCCCACTGGTTTACTTACAGTAACAGGACTAAAATGGCAATGCATCACCATTTCTGATATTTTAAGTAGGACATTTATATTGAAGTCATAAACAAAAGATAAAAAAGATGGAATAAAAGGATCACTCATAATGATGATTAAGACAAGATTCAAAGAATTAAATTTCTTTTGTCTTTTGTTTTTATGTCTACTACTACATATAAGTTTGGTTTTGTGGGACTGATTTATAAAATTAATGTTCAATTGTTATTATATATACCAGTATGTGCTTTTTCCCAGAACATTTTGCACTTGTCTCTTTCAGTAAATGCAGTTCCCTCCCCAATGAATGACTGAAGGTAGAAACATTGAGTAATAGAATTTCATTATCAAACAACACTCAGACTCTGATTTCAGAAAAAGAAAATCAACATGAACAAAAATACATGGTGGATTCATTTATGATTCATGTGGGTTGTTAACAACCTTTTAGCAACCCAGTCACCAAGAAGCATGTTAGGCATATAGAAACAGTTCAATACCTAAAACAATGGCAGGGTATTTTCTTATAAACCTTTATTTATTTAATTTAATGGGTTTATTTAATGATTAGTCAAAGTTATTTTCCCAGTATGAAACTGAATTGGTTTTCTATCCAGATTTTCTTTTCTAAATATGCTTTTCATTTTAAGAGTTGTGTTGGATAAGAGGAAAACATTAAAATGATTATGTTCTATTTTAATGTCTACATAGAGTAATTGGTTTTTTATAGTCTATGGAAAATTTCTGTTTATCTGGAATCTAGATAACTGACCTTCAAATGAAGTAATTAGTTTTTTTTTCTCCCTACACTACCTTGAAACATACCAAGATCCTAAAATGCTATCTGAATCATGATGTAAAGATCACTATGCTTATTACTTTTTTTGTGTTAATGTTTTTGATGTCAATGATTTCGAAAGTTTTAATGTTTAATTCAGTTCTTTAAAAGTTGGTGATTGATCTGTTAATTATTCTGTTTAATTGACTAGCTAGTAATGTAGAACAATTTTATTCCCTGAGCACTGGGGATAAATGAGAGTTTGTAACTTTATCTTTTTCCTTCCAGATGAGAACATAACATTTCTTTCTTTATTATCATCACAGCTTACATCTTGAGTGGATCAGAATTAACTGTAATTTACATGGTACCCACAGAAAGACTGAAGTACAGAGAAGCTAAGGGATCTGCCCAAGTCGAAATGGTGGAATTGTCCTGCGGGACTCAATAATGTAAACCAAAGCTTTGGATTTTGTATCAAGTACCTAAAATCATTTCATGAATCAACAATAATTGCTTTGTTGGGACTTATCAGTAAGCATTGTTATAAATTTTTTAGTTAAATCCGGGTGGTGTCATTTCTTCCTGGTGTGTCAATCCAAACAGATGAAAAGCAGAAACTATATACTTGTTCACCTATAGTTCGCTGCTCTTTTACAAAACTGCTTAGATATTGTTAAAATGTTAATTTTTCACAGGAGGAAATCAGGTTATAGGTGGTTGCTGATATTTCTGATAATAATCCCTGTTAAAGTTACTTGGAAACGTTTAATATTTAGAAGATATTTTGTGAGTGTGTAGACTGGAAAAACACTTACTAGGCGATTAGAAGATAGATAAAAAGATACATTAGATTTAAAAAGAGCAATTATCCTTACTCCATTTTTCTATTCACAATTCTCTTACCTGATAGTGACTTAGGCTGAATGCTAACAATCTTATCTAAAGAGTAACTGTTAATCTCTAAGCTGGAGAAAAGAGGCCTGAATGTTATACCCTGACTGTCTTTAGGAGGGCTGTTTGGTCTACCTGTGTCTTTTCTTTGTCCATTCTCTCAGGGCCTATTGTTTAAAATAGGCAAATCGTTTCCAAGACCCTAACTAGGGGAAAGGCAGACATCAATTTGTTTCCAAACAATCTGCCAGTCGTTAAGATGTCGCCACTTAAATCTGTATAAAGGGATTGGCCTTGAATTTATTTCTTTCCTGAATGTTTCTTCTTTTTCTTTTCTCACCCTTTCATTGATCATCCTCTAGAGTTCTGTACTGCACCTGCATACAGCATCCTGTCTCTCTCCGCAGAGAACACAAGGGGTCGCACCTTCCACAGTATTGGAGCCCAGCAAACGCAAAAGCAGAATAAGGTGCGGAGAGAGAATGGGAAGCAGCAGTGCATGGAAGTTTTCTAAGCGAGTTTTTCCCTCTATCTTTTCCACCCGCAGTCCCCACTTCCCAAAGACCGTATCACACATCAAAAGTTCGTCTTTGCTACTCTTGCGTGGCCTGATCAACGGACCCTGAACCTTACCTTAAGCGGAAGATGCTAGACAGGTGAAACTACTTTGTGGAAAAGCAATCTCGTTTTGTGATGCATGGAGTAGCTATAGAGCGGTAGTCTCCACCCAGTTTCTGAAGCTAGTGTGGTCGTTGTGTTGTTCCCATGGATTCCCCCAGTTTTCTATCTAAGGCAGTGGGTTGAGGTAGACATGTGTGACTAGTCTACTGACTGGTCCCCTCCAAGAATTCTCTTTCGAGATTGGAGCTATTAGTTCAGGAAAAAAGTTACCTACTCAAAGTTAACTTGTGCCTACTTTCATTGGGTGGCGTTGAGTTGGTTGGGTGGCGGTGGGTGTTTGATGGAAGCACAAGTAGCCCTGTCCCCGCTTTCCTTTCTTTATCAGGCTCAGACTAAACTCGACTTTGCTTGCTTTCTTTGGGGGAAGGGAGGGTGGTGATTGACAGCGGTGAGAGGGCACTGCTGGAGCCCTGAGCCGCCGCCTCTCCTGTTCGTCTGCCGCCGGGCCAGGGGTTAAAAGGAGTGGGTGGGAAGCTATGAAGAATACAAACCATTCAGTGGCCAAGGATAATAAATCGGATGCCCTGACATGTTTAACTTAGTCCCTCCTGCCCCCTGCTAAGTGAGCCGAGAGCCTAGAAGGCAGGGCCCAAGCCTCTGGCGTTTCTTGCTGAGCTATGTTTCTTAAAAGGCAATTTCGAGGTGAATCAAACCTTGTGTGCCTAAGGCAAACGATACAAAGGGAGCTTTCAGGGGGACCGTTAGGCATTGGGGAAGGTGCAGAGACAAACATCGGTCCACGAAGCGATTTCCAAATCCGAACTAAAAAACAAGTCAGTATTTTCTCTTCCACGTTGACATCCCCCAGCCTTCTCTTAGAGCTTCTCTGAGCAAGAGGACTGGAGAACTGTTCCTGAAGGAAGACAGGAATTCAGGGAGAGGAGGAGGAGGGGGAGGAGGAGGAGGAGAAGAAGTTGCTAACTACTTCTTATTGGCTCTACCCTCCCGGGAAAATGGATTCAATGAGCATGGGGAAGTGCTAAATTTTGGGTTCTGGGACAAAAGTTCCCATCTCCCTAAACTACGGCTGAAAATACTTAGTAGATTTCTTTTTTGCTCTCTTCTTTCTCCTCTCTTCCTTCCTTCCAACTCCTAGCCTGGGGAAAGAAGCACTGAGGGTCTGAGGCTGTGGACCATTTGCAGAAATGCTACTAACCTGATGGGGTGGGACTGGGGTGGGGGGAATCAAGGGAAGACTTGACCGTTCTCTCTCATCTTTCTGACTCTGGGAAGGCGTCCCCTTTCAGACTCGGAATAGACTGACTCATGGAATGGTCCTAGTCGCAGTGAGCTTGACTCTCAGTGTTGGAGCCTCCGCGAAGATGGGGATTTAAACAATCCAGAGCCAGGACTGCCCAGCAAAGTGGCCAAGCTAGGGAGTCTTTAAAAACAAAGGAGTAGGATCAGAATGAGAGGTGAGACAAGGTGGATACAAGGTGTCGGGATTGCTTCTGGATTAGAAATCATCTGTCAGATGTCCTGCTCCTGACTGGGCTGGAGACAACTAAGGAAGGCTTGATTCGCTTCTGGGTCAGAGATAATAAAAGACAATGATTTGAAGGAATAGCTTTGAGTAAGAAAGTGCCTATGTGTTTACTCCAAACCCCACTTTTCTGTTCAAAGCCAGTCTTAAGGTCTTCCTTTTCACGCAGTAGAACGCTTGGATTTAGTGGAAACTGGGACACCCATACTTTCAATGACCTTTCTCTCCGTATGTTCCTCACTTCTAGCTACTTTTTTATCCTCACGATTAATCGAAGGCGAAGAACTTCATTACCCACAACCTTTTATTCCTGGTCCTGCTTAGTTCTAGCATCTTCCCAAGGCAACAGTAGGCAGTATTAAGTTGTAAATGATCAGGATAAGATGAAGTTTAAGGGCAATCGGGATACTGGAGAGAGAGGCATTTCGGGGGGCTCTAAGATATTTTACTCACCCGTCTAGGAGAGCGGCAAGAGGGACCAAGTTGCCTGCTGTTGAAGGATCCAATAAAAATGATTTTCTCAGATTAAGGCCAAAGACCCTCTGTCCAAGAGGGAGCGAACAAATGTGTAGGATCCCCAGCTTTAAAGAATGGCTAGTTTTATGAGGAGGTGAAACTTGCTGGGGAAGTGAATGTTAAGATGGAGGCGGGGGAAAAAAAAAACCACACAGTAGGAACCTGTCTCTCCCCTAGCTCCGTTATCTCTGGGGTCTGAGCGAATCCCACCGAAGGGAAAGGATGAGAAGGGGAGAGGAGAGGGAAAGCGGCTCATAGTTATACACTCAATAAAACGCAGTTACCTCTTCGAGTGGGGGTGGAGTGGGCGAGTGGGCGGGGGCGGGGGAGGTTGGGGGGGAGCGGATGGAAAGAGACACTTCATAGTAGTCGGACAGGTGAACAGACACGCTCAGCACAAGTACATACATACAATAAAGACACACTTACTTCTTCGCTGTCGCCTTCCCCTGGAGGCGTTTTGGCTGCCGATGTATTCCATAAAGTTCAAAATGATAAAAAACCAAGAAATCAGTCGCAAGTGCATAGTAACCCGGTAATGGTGTCTCTTCCCTTTCCCCCTTGTCTTTTTGGTTGTTAATTTTGTTGGTGGTTATTAAATATAGATATAGTATAGATAAGCACGCATATAACCAGAAAAGCTGAGCAACTTCGGGGCTCAGATCTGAAAGGAGCGATGAGGAGGAGGAGTAGAAGGGAGATGAAGAAAATGAAGCGGAGTGGGAAGGAGAAAAATCAATTATTGCACTTTCAAATTGTCCGAGCAATTAAGTCCTGCGGATCTTAGAGGAGAACTGTCATCCAGGCTGAAGAAGGGTCCAGAAGAGGCGAGCGGCCACACTGAGGCTGCTGCAGGTAGCATGTTGCGAGGAGGCGGCGATCCCGAAGGCTGAAGGCTGGGGGCTGAGGACTGGGGGCAGGATGAGGCGGCGGCTTCGGCGGCTGCGGCGGCGCTTCAGGCTCTAGCCACGGCTGCTTAGGTTGCTCCGCCTGCCGTGGTGGCTGTTGCTGCTGCTGCTGCTGCAAGGAGCGCTTGCCTTCAGCACCTCGGTCACAGCTCTAGTTGCCATAGGGCGCTCTTGGCGTGCGAATCTAGAGCTCCTACTGCTGCTCGCATGCAGGAGCCGCACCAGTCTTCTGCAGGGCTCCCGGGAGTACCCCATAGGGGAGGGGGGAGTGGAGGGGGAGGGGGGAGCTAGGGGGGCGGAGAAGGAAACTGCTGGAGCAACAACCCTGAGCGACCTCAAGAACTTTCAATTTCAAGAGGGAAAGAGGGATCTGGAAAAGTACAGGCGATGTTATTTGGCAGAAGGAAGGGAAGAGGCGCCTTTGGGGCTCTGGGGCTCCGGGCTCCGGCGGAGCATCCCTAGATTGACTGAGGAGCGCTGCAAATTAAATAACAGTTTAAATTCAAAGGAGAGGGTGGAGAGTGAATGCGAAGCAAAGTCCCTCCCCAGCTGGAAGGCAGCCTCAGCCAGTGGGGTGAGAGGTGGGCGAATCTGGGGACCAAGACCGCCTGGGTTACTGGCCGCAGCTGACTGAGGCTCCTATGCTACAATGAGATAACGCATCTCATCTCATCCTCTCATCGCATCAGCTTGGAGTTGGACTCCTTTCCACACTTAACCCACGCCCATCCCACTCAGCCCCCGCCTAAAAATGCCCAGGGCAGCCGAGGAGGAGTGAAGGGAGCTCAGCCCTTAACTTCTCTCCGGGAAGTCAACGCTGAGGCCAGGGTTCCTTCTGCTTGTTCTCTCTCTCTCTCTCTCTCTCTCTCTCTCTCTCTCTCTCTCTCTCTCTCTCTCTCTCTCTCTCTCTCTCTCTCTCTCTCTCTCTCTCTCTCTCTCTCT
>CM053593.1:286426739-286452004 GCA_028646575.1 Pseudocheirus occidentalis | reverse complement strand
AAGGCAGGTCCTCCTGAGGTGACTAGCCTGCTCTGCCGCGAATTATTAGAAATGGGGAGGGGGGGGCCTTGGAGAGGGGGAGTAAAGAACACAGATGTGTGTATGTGTGTGTATGTGTGCTTAAGACATTCCTTTTGGAATTACTATCATACCACGTGCCCCCCAAAAAGGGCCCCCAATTTAGTTCTTTTTCCATTCTGGCAGATTTCTGCTACTCTCTCATTCCCACCTCAAGCAATTCCCTCCACAACCTTTGAATCTCAGTCGCTGTCCCTGTCCCTTTCGTGGTCTCTATCTCTATCACCGTCTCTTTGTCTCTGGCTCATTCTTTCTGTCTCTATCTACTCGTCTGCTTGCTGGTTTGTCTGCCTGTCTTTCTAGTCCTCAACTACTATTCAGAAATTCTTTAGGGAGGACTTTTGCCAGTACATGAGTGGGGATGAAAGTTTGGAAAGCTGTTCTCAGTATGTGGAGACCTCAAATCCTTTCCTCTTGTCACTCAGGAAAGTCTACGAGAGGAGATGGGGGTGGGGAAGGAAAGGGGAATTGAGGAGTCCTGCAGTGACTGAGAATAAGGTTTCCTCACCCTTGGCTGGGGTGAGGGGAATGGAGGACTTGCACATCTCATATTCCAAGATGTGCCTATGTAGTTAGTCCTGAGTGATCTTCCCACCTCTTTTCTCAAAGCAAAAAATCTGTTATCTTTCCATGTTAATTGATGAGGTCTGGAGATGCAGATCAAGAACTCTAAAGCCTCTTTAAAATAATTTACAGAATCATATCATTTTATCTGTGCTATGTAATTAAAGTAGAAGGATATCTGTTGGATACTTTATCATTCTAGCAGATTCCAACTGATTTCAATGGGACTATGCTTTTTTTTTGGATATTGTCCAAATTATTTAGATTTAGAAGACATGTTAGAGCCAGAGTTTCCCAGGAAAACAATGTAAGATTCATGCTTTTTCTCTCCTCTCTTTATGTGTACTCTTTCCTATCTTTAGGTTTTATTAGTTTTGCTTCAAAAAGGCTAGTGATAAAGCAGAGGAGAAGGACCACCTCCCCATCTATTCCATTTTGCAAGCTTGCAATACTAGAAATTACCACGAGTCTCAGGAGTCCATTTAATGGACTAGCTATGTTTAAGTAATGTCCCCAAAGCCCGAAGTGAAGACACTCCAAAATGGCTAGGGTGTAACAGGGAGCACACATGGAATATGAATTCTTGTCAAGCTGACAAAAGATAGACTGAGAGAAGAGTAGTTCTCTGCTGTTTACTTAATAGAACATTATTTATGACTGCATATACCTGGTTCAGTCTTATCAGCTAAAGTAGGCATCATATTTGCTTTTAGTTAGCTGTTTGAAAAACTTTTACCAAAGGTATCATAATAAATTTTTTTTGTGGGGGGGGAGGAGATATTTCTAAGAATTCCCATTCCTGTTGTTTGGCAAAATTTATCTTCTCACAATGGGAATATTTTTAACTTTCTTCACAAAGAAATGATAGCCAAGCACCACTTTGAAAAAATCTTTGAAAACTGGCCATTTGTACATCCATGAGCATATGAGTTTTGGAAAGGAATAGTAACAAACAACAGATGACTTCAGATGGGTTATCGAATCAAGGAGTCACTCTACCTTTCTGTCTCTGATTTTCTCAATCTTCCTCTTTTATTTAACAGATTTGATCTTGAATATCTGTACCATAAAACTCGGGGGATTTGAAGGACTGTGGGAGGCTCCCTTTGACTCTAGAGAGAGCCTTTCTAATCCCAGCTACTTGAGCCGGATGGGATGAGATTGCAAGAGGGACATAAAAAAGCAATTCAGTGAACAACTTTAGAGATCCAAATGAATACAAAGACATTTACTTCTCCATATTTGTTGTGCAGACACACATAGGTTTCAATGTAAGCCGGAATGGGAAAGTAAATAAATAAAGAAGGGGGGGGGTGAGCTGTAGCTACTTAAGCAGTTTAGGGGAAGGAATTCTAGGACTAGGGTAGGAAATAAATGCTATTTAGAGGAAACATCAGGAAAGTATTACATAAACTGCGGTATATTATTTCTTTCTAGACGATGTGCTTTAGAGTAGTTTTTTCATGATCAGTGGTGCCATAGTACCACTAACCGTGTTTATTTGCTTTACTGAGCCTTATACTTCCTCTTCTGTCTATGCAGCATGTGGAGACATTATTTGGTATACTTTGTGCAGCATAATGCAAATTATTTCTGTAGGATGCAATGCTCATATAAGCATTAGAGGTTAGAACTAACTCCACAATCCAAGTCCAAGTGTGTTTAGTATAAGAGCCCTGCCTGCAAAAGTACCATTTGTGTTCATTTTTCATTAGAAATCACTATTCCTGAAGTTGTTTTATAGGAGAGAAGTGGCAGATGGTAGATAAATGAAGGGGTAGGGACCATCATACACATAGCCTGTTATCTCATTCTCCTTCCCTCCTTTCCTTGTCCCTCCCCTCCCCCCAATCCCAGTCAGTAATAAGCTATTTTTGTTCTTTGCAACAGTGACATTGTAAAAAAAGAAAATGACTGTCATATTGTTGAATCCATACAGCAAATATGTGGAAGGGGGGAGGGGTTGGGTGGGTTTGCTCTCGAAAGAGTTTGAGCCCAATAGTTTGGAAGGGGATGTAACTAGTTGTGATGTGAGATTGTTGGCAAGGTTCAGGCTGACATCAGTTATTATACCACAAAGCTAACATGCATTGCCTGAAAAAGCTGAGCTCTTTTTCTTGTTTTCCAATGCCTGCAGGGGCATAGTAGGAATGAATAGATTTGGAGGCATCTGGGTGAATCAGTTAAATAGAATACTAGTGTTGGGGTCCCATGAAACAGATAGAGCTAGAATTATATCCTAAAATTTTTTTCAAAAGAACAGACAAAAATATATTGCTACTGGAAAGTGACACTGAAATGAAACCAGTGCATCAAGAACAAATTATCATTGCTATTTTTTTAAAGCACATAGCTGTGGAAAAAAGTCAGACTATATGGCATATTAATAATCATTAAGAAAGATTTTTGTTTCCTCAGAAACAAATAATAAGAAACAAAAAAGTTATAGCAGGCACAGTCTAGTATGCCTAAATCCAATACCTAACCCTCAGGTTCCACATTTCATGGGAGGATGGCCTCTACCTTTTAGATTTAAATCGATGCTCCTGGTATTGGAAGGTTTATAAAAGGAACTTGTAACAAGTTCCCGTTGCAAAACAGTCCTTGGCAAGTTTCATATAAAAGAGACTTTGCATATCTTCTAGTACATTGAACATTTTCTTAATATTTGTTTTAAATATAACTTTTTAGGCATGTCCAAAAAGAGGAAGTATGATGGAAAGCACATAGGACTAGGTAATCAAGGAAATTCTTCTATTTGTCCAAGTTTTTCCCTTAGTAGCTGTGGGACCTCAGTCAAATAATTTCCCTTCTCTAGCCACTAACTTCCTACTTTGATTTCCTCGTTCTGTCATTGATGTGATTCTGACTTCTTAAAGCATATGTCAGGGAAGGATAAACCTGGGAGAGTCCAACCAAACTGGAAACGTCTTAGTTATGGGGGAAATCTTTTTTTGAGGTATAGGAGAACTAGATCCAACTGCAGTCAGGAGACCAGAGTTCAGATCTTGATTTTGCCACTTGTCACCTGTGTGATCTTTTTTTCCTTTTTGGAGGGGGTAAGGCTGCGCAATTGGGGTTGAGTGACTTTCCCAAGGTCACACAGCTAGTAAGTGTTAAGTGTCTGAGGCCACGTTGAACTCGGGACCTCCTGACTCCAGGGCCTGTGCTCTATTAACCATGCCACCTAGCTGCCCCACATCTGTGTGATCTTTGGCATTTCATTTAATTTTGTTGGCCTCAGTTTTCTCTTCTGTAATATGAAAGGGCTGGAATTGATGTCCTCTGTCTCTTCCAACTCTAAGCCTTTGATCTTATTAGATGGTTTCATAAGTCACTATGGCAGAAAAAAAAATAGTCACTTGGTGGCCAACTTTCTGGTGCTGTTTAAATCTATCTAGGCTGGTCCTCATATTCTGACTTCACAGTTTGTCACCAGATCTGTATGAGATTGAAGAATCTGTTAGAGTTTATAGTTCCCTAGCATAGCCTTGGAGAACCTAGGCTATCTCCATGTTAAGGAAAAGTATGAAAGTTGTTCAATGTGCATGACTCTTCATGACCCCATTTGGAGTTTTCTTGGCAAAGATACTGGAGCGGTTTGCCATTTTCTTCTCCAGCTTGTTTTACAGATGAGGAAACTGAAGCAAACAGGGTTAAGTTAGAAAGTATCTGAAGGCAGATTTGAACTCAGGTAGAGTAGTCTTTCTGACTCTCCAGGGGTGGAGAACCTGCAGCTTCCAGGCCACATGTGGCTTTCTTGGTTCTTAGGTATAGCATTTTGACTGAGTCCAAGTTTTTACAGAACAAATCCTTTCATTAAGGGGATTTGTTCTGTGAAGTTTGGATTCAAAGGGCTGCACTTGAGGACCTAGAGGACCACATGTGGTCTCCAGGCTGAAGGTTTCCCACTCCTACTCTAGACCCAGAACTATCTACTTTGACAACTAGTGGCTTGCTACACTATGAAAGAAGGAAGGCATTATAGCATCAAAGAGTTAGCTCTGGAATGGGTCCTAGAAGTCCTCTAGTCCAATCCTCTCATTTTGTATATGAAGAACCCCAGGGCCAGATAAGTAAAATGACTTGCCCAAGGTAGTTAGTGATAGAGGCATGATTTGAATCAAGGTCTTCCAACTCTAATAATAACAGCTAACATTTATATACCTCTTTAAATTTGCAAAATGTCACAAATATTATTTCATTTGAGTATGGAATGAGATAATAATTACAAAATATTTAGTATGGTACCTGGCACAAAGAAAGTGTTATACAAATGTTATCATCGTCATCAAAACACTGGGGCATAGGTGCTATGATAATCTTTATTTTACAGATGAAGAAACTGAGGCAGACAGAGGTTCAGTGATTTTTCTCTAGGTCACATAGATAGTGTTTAAGGCAGAATTTGAACTCAAGTCTTCCTCTCTACAAATCCAGAGCTCTAGCCACTGTGCTCCCTAGCTACCCTTAATCCAGTTCTCTTCACACAGCACAATATTGCTTTAGTAGACATCAAAGCTAATTGTATTGATGAGTTGATTTAAAAGAAGTTTTAAAAGATCTAGAGTGATCTTGATCCAGTTGCATCTCCAATGTACTAGAATATATGCAAAGTTTATATATCTATACCAATGAGGTCATTCAAACTAACTTGTAATGGGGAAAAAAACATTTCCAGGGTAATTACATTTATATCTCTAAGTACATTCTATCATGAATATAGTAATATATTTATATATGTGTGTGTGTGTATTTATGTATGTGTGTATGTATGTAAATGGGCAGCTAGGAGGCACAATGTTGGGTCTGAAGTCAAGAAGACTCCTTTTCCTGTTCAGATTTGGCCTCAGACGCTAGCTGTGTGACCTTGGGCAACCCTGTCTGCCTCAGTTCCTCATCTACAAAATGAGCTGGAGAAGGAAATGGGAAGCTTCTCCAGTATCTTTGCCAAGAAAACCCCAAATGGGGTCACAAAGAGCAAACCTGACTGGAAAAAGTAAAACAACAACAACAGTAGCAACAAATGTATGTGTATACATGGATATGTGTTTGTACAGATTATATTATATGCTGAATTCCTACTACAATACTTCAGAATGATGGATGAGTCACTGCGGGTTTTCTGTTCTCCTGTTCTGGCAGGTCCTAGCAGCCTGAAAAGACTTTGGGCTCATGGAAGATGACTAGCTGTCTGTCTTCTATCCAAGGACAAGTCTACTTCAGCTCTGAGAGGCTCTTCTCCAGTTTGTATGAAAGGTGATGGCTTTCTCAGTCACAACAATTGTTGAAGACCATCTCCTAAGTAAAAGGGAAGTAGTCTGTGTCCATCAAGAGGGGAAGCCCACATAGACTAAATCAAGGAACTTTGAAAGTATTCAAGTGTGTGTGTGTGTGTGTGTGTGTGTGTGTGTGTGTGTGTGTTTGTGTGAAGTACTCTATCCCCATCCTCAGAGACTGGCTATATGATCCTAAGGATATTCTATGGGTTCTTTTTCTTAAAACTGTAATTTATGAACTCCCACTGGTGAACTTATCTTTAATAGTCAGTAGCGACAATTAACTCAAAGAAAAGACGTTTATTAAAATGTTATAGTGAAAGCAATGGCTATAAAACAATTCCTCTGTAAACCTGGGAAATATTTTTCCATAAATATACATGATGTCTGTGAGAAGAATGGGCATGAACTTAAAGGGTGCTGTTAGGGACGCACAAATATGGACAAGCAACTGATGTTCTTGGTACTTCCAGGCCTCACACAAACTTTCTGAGTCCTCACACATTCAGCATCTCCCTAGCACATCAGTCACTCATCTGTCCTCTCTTTGTTTATATCTGTTCAGTCTTATGGGCTGTCAATCTTGACAATGTCCTCAGTCCTTCCTCTCCCTCCCCCCACATATACGATCATTGCCAAATCATGCTGTTTCCTGTCACATTTTACTCCTTCCCTTTACTCACACAGCTATCACATTAGTTCAGGCCCTCATTACCTCCCCGAGAGATTAGTACAACAATCTCCTAACTGGTCTTTGTGCAGGACAGCTAGGTGAGACAGTGCGAGGCCTGGAGTCAGGAACACTCATCGTTGTGGGTTAAAATCTGGCCTTAGACACTTACTTGCTGTGTAACCCTGGGAAAGTCACTGTTTGTCTCAGTTTCCTCACCTGTAAAATGAACTGGAGAAGGAACTAGCAAACCACTTCAGTATCTTTGCTGAGAAAACCCTGAATGGGATTGAGAAGAATCAGAGAAGACTGAAATGAATGAACAATAAAAAACTGATCTCCATATCTCAAATCTCTCTTTACTGGTCTTTTCTCCAAAGGGTCCTGCCTCTGAAACGCGGTGGTTGTGTGAGCCTGAACAATTCAGTTCATTTTTAAAGATCATACCTTGCAGAGGCGGTACTGGCCTGCCTTGGTAGAGGGTGTCCCTTCATCTATATCAGTTCCCTATATCAGTATTGGCAAATACTGATAGCTAGTGAGCTATATTTGATTCTTAGGCTGTAGTTTACTAACACCTGCCTTATGCTAATGAAATCACAAATCTAATCCCTATCCCAATCTTATACATGAGAGTAGGAGAATTTTTTTTTTCTATTAGCATCATCACTCCCTAGGACAGTGGTTCTCAACTTGTGGGTCACGACCCCTTTGGGGGTTGAACGACCCTCTCACAGGGGCCACAGGGATCACCTAAGACCACGGGAAAATACATATTTCTGATGGTCTTACGAATCAAGACACTGCTCCATCGGTCTCCAGGTGGGTCTGCCCACATGCAGATATGCCTACATATGAGTATTAAAGGAACATGGCATTAGGAAGGTTGAGAACCACTGCCTTAGGGGGTCAGTAGCTATCTATCCAGCCAACCACAGATTGCCTAAATGCCTATAGATATACTTTGTCACATGCATACATACACAGGGTTACTTTATCAATGATTAAGTGAATTCTAGTACCTATATTTAGTAGGTCTCCCTCATTCCCTGCTTTAGTTTCCCATATGTCCTTTCTAAGGGGAAGCAAGGCATTTAATGATCTATAGAAATGTATGGCTTTTAATTGTTAGCACCTCAAAGTGGGAGGGAGGGATTCCTTCTTTTGCTTTCTGCGTTTGAATGCAGAGGTACCTATTGCCTTTGTCTAGTTGACTCTGTAGAGACCAGTGGTCATGGATGGCTGCTTGTTTCTTAGGGAGTGATACTGTAGTGAGCTAGCAATGCCCATCCTCCCCATCCTCCTACCCTCTCAGTTCTTTATGGATGCAGTTTTGACCAAATGGGGGTGTCCTTAATGGGCAATACTTGTGTGTGGTTTTGTGTAAGTTAATGATTCAACAAGTTTACTATTCTAACATTGAGGGGAGGTTTCTTTTATGTGGGAACTCTGCTGTTTTATACTGTTTCCTATGAGTGTCAGTTTGTTAGAACCAAATATATTTAGTGCTGAAAAGTTAAGGCAGAGTGTGTTATGAGGAGCAAGAGGAGTTGTAGGTAACATTGTGAAGGTGGATAAATGAAATTCGGCTTTGGTTCTTACTCTCTTCCCTTTACCTCCATTCCTAGAACTCTCATACTTTTCACACTTCCCATTGTACCCCCTTCCCACACCCAACTCCCTATCAAGAAGTGTGGTAATGTTGATAGAGTGCTAGATTTGGAATATAGTGGTCAGAATTCAAATCTTGACTGTCGCTGTGATTTTGGATAAAGAATTTATCCTCTTTGGGACTCAGTTTCCTCATCTATAAAAATAAGGGTATATAATCTCTAAGGACTGTTCCTACTATAAATCTATAGTGTTATTGTTTTTCTTTTCTTTTTGGAGGGGGAAAGGCAAGGCAATTGGGATTGAAAGACTTGCCCAAGGTCACAGGACTAGTAACTATTAAGTGTCTGAGCTCGAATTTGAACTCACATCCTCCTGATTCCAGGGCTGGTGTCTTATTCACTGCACCACCTAGCTGCCCTTAAATCTACAGTCTTATGATCTGAGGCATCAGTCATGTTACCCTACTAGGTATCTTTTCCTAGACTGCACACCATGATCTTAACCTTATAGGAGAAATGACTGCCCTCTGTCCCTTTCTCCTATGATCTGTCTCTCTGCTTTCAGAGATATTAACTAGGTAATCTGATATGCTGAGTCTTGCTAATGTATTAATGTGAAAGGTTTAGTTTCACTATGCCCAAGTTACTCCCTTTAGTTCACATGTTTATTTTCACAGTGGTATAGGTGGTCTTACCCAAAGGTGGTCCCATCCAGAGACAGGAGTTTTTGGTCTTTTAAGAAGGGCAGCAACATTATATATATTTGGTGAGTTAAACTAGGATCAGAGATATGCAAGGTACGTGTCAGTGAGGAGGAGGGCAGGAATGTTTAAAAGCATTATCTTATGTAAACACATATTTTCAGTATCAGAAAACTGTTATCGATAACATATAAGTATATATTTTATGATGCGTTAAAATGAAGTCTTCAAACCTTGATTAGTTAAGAGAGGAATATAAAGATGACAGAGGGAGTGTATTGTGTGTTTGTGTGTGAAACACAATTTTTGGACTTTGCCTAGTGCACATAAATGCTGTAACCCATTCTGTTGAATTGATGAGAGATTTAGAGGCCATTAGAGTTTACAGTACTTTTTACATATCCCTATTTAGGCAACTGAATAAGGCTGACCTCAGTGTTGAGAACTGGCCTAGAATAAAATTAATATCTCATATTTATATGACACTTTAAAGTTCACAAAGCACTTTCCTTGCAATAACTTGTAGGTAGTCCAAGAACCATTATCTTTATTTTGTATATGAGGAAGTGAAAGCCCAGAGAAATGAAATACTTCACCTAAGGTCTTTTATTTGTAAGTGGCATATATCTCCTGACTCCAAGTTTGGTGCTTGTTTCTGTCCATGTGGCCTCTGTAAAAGTGACAAGTAAATCTCTCATCCCAATCCTTTCACCCCCTCTTAAATCTTGACCCTCTCCCAAAGCTAAGCACCTTCCCTTGTATGAGATAAAATACAGCTGTGATAAAATAGACTACCACTTTGAGCATTATCGACTGGTTTAATTCTCCTATACAAATTTCAAAGTGCACCAAAAGTAACTGAAATGAAGTTGGAAGAGTCTTTGATTCCAATTTCCATTCTACCACCTCAGTTCTTGTACTTGTTACAGGAGACACTAGATTTACATAGGGAATGCTGAAATGTACATGAAAAAAGAACTCATGGAGAGGAAGCAATAGGCAAATGACTCTTTGGTTCATCCTACCTTCTAGGTATTTTTTCCCTTAGAAACTAGTAATTACTTTTGACACAGGCAGACATATGACCACCATCTTTCCCAGTTCTATGATTTTATAGTTAATGGTTTTATGATGAGGGCGAGGTGTTTTTTTTTTAACCTGCAAAGTAGGCTTAATTTGATTAAAGAAAGCTGAAATTCTTGTGAAAAAGTTTGTGGATTTGAAGATATTTCATTCCAGTGAGCAGATAGGGTGATATTGATTTTGCACTGATTGTTTTGTTATCAATAGTATAGGGGTGACTAGGTGGTGCAGTGAATAGAGTGCTGACCCTGGAATCAGGAAGACCCGAGTTCAAATCTGGCCATAGACACTTAACATTTACTAGCTGTGTGACCTTGGGCAAGTCAATTAACCCCAATTGTCCTGCCTTACCCCCTTCAAAAGGGAATATATATATATATATATATATACATATATATATATATATAATATTGTTGATAATTCTATAAATGGGACAAAACTTTTTAGTATTGCAGGAATTATCAGTGGACTTTTTTTGTGTGCAATGAATGGAAATTCAGTGCTAGGATTATACATAAAAAATATGTGGGTTTGGGGAAGGTTCCCAGCTTCCAGAGAGAAATCCTATCCTCCCCCACCAGTTGAGATTTATCATTTGTTACATTGTAGGAAATTTTACCAATTAAGTGATTCATTTAGAATAACAAGCTCCTCCTTTAAAATGCAAAACAAAAAAGGAGAAAGTCAGCAGGAGGATTAAAAGGCACTGGTCAGTTGCACCTTAGTGAGAGAATTAATTTAATTAGATTATTTTTTTAGATACACCTTGCTGAGGCAGGACTGAGAGAAAGGTGGACGTGTATTTTTGTTACAAGGGAAAGTATGGAGGCTAAAAAGAGTTCTATGAGTTTTAATCATTTATCAAGCCCTTATTAAGCGCTAAGCATTGCTAGGTGTGGATTGGGAGGGAAAGATAAAAAATGAAATAGTCTCTGACTTTAAGAAGTTTACATTATTTTTGGAGAAGCACCTATATACATATATGTGTGTGCAAAGTTTGTACAAGTATTAAATTCAAGGTAATTTTTGAGGGAAGGCTCTAGTGGTTAGGTGTGGGTAGGAGAATCAAAAAGACCTGTCAGCTGATCTTTGAAGGAAACTGGGATTTTAAGGGATGGGGGGGCAGTAGTGTGAATTTCAGAAATGGACTTCAATCTGTGCATATTGAAACCACTGAGCATGTGAAGGAGAGTAAAGGTATAATAAGTCAAGAAAGGTAAGAAAGAGCTATATTGTGAAGGGCTTTAAATGCCAAACAGAGGAGTATCTAGACCTTACTAAGCAAGGGAAATCAGATCTGTGCTTTAGGAAACTCATTTTGGTGGCTTTGTGGAGGATGAATTGGAGAACGATGGACTTGAGCCAGGAAGCTGAATTAGGAAGCTGTTGAAGTACTTTACTTGGTGATCTCATTAGTTCCCATAGATTTATTTACTTTCTCTATGGTGATGATTCTCAAATCTACCTATCCTGTCCCAAACTCTGCTGACCTGCAAACTCACATCTCCAAATGCCTTTTAGACATCTTGAATTGGTTTTTAAGTAGACATCTTAAACTCAGTAGTCCAAAACTAAACTCAGTAACCTCCCCCTAAATCTTTTCTCCCTCCTCCTACCTTCCTGATTGCTGTAGAGGGCTACCTCATCCTCCCAATCCCTCAGGCTCATAACCGATTTCTCACTATCTCTCCCCTTTCTATAGCCAATCCATTGCCAAGGTCTGTTGATTTCATCTTTGCTGTTCAATACACCCTCTTCATTCCTCTGACGATGCCACCAACTCTAGTTCAGGCCCTGAATCACCTTAAGCATGGATTATTGAACTAAGCCCCTGGTGGGGCTGTTTGTCTCACATTTCTCCCCCTCCAATCCTTCCTCCATTCAGCCACTACAATAGTTTTTCTCAAGTTCAGATCCAATCATGTCACACACATACCACCCCCTCCCCTGACTCAAAAAGCTCCAGTGGCTCTCTATCAACTCCAGGATCAAATACAAAATGGTCTATTTTGCATTCAAAGCTTTTTACAAGCTAGCCCTCTCATATATTTTTAGTCTTTTTATACCCTATTCCCTGACAAGTATGCTTCCATTCATTGGTCTCTTGGCTGCACAGACAAAAGACACTCCATGTCTTGCCTGCTCCCTTAGCATTTTTTTCTGTTTCCCATGCCTAGATCTTCTTCCCTCTTCTACTCCAACTATTGACCTCTCTAGTTTTCTTCAAGTTCCAACTAAAATCACACCTTCTTCAGGAAGCCGTCCTTAACTTGGCTTAATTTTAATTTTTCCCTTTGTAAATTATTTCTTACTTATCTTTTCTGTATAGCTTACTTTGCATACATTTGTTTGCATGTGATCTGCTCTATTAGATAGGAAACTTCTTGAGGGCAAGGACTATCTTTTGTCTCATTTTGTGTTCCCAGAGCTTAGCACAGTGCCAGGCACATAGTAGATGCTTAACAAATGTTGATTTATTGATTGATTGATAATCCAGGTCAGGGATGAGAGGTGCTGAGGAACTGAACTAGGGCAACTGTATGAATAACAAGAAAGGGACAAATGTGACACATGTTGTGAAGGTAAGATGAACATGATTTGGCAACTGATTAGATGTGTGGGAACAAGTGAAGGATCACTCTGAGGCTGTAAATCTGGATGACTAGAAGAATGGTGGTGCTGTTGATGGAAATAAGAAAAGTTGGGGGGGGGTTGGAGCCAAGATGGCAGAGTAGAAGCTGGAAATTTTGTGAGCTCCCCCCCACAACCACCTCTAATTCCTATAAAATATGACTCTAAATCAGTGGTTCTCAACCTGTGATGCCCGTGAAAGGGTCATTCCACCACAAAGGGGTCACGACCCACAAGTAGAGAACTGCTACTCTAAACAAATTTTAGAGCTACAGAACCCACAAAGTGACAGAAAGAAACAAATCTACTGAATGCAACCTGGAAGGCCAACAGGAAGGGTCCATCCCAGTGTGCTTGGAGCTGAGCACAGTCCTCACAAGCCACAAAGTTCCAGCCCCAGGGCAGCCCCAATCAGCAGGCCAGCCAGAGCAGACTTCAGGAGAGAGAATCACCAGCAGCTGTGTTAGTTTCTAGACTTCTCAACCCATAAACACCAAAGAAAAAGTAAAAGGTCAGTGGAGAACCCTGCTGATCCAGGGTGAGAGTATAATGTGGTCCAGTCCCTGCCCCTGGGGCAAGAGGTGGTGGAGGCATGGCAGCTGCAGGTGGTGCCCTGTGACTGCCTCTGGAGCTCCTGGTATGTAGATTGTAGGGGGACCAAGCGACCATTTAGAGGGTAATCACTCTTGCTTTAACCTGCTTGGATCTGGGTTGCTGTCTTGAGTGGTGGTCCCAGGGTGAGAAATGCCTGTGTGCCAGTGTGGTGTCTATAGAGAGGGCTCCTGCTTAGACCTCTAACAACATTTGTGAAAACCCCAGCAATTTGAGACAAAGATCTCCACTCTGGAAGCAGAGTTCTGCTATGACAAAGAGTTCAAAAGTCAAGTAATTGGCTGGCAAAGATGAGCAAGCAGAAGAAGCTCTCTCCGGCCATAGAATCCTTTTTTGGGAACAAAAAGGATCAAAGCATGAAATGGGAGGAAGACAACAAAAGTTAGAACTCCTGTTTCAAAAGCTTCCAAGAAAAATATGAAATAATTTAAAAATTATTGGACTGCTTGAAAGCCATGATCAAAAAAAGAACCTAGAAATCATCCTTCAAGAAATTCTTAAGGAAAATTGCAGTGATATTCTAGAACCAGAAGGCCAACTAGAAATTGAAAGAATTCACCAATCACCTTTTGAAAAAGATCCCTAAAAGAAAACTCCTAAGAATATTATAGCCAAATTTCAGAGTTCCCAGGTTAAGGAGAAAAAGTTCTTTAAAAAAGCAAAAAGAGATAGAAAAAATAATAATAAAAAAGAAAAGTCAGGATATGAGTAGGTTTTTTGGGGAAAAAACTCAATGAATTTTCTTTTGCACATGTTGAGTTTGAGATGACTATGGGGTATCTATTTTGAAATGTGTAATAGAGAGATAAAGATATAGGACAAGAGCTCAAAAGAGAGACCAGAGATGCATTTATAGATCTGGGAAATATATAGATCTGGAAATTTGCATAAAATGATAGTTAAGCACATGAAAGTTGGTTGGTACGTACAAGACAGTTGGTATATGCAGATAGTGTGTAGAGAAAGAAAAGGGTTCAAGACAAAGCTTTTTGGGTACACTCATAGGGGATATGATAGAGATGATGATGATCCAGCAAAGAAGACTGAAGAGAAGTGGTCAGATGGATAGGAGTACCATAAGAGACCAGTCTTCATGGAAACCCTGAGAGGAGAAAGCATTTAGGAGAAGAGAGAAGCCGGAAGTTTCAAATGACTTAAATAGATCAAGAAGGATAAATATTGAGAAAAGCCCCATCAGAGTTGGCAAACAAGTACTCACTGGTAATTTTATAGCAGTTTTAGTTGAGTGATTAGGCAAGAAGTCTTATTGCAAGAGGATGAGAAGATAGTGAGAGAATAGGAAATTGAGGAAATGAGTGTAGACAGCTTTATCCGAGGCATTTAGGCATTTTATTATGAAATGAGGGAGAAATAAAATTTTTATTTGGAAGGGTAGTAGGATCAGCTAAAAGTTGGTGGTTTGGTTGTTGTTGTTGTTGTTGTTGTTGTTGTTTTTTGGGATATGGGATACCTGGTATGTTTTTATGCAGCAGAAGGACCAGTAGATGGAGACTAAAAATTAGAGAAAGGGGGATAATTTCTATGATGATCTGCTGAAGGAGTCAGAAGGGGATGAGTTCAAGGATAGCAGGGAGGTGTTGGTGGAAAGGTAAGTGTAATGGTAATGGGAATTTGAAGATCTTCCCTGCCTCCTAATGGGCCAAATGTAATCACATGGAGCCTGTGGTGGGAGGAGTTTGCTAAAGGGTGGAGGAAACTGGGAGTCAGAGAAATTAGAGGTGGAGGGAGGAGAGGACATACCCAAGGAGATAACTAGGCTTATAAGTATTTGTTTGCTCCTACAGTGACAGGTAGCAAGGTGAGTGTTTGTGAGAAGGATAAAGGATGGTGTAGCTTCCTGCTGTGCTATAGTGTATTAACTTCTCTGTTGCTGTGATGGAGTCAGTTTCCTGGTGTTGGGATTCGACTCTCTGCTGCTGAATATATGTTTTACTTCTGTCTTCTATATGGAGAGTCTATTTTGTGAATGAGAACTATGCCAGTTTATTCATTTGCTGTTGGTGCTGTGAATATTGCATTGACGCTACAATAAGTAGTACAGTATGCCAAGAAAGTAGAGTACTTGAATGGGTGTAGTATGAGTCTCTAGAGTCATAAGCATAATGAATATAGTCTCAGGAAGGGTTGGATCAGTGGTGAGTAGTACGCAGGTTGTCCCAAGAGTCTTAGTGGAATTTTAAGCTTTAAAAACTTAAAACTCCATGGAGATTTTTTTTGGCATATTCTATGCATAGTAAGATTCTAGTTAATTTTACATGAGGTATTTCTACTCATTCCTTCCACAATTCTTTTTTTTTTTACTATAGCTCTAAGTTTTAAACAACCACTTGAGTACTTGTCCTGTCATTACTCACATTTGAGCCCTTGCACAAGCCGCTTTCTATACCTCAAATGACTTTTTTTTATAATCACAAATCCAACCTTCTATTCAAACTCCAAGTAGACTTCTCTGGTTATGCCAAACCAAAGTGATCTCTCTCTTCTTCAAAATGTGAAGTGATTGTATTTATTAATACCTTGTGATGCCCCGTGCTATTTCATATTACAGACCTTTGTGTCTTGCCATTTCCTCTGCTCCTGAAGGGAAAGGGCTCTCTTATTCATTTTTATATTTACTCTCATGGCCTAGCACAGTGCCTTGTCCTTGCTAAGTATTCAATAAATTTTTATTGAATGAATGAACACTTGAACAGAGCAAAATTTCAATAAACTGAAGTTAATTCATTACAAACTGAGTAAATAAGCAGAGAAGGGGTACTGTTTATCATATTGAGAGATAACAATATAAATAAAATAAAATAAAAACCCACACTTGTATTGTACTTGATGGCATTCTAAATTTTCTCAGAAAAGCCTGTGAGTTGATCATGCACATATGCTTATCCTCACCTTACAAAGGAGGAGACTGGAACCCAGGGAGTTTAAGTGACTTTTTCAGGGTCACACATAGCAAAGGTCAGAGCCTGAACTAGAACCCTGGTGTTCTGAGTCTAATCTAGAGGGGTTTCCTCAAATGAATATAAATTGTTAAAAGTGTTTGAAAATCAAGGAAATCGAGGTATAGTTTTCAGAAAGATTTTGTAGGCAGTCAGGTACCTGAGGTTTGGAAGAGATAACAGGGACAAGCAAGTCTTCTAAGTGGAAAAAGGTTTTTTTTTTTTCCAGTGGTGGGAAAGGACCTAGAAACAGGAAGTTTTTCTTTAATCCTTTAGGATGAATCTCTAAATACTCTCTGAATATGAGAATTTTGTGTTATATAGTAGAAAAAAATAACTGAATTTTGAGTCAGGAGACCTGGTTTCAAGTTGAGGCTTTGACATTTACTAGATGCATTACCAAGGGTAAATCACTTCACCTTAGAACTTGAGTCTCCTCATCTGTAGAATGGAAATGACAATACTGGAAGTGCATGCCTCACTGTATTGTTAGGAAGTAAGGTCTTTGTAAACAAGCTTAAAAGTACTGTGGAAATGTACTACATGCTATTAACCTTCCCTTTCATCTGGAATCCTGGGAAAATGAATACTCTTCTTACTCTCCCAGAACTTACCAAATAAAAAAGAAACAATCCCAGCATGAGGCCCATGCCACTAGTTTAGGAAGGGGGAAAGGGTATATTTCCTGAGGTCCGTAGATCCAGGGAGTTCTGTCCTGAGTCGCAACCCCATTACCTTGGCTGGGGAAGCCTATGGTATCCATTTGTGCTAGTCCTAGTACAGTGAGGCTTGGGTACCACACATACCATTATGGTTTAGGATGGTGGCCAATTTAGAGAGACAACCTAGCAGGGTCAGCCACAGACTTTCTGGGAAAGAAAGAGACCAGACTAGAATCATTAAGCTGAATACAACTGTTATGGTGCAAGAGGGGAAGGAAAGATGTGGCAACATTTAGGAGTGAATGATTTCTCCATGTGATCCTCTCTACCTTTCTGGAACTCTCAGATTGAGAAATACTCATTTCAGCCATATCTATTCATCTCATTAGGGAGGGTATTGTGCTGGGCAGAATCAAGACCCCTTCTAAAATTAAGATAGATTATATCTATTGTTTCTTCTTAATTTATCAGGTCTGCCTTGCTGACCTAGAAGGGATTAGATTAGTTTAACAAGACTTGTTCTTCATGAAACAATGTTGATGGTTACTCAGTACCTTGTTCTTTTAAAGGTATTTGCAAACTGATTTTTTGACATTTTTTAATGATTTCTCAGGCATAGAAACTAGGTTTATAGGTCTCTGATTTTCAGGTCATCTCATATTTTTTTAGAGTCTACATTATTTTTTCCCTAATTTTTAGGTATCATGAAGTCTCAAAAATTGTATTTAATGGATATACAGTGCATTTGGATAATTGTTTCACTTGCAGGAATGCAAATGAGATTTTATGTAGTTTAAGGAGAGTCTTTCATCAGATGTTCACTTATATAATTTTACTTTCTCCCCCTTAATTTCTAACTATTATCCATCCTAAAACACATGAACCCCCTCCTTTAAGTTTTCACATCAATGTTATTTATGAATATTTCTCCCCCTCTCACCACTCCTGCAAATGAATCCTCCTTTGTAATGAAGAAAAATAGTTATGAAAATATCAACACAATGTTTTCATCTGACAGTGTATACAATAGTTTGCCCTCACAATCCTATGACATACAAAGAGGCATGTTTCTTTTTTTTGGGATTCTTAATAGGTTTTTTTTTAAGTGACTCGATCAAGATTATAGTAAGTTAAAGAACAGAGACTGGAACCCAGGTCCTTTAATTCCAAATTTAGTACTTTTCCCAGTACGCCAACTCTGCCTCTCATACTTATAGCTTCCATTTAGAGATCTTTTTTCCCCATTTTTAGAGGGGGGAAGGCAGGGCAATTGGGGTTAAGAGTCTTGCCCAAGGTCACATGTCTAGTAAGCGTTAAGTGTCTGAAGCCAGATTTGAACTCAGGTTCTCCTGACTCCAGGGCTGGTGCTCTATTCACTGAGCCAGTTAGCTGCCCCTATTTAGGGATCTTTTAATTTATACTTATGTAGGAATTATATATACTGTTATTCAAGTTCTGCTTAATTTAATCTGTAAGAACCCATGCAAATTTCCCCATGATTCTCTGAATTCTTTATGTTTGTCACTTCTTACTTTACAATAATATTCCATTCTATTCCATATATTATTCTGTTCAATCTTTCTCCAATTCATGGTCCATCTTTTGCCCCATTCAAGAATGTCAGACCATTTATTTTTCATGAGGTGACTATAATTATTAATTAAGTATAATAAATATTGAAAATATCAGCAGATTTTTTGGTGGGGGTAGATCTATGATTTTATTGGTATTGGTGTAGAAAATTTCTGTAATACATATCTATAGCCCTGCTGCAACTTAGAGTTTTAGTAGGTAGTCTAGAGTACTGAGAGATTTGGTCACTTCCCCATTCACCACACAGATAGTATATTTAAGGTGAGACTTGGAACTAGGTCTTCTTGACTCCAAGGTCTTGACTCCTTTATCCATTAGTGCCTGTCTAAAAGCAACAGACATACAGGTTGTAAATTTAATATATTCTATACTATATAATTCATACTATACATACTGTACAATATTATCTGTATATAGTATAAAATATACTATAAACAGAAATATGTGTAGTTGAGTTTAGCTGGAGTATAGTGAAGGGTCATATGTAGTAGGAGATAAAGCTAGAAAGCTAGGTTGGGACCCATTCATAGATGACCTTGAAAACTAAGCTAAGGAGTGTGGATTTTTTTGTGATGGAGTGACTTGATTAGAGCTGTAGTGTGTAGGGAGGATTGACTGGAGGTTCAGATTAGAGGTGGGAAAGATGAAAAGTAAGGAACTGATGAGAGAAACATTTCAATGATTTAGTCAGTTACATGCATTGATATATTTTTATCTCAAGAGAACATCTCTCCTCATCACCTAATTAACTTCATCATAATCAGTTCATTTACACTGCAAACTTTAAAGTATTCTATAAATATGAGTCAGGTCAACAAATATTTATTATGGACTTACTATATACTAGGCATTGTGCTAAGTGATTTACAAATATTATCTCATTTTATCCTGAGAACAACCCTGGGAGGGGGGGGTGCTATTATTGTCCCTATTTGACAGTTGGAGAAACTTAGGCAGAGAGAATGTATCAAGGGTGGGGAACCTCTGGCCTTGAGGCCACATGTGGTCTTCTAGGTTCTTGGGTGTGGCCTTTTGACTGAGTCCAAGTTTTACAAAACAAATTCTTTTATTTAGGGAATTTGTTCTATGAAATTCACAGAAATTCAAGTTCTCGAATAAAAAATAATAAACAGTCCTTAATAAAAGAATTTGTTCTTTTAATAAACAAGTTTAAAAGTACTGTGGAAACGTACTACATACTATTAACCTTCCCTTTCATCTGGAATCCTGGGAGAATGAATATGTATAAATCTCTGAGCATAGATTTGAACTCAGGTCTTTATGAATATAGACCTAGTACTCTATCCACTGAACCACATAGTTGCCACTAGGAATATGGCCTTGAGAGTAAATGAAGACACGAGATCCCCTGGCGGGGGGGAGCGCGATCTTCCTTAAAATGAAGGTTCTAAAATGAACTCTTATGATCATCATCTGTTAGTCTTCATTATGATCACCTAATTGTCGTAATCATTATCAACATTTCCTGACTATCACTAACCACAAACACCAAGATTTACTAGGGTAGAGCACTGGGTAACGTGCTGGGGATACACAACTCAGGTCATGTCCTCCATCAGAGGAGATAATCATATGCACAAAAACAATAACTAAAAAGAGGCTGCACATGCCTATGCCTGGTCCACAACTAAATGTTGCAAGAGTTCAGAATGTATCATGTTTAGATAATCACATGCCCCAAGTGTTTAGAGTTTCATCATATCCTCAACGCCTACTACAACACATAAGGCATCCTTAAAAAAGAAAAAAAAGATGAGTTGGACCAGCAAACCAGGAGTCAGATAAGTTTCTAGATCTCCTCACTGACTTCAAACTCACAGTGATATAATGCTTTAAGATGTGCAAAGTCCTTTCCTTACAATAACACTGTGATGTAGGTAGTACAAATGTAGGGTGCTGAAAAAACATTTGTGCACTAAGACTTTTAAAGCAACTAATTATTTCTATTTTACAGATGAGAAAACTGAGGCAAAGTGAAATTGAGTGACCTTTCTAATGTGGCTGAGCTCCTAAGTGTGAGGGCCATGATTTAAATGGAAGTTTCTACTAATTTCATACAGTTCTTTCTACAGCACCACACTGCTAGAATAATTTCTGATATGACAACAGCAATTATTATCTTCTTGGGGACCATTTCTCCAAAGAAGAAATGAGATGGAAAATAGTTCTTGATTGCTTTAACCTAAAGTTAAATGTAAAGGTCCTGCAGAGGCCTAATTACTTATTTTTTTCTGTCTTGAGATTTTCAGGAACTCTAAGACTAGTGCTAAGGTAATTAGCCTTTTAAAAGATGCAGTCAAATGGAGACATTTGGCAGATAAGGATTGTGCCACTTACAAATTCTAGCATGGGATTGTGATTTCTCAGCAAAGACACTGAAGTTGCAAAACAGCCGGACTTTGCTGCAGTTGGTAATTAATGAGGTGCTAAAAGTGACTTAGCAGAGGATTCCAGACTAGAATGTGTGACTCAAAGGGAGAAGAAGCCCCTAGCATTTCAAACCAGAGTGTCATTTAAATAAACAGAAAGACAAGTAAACACCAGCAGCCAGCAGGATGGGAAATGATCCACTGACCTTAGCAGACTTTCACACAACTATCCAACACAATAGTATAAGGACTCAATCACTGCATTTTGCGACTTGTGAAAAACTTGTTGCATTTTCCCAGAAAACCTAGGGAAAGTGACCATTAACCTGCTTTTCTTTACCCACAGCAAAGTCAAACAGGAGATGAAACACTTCATACTTGGCCCATACTGTTATATAAACAGATCTAAATGGTAAGAGTTTCTCCACCAGGAGGGCTTTCTTCTATACCTCTCTAAAAGCAATTGATTAATAGCCTTTAATAATTAAGCTGATTGCTGATATAATAGCAGGGTCCTAACAGTTTAAAAAAAAGACTTAACAATTACATAATGTTAAATTATAAATTTGAATTACATAAACAATAACATAAAACCCTAAGAAGACGGTATCAAAAACTCCTAACATTGACAAAGGAGAGAAAAGCCCTAACACAGTAGACAATTTTCAACAATTAGAGGTATTTCTCACTCTCCCAATCTTCCACCTCAAAGCAACAAGCTACTTTGGAAACAACTAGAAGTGGCCAGGTAACCTCATGTTGCAAAAGAGATTGCTGCATTACCTCAGAAGAAGAGCTTGATCAGTAAGACACCTTTGGTTCTTAAAAGATATTTGGAAATGATGTCCCCTGACTCTAAGTGGTCACTGGAGAGTGAAGTTGTATGAAATTTAACTTGTCACATAATAAATACCCATGTACTATTCATTTTGGGAGGAGTGGGAGCTCTTGGAACAGGCAGGATTTGAGTTCAATTACTGTCTGTGCTACATATTTGCTGTGTGACCACGGGCAAGTCTTCTAACCTCTCAATATCCAAGGTCACTTTCTAAGACTATATATTGCAGTGTTGCCCATTAGCACCCTACCAGGAAGGGCTCCCTACATTAGTAAAAGCACAAATGCAGGCAGTCTCTTGTCCGTGAAAATAACAGTTTCCTTCCTCCCCTAGTTCTAGCTCTGGTGGGAAGTTAGAGTATGATTTCTTCTCTTCCAAGCTCATAATTCTCTCCATCGGGACATCTTGTCTAGTCCCTTTATTTTTACAAATGAGTTAAATGACTACTTTGAGAAATTAAATGACTTACTGAAGGTTCCATAGGTAGTGAGATTCAAACCCAAATCTGTTAATTCTAAGACTGCTTTAGTGGAATGATCATTGGGTTTAGAGGCAGGAGATTGGCTCAGATCTTGACTCTAAATTACTACCTGCTTAACTGTGAGCAAGTAACTTAAATGTCTTTGAACCTCATTCCCTATTTGTGCAACAAGGATTAGAAAACCTGATACTTTGTTGCTGTGGGCAATATGTTTAAAGTGTTGTAGAAATGTGGACTATTTAAAGCACATATGTAATAACCTAAATATAAAATAAGAAGCAAGTGGGGATTTTAATGCAATTTAAAATGTGTTGTTTAAAAATAAATTTTTCTCTCTTTGCAGTAGGGAACCGATAAAGAAAATCATGGCATAAATTTATATATATTGACATACTATTTCTGCATTTACACATGGAAGTGTATCCCATTAAATATACTTTAAAAGTTCAGACAGGCATATGTGGAAAGTTCTTTATATACAGTACAAAAATTATACTTTAGTTTTCCATTTCCAGTACTTAAAAAAATTGAGTCTTAGGGGTATCATGGCCTTTAGCATGGGTGAATATGTTGGGGACCCAGAAAGTATATACTCAGCAGTGATGTTTTAATCCTTACCATCTTGAGAAACTCAAACTTGAAAGCATTTTAAGCTAGATTTTTTTTAAAACAGAAAGATGAATTTAAAATGTTTTTAATTGAATAGCAAAGATATCTCTGGATTAAGTCTTTTCCTCCAATATACTCTAGAGGGAGTCAAATCTAAGAAAGTTTATCTTAAATGCAGTTCAACCACAGTTTCTTCTTTTAAAACTTTCTTTTTCCTTTCTGATGATCTATTTTGATGCCAGTATTTAGTTAAAGTCTTGGGCTAAGGAGGCAAGATTAAGAATGTCTCCTTGTATGATCCAGTTAGGTTTTCAGGGAAGAAAATAATTTTTTTTTCTCCCTTGACCATGGCTTACCCTGGGCCAATAACCACCGTAAATTTTGAAAGAAGACTGAGATAAAGTCTATGAGTGGATAGATTGCTACTATGTAACTGTTACTATTAGAAAAATAATCAACAAATGAAAAACCGAAGTCCTATTGACCCTGGGTCTGTAATATCAACTTCATAGTGTGAAGAAGTACATTAACCAAACCAAACCAAACCAAACAGTTTACTTCCCTTCCTTTCCTTTTCCACCCCCTCCTCATAACAACACTCTTCATCATGCGGGAATAAGGACAGACTTAGCACAGCACAACTCATCCCAAGTCAGAGCACATGTCCAACTGCTAATGGGCATCTTTACATTAAAAATGGCAAACCATTTTTACTAGCTATATGACCTTAAGCAAGTCATTTAATTCCCCTAACTCCAGTTTCCTCATCTATAAATGGGAATAATAATTCCTGAGATACCTGCCTCACAGAATTGTGAGGATCAAAAGAGGCAATGTATTCAAAGTGCTTTGTAATCCTTAAAGTATAATCCTTAAATACAAAAGCTCTTATTATAAACCACATAATGGTTTAAATTGCCTAGGACTCAGATGAAACTTTGATTCTATAGTTTATGGTTAAAGATACAGGATGGGAGGAAAGAATAGGAGGACTTATATGGAAGACAGTAAACCAAAAAAAGACTTTTGTGCTTAACTTCTTTGGTATTGTGGACTCCTTTGGCAGACTGGTGAATGGATACCTTTTCAGAATAACGTGTTTAAATGTATAAAATAAAATACATAGATATGCAAAGGAGATAAGTTATATTGAAATAGTAATTTTCTTCCCATCCAAGTTTATGGACCCCTTGCAATCTATCCATGAAATACTAGAAGGTCTGTGAATTGGTTGAGAACCCCTGAGCTAGAAAAAAACAGTTCTACGGTTAAAAAAGACTAAAAATAAAAGTTCTGTTTTCTTTTTCTTCCTATATGAAGGGAAGTTATATTGGATTTAGAGGGGATATAGCACAGGAATTTCATAAGCATAGAAAAAATCTTATATAAGTCTTAGGAGCAGGTTAATAGAAAGTCAGTCAAGTCACTTTTCATGATAGGTAGTATAAGTACGTATCAACCATATCAGCATGTTGATTTGGTAACCACTCATGAAAGGGAACATTTAGGTTTGAAAAAAGGTTTGTGCATAAAGGCATAGGGATGGAACTCACATGCAGTGAGGGGCTCTCATATAGAAGAGGGCATAGAATGGTTTTTTGCTTTGCCTTAGAGCCCTGTAACTAGGAGAAACTAACTGCAAGGAGGTGGAATTTAGGGTAGTTGTAAAGTACAAACTTCCTAAAGATTAAAACTATCCACGAGTGTTATGAATTGCCTTGCGAGGTCGTGAGTTTCTCTTGCCTAGACATCTCCAAGCAAATGCTTGGTGACTACGATTTGGGAATGCTGTTTGGATGATCCTAGTTTAGGTGTAGGTTAGGTTGAGTAACAATCGCTTCTGAGATAGTTGTGCAGAAGAGAACATTGTCAGGAGACATGAATTCTAGTTGCAGGTCTAGCACTAGTTTGCTGTATGATCTTAATGAAATCACTTAATGCCCTCACCAATAAAGTGAGGTCATCTTATCCAAAGCCAAAACCAGGCCTAAGATTCTATGATGCCTATAAAAAGGAGAGCATAGAGTCTGCACAAACTCTGCTCTGATTGACTGTGTTCTATTCACTCACAATAAAATACTGTCTGTCTTGACATCAGTCTTTTGAAAACTGCTAAGCTTGTTGCTGAATGAGGAAAATAACATTTAAGTTCATTTACAAAATAAAATAAGTGGGGATGGCGTCTGTTTCATAGTTAGCTCTCTCATTTCCTTGTGTACTTCAGGCTGTAAGCTTGAAAAGCATGTCACTGAGACTTTCCGTGTGTCTGGGAGGATTTTTTTTCAAAAGGGTTTTCTTTTCAGGAATGTTGTTTTGGATGGGTGGGAGGAAAGTAGATTCTGTTTGCTCTCTTTCATTGATTGATTTATTTATTTTTTGCCTTTTTATTTTTTTATTTTTATTTTTTTTAATTTTAATTTATTTCTTGGTTACATCATTCATTTCCACAAGGTTTTGAGTTACAAATTTTCTCCCCTTTTTGTCCCTACCCCCCAGCCCCGAAC
>CM053593.1:286372355-286426239 GCA_028646575.1 Pseudocheirus occidentalis | reverse complement strand
GTGGGGATCATAGTGAGCTGGTCACCAGAATTTCCAATCTAGAGGCAGAGAACCAGAGCCTTCGGAGTGTGATTCAGGACCTACAGCTCACCATCTCCAAGCTCGAAATCCGGCTGTGTACCCTGGAGAAATGCTCTCCCTCCCACCATTCTCTGGCTCCTCAGACTCAGCATGTATCCCCTATGCAGAAGATGGAGCTACCCACCACATCACCCGCTAAGAAGGCGGCCACCCCAGCAGAGGATGATGAGGATGATGATGATATTGACTTGTTTGGTAGCGACGATGAGGAAGAGAACAAGGAAGCAGCCAGACTTCGGGAAGAACGGCTTCGGCAGTATGCAGAGAAGTAAGCCAAGAAGCCAGGGCTGATTGCAAAGTCTTCCATCCTCCTGGATGTCAGGTCTTGGGATGATGAAACAGACGTGGCCAAGTTGGAGGAATGTGTCCGCTCCACCGCTCCATACAGCTGGATGGCCTGGTCTGGGGAGGCTCCAAGCTGGTGCCAGTGGGGTATGGCATTCGGAAGTTGCAGATCCAGTGTGTGGTTGAGGACGACAAGGTGGGCACAGACATCCTGGAGGAGGAGATCACCAAGTTCGAAGATTATGTGCAGAGGGTTGACATTGCTGCTTTCAACAAGATCTAAAAGGCCCCTGAATGTGTGTGAATCTATAACCAAAATAAAGGCTGAGATTTGAGGTGAAAAAAAAAAGATAGCTGTCACTACCACACCCCCTACTGTGAAGTGGATTAACAGTAGTGATTATAATTTTCTTACTGGAAAACAATAATAAAGGAGATACATTCATTACCATCTGTCTGCTTTACCACTAGACAAGACACTGCCTTACTTTCTTTATTTGTATCTCCAGGGCTTAAGACAATGCTTTGTACATAGTAATCATTTGATAAATGTTTTTTCATTCATTCAGTGATTCATTCATTCATCAATTTTTATATCTCCTGTCCCTATTAGGCATTTTGAGAATTGCTGTAGTGGTGATCACAAAAATGATAGATCATTTTAGGGATCAGAGATCAGATAAGAACTTAGAGGTCATCTAGTCCAACCCCTCATTTTAAGGTTAATGATAACTCAGATAAGGTCCTTGGAAGTTAAATGACTACCCCAAGGCCACAGGGATTAAAGGAGCAGAGGGAGGATTTGAATGCAGGTCCTCTGACTCTACAGCCAGTGCTCTTCCTTCATCAGTGTTTATAGAACAGAAAATGGCAGACTTTCTTGTCAAGATCTATGCTCATATCACCAAAACCAGGAGACTTCATAGGAGGTGTAGTTCCAACTTTTCATTTTGTAGATAAAGAAACCTGAAATTCAGACAGGGAAATCAAAATGCCCAAGATTTCACCAATATTAAGGAGCAGAGTTCATTATTTGAGTCCAAGATGAGAGAATGACCTTTCAAACCTCTGTCCGTCATCCAAAATGGTTCATTGGCCTGAATGGCCCAGCTCTGTTGGCATTTCTAAAAAGAGTAACATAATCCTAGTGATTTGCTTCTCTTGGAATAAAGAAGTGCTCAGTGTCACAAACTAGAACTAAATATACTAGCTATTTAGTATTTATGTATAAAGATGTCAATATTTATGTATAAAGTGTCAATTGAATTTCTTGGGGATCTTCAGAGACAGAATAATGTGCTTATTGCTTGGGAGCTTGGGAGAGCTTTTTGAGGATCCTCATTGTTCCCCCTATCTCTGGGCTCATATGCTTTTGGTGTCTTTGATAGAATCATAGAGAGACAGAGATTTTTGAGCTGACAGGGACCCCAGAGATTATTTAGTCTAACTTTTCCATTTTACAGACAAGAAAACTTTCTTTTTTTGACATATACTATTTTTAACAACTTTGTTCAATAAAAGGGTGAGTCAGAAGGAAAGAAGAGAGAAACTAAGAAACGATAGCTTTACAATGTAACTAGAATATGCCAGGAGGATAGACTGGATGGTTTATGTTGGTGTTCAAATAATTTTCAATGTCATGGAGTCTTATGATGAAAATCTTACCTCTGACATTGTTACCTGTATGATGCTTTGGGTCTCAATTTCCTTACTTGTAAAATGAAAGCATTAGACCAAGTATTCTGTGAAGTCTGTTCCATCCCCAAATCTTTAATCTTATGATTCTCCATAAGCAGGCTAGATTCTTTTCTTCCTAATCCTTCCTTTCCCTAAACCCCTTTAAAACTCCTCCATTGTAGATACCTGTGATTATACAGAAAACTCTGAAATGACAAAGGATAAGCAGAAAAATGCAAATTATCATTTATATAATTTATTTGTATTCCATTAAAATAAATTTCATTTAATGATACCCTTAGAGTTAAACTTCCATGATGTTCATTTTGGGTAAGGGTTTGGGCAGGGGTTATAGAAGATTTTTTGGTGAACATTTTGCCCTTCATCTTTTGCTAATTAGAGGTACTTTGAATCAAATTCAAACAATGGCATAATTGTATGTACTGGTAATCTAAAAAATGCTTAGGGATATTTCATGATTACATGATTTGAATATGGAAAACAGCCCAATAGATATTGAGTTGTGTCATCAGGGCTGGGGCTAGCAATGGGATTGGGTTGGGTTCTTGGCCCTCTATTAAACAATGTAACGGAAGCATTATATGTGAGATAAATGTAAGTTTGAATGAGTTTGAACCTAACAGGATACCTCTAGACCATGCGATGCTTAGGTGGGGCTTATAAATTAAATGGCATTGAGGCCAGTGAAAGTTCAGTACTTCCAGAATTATACTGCTTGGCTCCAGAAGGCAAAGCTAAGATCAATGGGTGGAAATGACAAAGAGGCTGATTTCTACTTAGCATAAGGAGAGACTTCCTTACAATTAGAGTTGCCCAAAAATAATGGAATGAACTGTCTCAAGGGTGGTAAGTTTCCCATCATTGCAAGTCTTCATTTTGATAGTATATGACCTCGTGTGTGTGTGTGTGTGTGTGTGTGTGTGTGTGCGCGTGTTTGGGTGACACAGATTAGATTCTTAATTTGGATGCTGGTTGAAATAGGTAAACTCTGAGGTTATTTCCAACTATGATTTTAAGAGCAGAGCGTAGAGAGAGTGTTTCCCTAATGTAGATAATTCTATGTCAAGAAAAGAATGTTTTAAAAACCTATTGAGTATGGGGTGGCTAGGTGGCGCAGTGAGTAGAGCACCAGCCCTGGAGTCAGGAGGTCCTGAGTTTAAATCTTATTTTAGACACTTAGTTCTAGACGTGTGACTTTGGGTAAATCACTTAACCCCAATTACCCTGCCTTCTCCCTCCAAAAAAAAAAAAGCAAAAAAAAACCCCAAACAAAAAACCTATTGAATATAAAACCTATTTGATATTAAAATTATGTTTAAGAATGTCGAAAATGCATGTTTTTATCAATTTTTGTTTATCTTCTCCCCCCTCAAGTCTGCTTTCCCCAACCTTCTTTTCTTCCCTTTTTTCCCCTGGAGTACTAGCAACACAGGACAGAGTCATTGTAACAAATTTAAATGATATTCATTTGGGAGAGGGGGTTGTATTGGAATTTTCTTATAACAAATACTTTGTTAGAAAAAGCCTTCTCAGCTTGGAAGAGTAGCAAATTGAAAGTTGCCCAACCTCTCTGTTGTATGTTAGCAATTTAAAAGAATAGTAACAAACCCAGGTGTGGAGGGGGGGAAGAGGGGAGAGAGGGATCCTATTCATAGCATCATATCCACTGAAACCTTCAAGTTTCTGGATCTTTCTGTGTTGTTTTGTTTTGTCTCTCTTGTGACTCTGAATTTGAAGTAGGTTTTTTTTCTCCCACATTGGTGTAAGCAGTTAAGTTTTTGAACCAGAGAGAAAGAATGTAGCCCAGTAAATAGAGTACTGGATTTGGAGTAAAAAAGTTTGAGTTTGCATTCTGCTTCAAAGACTTACTTCACATATGATGATGGTCAAGTCTCTAGCTAAATAATAGTAATAAAAATAACAATAGCTAACATTTACATAATACCTATTATGTACAAGACATAATGTTAAGTGCTTTAAAATAATTATCTCATTCCTGTTGCTTCCAAACAACACCTTCCCCTTTCCACAAAGGCTGTCTCTCATCACAAAGAGTGGTTTTGTTAGACAAAACCAAGAGAAATTAAATGATGATAGAGCTTAGGTTCTAGTCTGCCCACTTCATTTCACATAGCCTTGGACTACTCAAAATCAGTGAAACCCATCCTTTGGTTGCTTTTTGTTATGTAGGAACAGAAGAAATTTTCACCAGTGCCAACCTTAACCATGGGCAGAATAGGTCATTCATTACCAGCTTGGTGTGAAATAATGGCCTGGGAATACCCTTGATTCTCATAAGCATTTCTTCCTCCCACCATCTACCTCTTCATTTGTCAGAGTGATTTAAAATTTCACCATTATCATGAGAAATATAAGTTAAATTACTTCATGCTATGGTATTAATGGCTTCTTCTTTTTCTTCTTCATGAGACAATTGGGGTTAAATGACTTGCAAAGGGTCACAGTTAATGTCAAGTGTCTGAGACTGAATTTGAACTCAGGTCTTCCTAATTCTATCCACTGTGTCACTTAGTATCCTGATCTTTCTTCTTAGTAAGAAAAAGGAAACTAGTGAGGATACTAATGTGGGGAAAAGAAGAGGAAAATAGAGATAGAAGACCCAGGACATAGTTTTAAAAGGACCCACCAATTTCAATAATTTAACAGATTGTCATAGTAATAAATAGAAAATGAAAAAAATGAGAATGGGCAAAGAAACTCTTTTAAAGGCACTTGACATTTAGCTTCCTAATAGTTTCAAGAGGATACAAATGGCTGGTCACCATCTTTGATCTGTGAGGTATCTTTCATCCTGAGAAATCAAAGTATTATATAAATGTGCTAAGAGAGTAGAATTTTAAAGATTCCCTTTTCGTTTCATTGATAGTATCTGCTTGGAAGAAAACTATTTTAGTGATATCCTTAGCAAGCTCCCTGAAGGTAGTAAATCTTACTCATTTTTGCATAGACTATACATCCTCCATGAATGGAATGGAGGAACTTCCTCACCTCCACCTGTAGGATCCCTGGATTCCCTCAAAGCACTGCTCTAGTACTGCCTCCTACTTGCTGTCCTTCCTGAAATCCCTTCTCCCTTTTTAGTCATGTTTCCCTCTTGAAATTACTTTTATTCATTTTGTATATGCTTTGTACTTATTTCATCAGATATATATTGTACATATCCAAATCTTACACTAGAAGGTAAGCTCCTTGAAGGTTAGGGACTATTTCTTTTTATCTTGCATTCTGAGTGATTTGCACATAGGTATTTAATAGATGTTTGTTGTTTGGAACAGCATTTTTATACCCCACTGTATCAAGCACAGGGTATAAATATTTGTGGAATGAATGAATGAATGAATGAACGACAGTATAGAGCTTGGTGAGTGGGGTGGAGGGTGGAATGTTAAACTGAGGGGAAAAAAATAAAGAAAAACAGTGAGTCAATAGCTTGTCCTGGATTTCTTAAGTTCTAGGAGAAAACTTGCTTTGACATTAATGAGAAGTTGTTCAGCCTAGGGCTTCATCTTACAGTCCTTAAAACAGCAACATCACAGTGTTTTCAGTGTGTAGTTTTTTTTGTGATAAATAATTTTACTTTTGTGTGACACCAAGCAGAGTTGAGTGCACAGTCCTGGTCCCAGGCCAGTTTGGTGTGGCCAGAAACAGATTTGAGTCATAACATAGCTCAATTTTATAGGGTGGCGCTATTTTCATTGTCTCTGAAAGCGTCTTGGGATTTTCCTTCCTCCCTTATTTATTTCTTTTCACACAGCCTGTTCAGCTGCCATCCTCTGGCTTTGAGTGGGAGGACTTGTTAGACCACAAACTTCCAGGCTTACTTTTTGTATATCCTGATGAAAAATCTCAAATTTCTGTGTGGAACATAAACATCTGGGTGATGTGTTTAAAATTCAAACTGAGTGAAGAGTTTGCAAAGATTAACTGATGGGAGTGAGGTGGTGGTTTTGCATCAACTGGATTGTTCAAAAGATAGCCTGACTGTCATTGTCACCCAAGGTATAGTGGGGAATGTGTGTGCCTGGGGCAAAACGACCTCATCTGTTTCAAGGCCTCTGCTGTCACCATAGTTGCTGCTGCTTCAGTATTGCCTCTGTTCACTATGACCTGGTCCTTTCTCACTGCTTCCCTATACTATCTCCATTATGCAATCATAAAACAGATTCCTGTGATATATTGTTTAACTTTTAAACATTTTTCATCTTTTGTATTAACCTCACCCTAATTTCTGAAAATACTTCTCCCATTACTTGTAACAATGAATAAAAAATAAAGAAAAGTGGTTCAGCAAAACTAACATTGCAAAAGTGTTCAGCAAAACTTGATAGCAAATGTAATTGTCCAAAAGACCTCTCAAAATATCTCCAGTTTTGCAAGGAAGGAAGGGAAGTACATTTTCAAACTTCTCTAAACTAGTAATGGGAATCTCCTCAAGGCTAGTATTCTCACAAATGAAATCCCAGATCCAGACAAAAATAACAATAATTTGTCTTTTGATATGACTTTACACAAATAGGACTCTGATCTCATCTCTTCCTTTTTGAGATGATTACTAACTAACCTTTTAGTAATCCTCATATATTCAAATGGATCTATAATTTTTTTTCAGTTTAGATAATCTCTCTAGCACTGCAGATCTTAGTTCATCCATGCCTGCCCATCCCATCAGATGCTTCATGTTCATCCCAAGAGTCCACCACAGGTAACCCATCCAACAATCTAGAGACCTTTCTCTCTTTCTCCCAACATTTCAAGAATGCCTGTAGAACACTCTGGATGTCCATTTACTATCCCTCTTGCCACATAACTAACCCATCTTTTCTTTTTAATATGCATTATGTTTTTGATGATGTTCTTTATCACTGGTCTTTGGAATTCCTCATTGATTATAATTTGTAATTTGCTTACATCTAGCATGAACTCTGCTGAACTCTGTGAGATTCTAATTTTTAGTTCCATGGAAACAGTGGTATTATATGTCTCGCTGCCATATTGTAATTTTGGCAGAATGTTAGTATTGAAGAGATGGCCTTCTCACTTCCCTGGAAAGCTTGGGTCAATTAAAGAATTTTGCCATTTTCTGAAAGCAAGTCAGTCCACTCTTTTTATATCCAGCTCTGGGACTAACTTGTTGCCCAGATGCTCAGTTTATCCCAGATATACATACTGATGGACAAGCTTAATAAAGTGTCTACCCAAATGTGTGTTGAAATCTTTGCAATAGGCTTTCTTCATCAACATAGTCTTTCCTGTGTGGATGGACAGGCCAAACTCCTCTTCTAGCAATCTATGCTGTGTTCTAGGAGAATGATGAAATCAACATAATGTGGTAGAGTAACAGTATCTTTTGTAGAGACTGAACCATTATAAGGAATCCCTGCTGGATTTCCTTAACCACAGGAGTGAACACAATTGGAAAGCACATATCTTCCTATCTTATACCTTGTCTAATGCTTAGGATCAGAGGTTGAGTCAGGTCATCATGCATTTATTAAGCACTTACTTATGTTCCAGATACTGTGTTAAGCCTTGGGCATATAAATACAAAGAAAAAAGAAAAAAAAAAGTATCCCCGCCATTCAGGATCTTACACCCTAACAGGGGAAGATAACATTTAAAAGGGATATGAAAAGGCAATGTAGTAGGGAGAAAAAAAAAAGAATGATGGCACCCAGTTTAGTGGACTGATGGAGAAAGTCTTGTAGAGATAGATTAAAAGTAAAGCCTGAAGGGGAATGAAGATAGAGTTGGCCTGAACCTCCTCTTTAGGAGGCACTGGGAGGAAGTGGTCAAGCAGAGGGAGAAACCACAGGGGTAGAGAGTACTTCCAGTGTGAAGAGTAGACAGGGGTGGAATGAGCTTCCCGTGTGACTAGAGAAAGACCTGGGAAGATGAGTCAGGAGACCAGACTAAAAGGTGATAAAGACATGGTTGAGCAGGGCCTCCTTTTTAAAGTGTAATTTTTAAGGTCAGATCAGCAAACACGATTATTTCTCCAAGAACGTATTTCAAGGAATTTTTAATGTTCTTGATATACGGATCAGAGATACTTTGTTGTAGAAGAGCACATGTGACTTTATACATGGAACTAAAATTTGCAAAGTTCTTCATGCATATTACTCAATACCAAGCATATGCAAAGAAATAGAAAATAATTTCGAAAGGGAGAAGGAACTAACAATGGGGAGAAGCAATAAAGTCTTCCACTAGGAGGAGGTATCTGAGCTATGCTTCAGAAGAAGAATTATATGAGGTGAAGGTAAGAAAGGAGTGCATTTAAGATATGGAAGACCTTCCATGAAAAGACTTGGAGGCAGGAAATAGCTGGCAGTTCTTTTTGATGTTAAAAATATCTCTCTAGTACTTAATTATCTAAGGAAGCATACAGAGAATTGTATAATCACTCAATAATAAGAAATATTAAGTACTTACTACATTCTGTCACTGGGATGGGTGCTGCTTATATCAGAATGAATGAAATAGTTCCTATTCTCACGGAGTTTCCATTCTCCAATTGTACACTGATCATATATCCATGAAGTTGGAATTTTCTTTTGCTATCCTTCCTCCCCCACCACCTTCCAAGGATTTAAAACAGAGAATATCCACACCTTGCAAACTACAAAAATGGTCAAGGGTTGGGATTGGTAACTGGTAAAACTTAGTAAGATGTAGTGGAAGAAAAAAGGAAGAGCTGGAGAGAGAGGAACTCATGAGATTTTCGCCTCTTGTCTTGATGACATAAAAGGAGAATTCTGAAAGGTTTTGGTCACTTTGCCTTGGAAGCTTTAGAAAAGGAATAGGCATGCTAGAGAGTTGGGACAGCTAATCCCAGAGGAAGTTTAATGAAAGGAAGTAGGAAGGAAGTACTTTAGCAATTTGTTTGAAATGGACCTGTGGGATCATTTCTTCCTGTCTCTTCTTCACTTCATTCCCAGCAGGGAGCATTAGGCAAAGAAAAAAATTGTGAGGCGCCTCAGAGAAAAATTTCAGCTATGCCACTTATTACCTGTATGACACTGGGCAAGTCACTTCACTTCTGAGCCTCAGTTCCCTCATTCATAAACTGAGGCTGTTGGATTAAATAACATTTAAGTTCCTTTCTAGCTCTAAATATATGATTATATGACAAGGAAAAGAGTGATATGACTAATAGAAATAGAAAAATCAAGAAGATGAGTAACAAGAAAAGTAACAAAAAACTGAACTACTTTCAGTTTTGGTCAAGTTGAATTTGGGGTATGGCTAAATCATTCAAACAAAAAAAAATTGAGATTATAATGCCAAAAGATTTTGATGCTTAAAAGATTTATGATTTCATCAATAGATGATCTTGGAGATAGCTTATTATTCAGTCACAGAGATAGCTATCCAAGTTTTGGGACACTCATTCCATGCAATACCATTATCATGACTTGTCATTAGCTAAGTGAAAAGGGTAAGACATGAATTCTTCTTCAAGAAGACCAGGCTTTTAAATTAATTAACTGGCCTTTCCTGATAGTTATGATATTTATTTTTAAATTTAATATCATAGAACCATTCAGTCTCCAAGTTGATAGAGGCCTTAAAGATGATCTTATTAATCTTTTGCCCAAGCATGAAACCTCTACAATGTGCCTCTACTTTATTTAAATCTTTAGAGTTGTCAATAAGGTGGTAAGGTATATATAATAATACTCACACAGGGCATATTTTTAACACAAGATGCAGAGTATGTTTCACATGTATAATGTGTCACAGAAGCATGGAAAACATTTTCCATGGTAGTTGTCACTTTGCATAATTCTGAGGGCTACAAATGTGTCCTGGGACAAAGGAGACATCCAGGAGTGGTGATAGGACTTTATTTTAGAAACAGAAAGGTTCATTGGGAAAAGATCTGAACCTCATTTTACCTGCCATTGTTTCAGTGATCCCCATAACAGATTTCAGGAAGATGTACTGGTTGGGCATAGTTGAATGCAAGTCATCAGGGACTTAGGGGATACTCCTTTTGCAAATGGTGCTTGATAAGTACTAGTTAACAATTTTAAAAGTTAGCTTTTTTTCTGCCATCTTGTAGGAAATCAGTCTCTGCAAGGGGAAAAAACCCAGATCTCATACTTCCCAGATTATAGTTTTGTCCATGTGAACTGATTGTATGTCTGAATTTTTAGTTAACTGAAAATGTACAGTTCTAGCCAGCAATTAAGCATTTGCCGAGTAGCCTGTGGGTATGATCTGTTCTTCTTTCAATCTTTTAGCATAAGGTGATGCTTTGTCATGTTCGGCAATTATTCCTAATGGCCTGGCCTTATGGGAATTTTTTTCTGGCTTGGTGAGTTCAGGGTAGATCCTCTTTTGCTTCACTTTAAAATTTTTGAAGGAAGGACTCTCCTCAGTCTACTTTTGAGAGAAACAGCCCACATATTGTAATTTTAACTTAAAAGGTGAAGAATTCTTGAGAAGTGGTGTCTTTCCCAGGTCCACATGATGTCAGGACTTGAATTCAGAGCTTCCACTGCTCTTACCACACCAGAGTTTACTGGTTCTCCAAATGAAGACTTGGAAAAAAAATTTTGGGGGTGTGTGTGAAATTGTGAATCGAAATGCAGGGTAAAAAAAAATGAAAGAATTGTTTTCTTGTATTTTTTTTTTCAACAAATAGACTAGTTTCTCCTTTTAGGCAATCTGAAGTGTATAATTCCATTGAGAGTTCTTACCTGTAGGGTTGGGTAATGGTGAGGGGATTGGGAATTGAACACTGTGTGTTAATATATGGAAATGAGAGTAATGCAAGCTTTGCCTACTTAAATGCAGAGCAATCTCAAAGGTGAAGGGTAAATTTATGACACTAAGATTTGAAGCAATAAGAACTTAGATAAGGGTAATCAAATCTTATACTCCAGCACAGAAATTGATTGCCCCTGAGATCAAGATTCTCTTTTTCTCTCCCTCCCTCTCCCTTGATGAAGTCATTTCTTGGCCCCTCAACCTGTTATTCACAATTTATGTACACTGTTGCTGCCAGAGTCCCTTCCCATTTGGCAAAAGGAAGGCCATAAGGTCCCCAATAACTCCATTGCTTACTGCAGTAGAGTTGGCTCCTACTGCCTTTTCAGTTCTTGGCTTTGTGCTTTGACAGCTCTCAGTATCAGATGTTGCACAGAAGTCCCAATAACAACAACTTAGAATAATGGCATCTTTTTCTCCCTCTGGCAGGTTCTTTTATTGGAAAGCTTTCCATATGAGTTTTGCTTTCTGGAAAAAAAAGGTACTTAGAGTTATCCTTACAGATGTCTACGTTAGCAGAAATCCAACTACTGAATTTCCAAGATACTAGACTAATATTTCTGTAGGTGCATAACTGTATACTCTCTTGAATACTGGGCCTTGTCAGTTCCCCTTAGAAGACACTTAACTATTAGGTGAATAAATTGAAGATGGAAGTTACCTCTGGAAAACTTGGTAAATAAACCTGTATCTATATGAACATATGATTAGACATCTAAAGAACTGGGATGACTGATAAATATTTATGCATCAGAAAGTCACATATCAGAGGATATACTTGAACGAAGGTCTTCTGGCTGTGAAACCAGTCTTTTGTCCACTAGGTTATACAGTTGGTGATATAGATTCAAAGAATCATAGATTTAGAGCTGAAGAGATTTAGAGACCATTGAGGATTCCCTCATTTTAAGGGTGAGGAAATGCAACCTTTAGGGAGATGTTAAATGCCTTACCTAGGATTATACAGAAAGTGTTTGAGGCAGGATACGAAACCCGGTCTTCTTGACTCAGTGAACTGTCCACTTCATTGGTGGTATGCAACATAAAGTACCTAAAAGTTAAAACAAACTACACAAAAGCCTTAATGCAGATCTTTATGAAGCAACTAAGGAACACTGTGACAAGTACCTAACCCTTCTTAGGAGTAAGGACTAAATATTGTCCAACAAATTCTCATCCTCACCTGTCTTGCACACTATTGAGCATCAGAAGGATACTCTGGGGGTAAATCCAAAGCTCTCAGAAAGCTGTTTTTTTTTTTCTGAACTTGGCTCATTTGTGGATGCTATCAGTTTCTTTTTGTGGTCTGGAGAAAAGTTTACCAAAAGCATGGGATACCATTGCTTCTTTTCCTGTCCCCCTCACCTTCCACCATGGAGAAATGGCCAAAATTATTGATATTTCTAACACAACCTCTGCATAAATCGATAAACTTAAAAAAATGGCAACAGGGTTTAGATCAGTCAGCAAGAATAAGACCAAACTAAGAAATTCCTTTCAAATGATCATGAATAGAGTACAGTGAATTTTTAATGCACTATGTGCAAATGAGATTACATTTGAGTGAGTGAATGTCAAAGCTTGTTGGGGATGTAATCTGCAACCATCACTGTAGGCCTATCCAGGTTTTTTCTGACAAATTGTATAGCAACTCAGGATCCAGCAACCCCTCTCTTTCTTCCCAGGAAGTTCTGTGAGCCCTCTATCAGTCCAGAATTCAATCTTTATCCAAGGGTCTTCTCCATTTCCAGAGGCCATTATTGAGGACAAACACACCTATTACTACTACCTCTTAACTCCTGAATGGATTCTTTTAGGCTATACCTTTACCTGATCCTGCCTACTGGAAGGTAGATATTCTGGAATTCACAAGACACTTCAGTATCTGTCATGAGGGTGAATCTCAAGAAAGAGTTTTGAATGGCCTAATCGTCTGCTTCCCTCAATCAACCTCTTTCTAACTACATACTCCACCTAGACTAATTTTTCACATTTAACATACTATTGCTTCCTCATACATGCCCCATTCCAATGGTTTAGCAACCTCCACCTACCAATATACATACTACATTACCCTTCCTAACCATCTACTTTCTTCTTCTCTTCCCATTCAGCATTATCCTTCCAAAATCCCTCTCTAGATCTACACATATGTGTGACCACATTACCCTTCTTTGACCACTCAATAAACTCTAGTGGCTTTCTATTTTCATAGGGATCAAATCTGAAATTTTTGGTTTGTCATTTAAAACCCTTCATAGCTTGGAACTTTCCAATCTTTTCAGTTTTTTTTTTAATATTTCCCTCACCTGTATCTAGCCACATTATCCCCCATGCTATTCCTTGCATGGGATACTTCAACTCCTGACTCCATGCATTTGCACTGGTCCCCTCCCTAGTATTCCTTCACTCCTCACCTCCACATATGAGTTCTCTGACCCAGCCCAAATCTCACTTTCTGCAAGAGTTCTTTCTCTATTCTCCTACCTTCACTGCTGTTGCCTCCCCTCTGGGATTATCTTGGCTTATATTTTGTATATGTAATTTTTTTTTCAGATTGTCTTCCCCACAAGAATGTAAGCTCTTTGAGGTCAGTGATTGTGTTTTTGCCTTTATTTGTATCCCTTGCTTTTAGCAGTCTGGTAATAAACATTTAAAGAATGTATTGGCTGACTGACCCATTTCCCAGGTGAGTTCTTGTTGAGATGTTGGCTTACTTTGAACATGAAGTACGCATAGTTAAAGGCAATCACTCTGTGTGAAAACATAAACATTGTGTAATATCAATCATATGTCTAGATCATTCAGTTTGGTAATTACATTGCATGTCAATTTTCAATGAAATTAACAACTTTAAAAATCACTACAATTCTAGAATGGTTATTTGAATTTGTATAATTCAATTTAAATTTAATTAAAACAACTTTATTGTCTCTAATTTTCATAAAGTGAAAAATATCCTTTTGTGATAGATGAATACAAAGATGGTTTGAAGGAAAATTCATTAGAACATATGCAAATTTTATAATCAAAGACAATAGAGACAGTTTAAACAGGAAAAATATAGAAACACAGAATTAAAAAGCCAAAAATCCTAAACAACAACAACAACAACAACAACAACAACAACAACAACAACAACAACAGAATTGGCTCGATTTATCTGGCTTGCAAATAATTTTATTATGGAGAGGAAAGAATTGTGTGAATGCTTTAGCAGCAGAAAGTTTGAAATTTAAGAAATTTCAATGACATTTTGAATATGTACATGTAGAATATGTTGTCAAGATGATAACTTTTTTTCCAGAGAAAATGAAAGACTTTAAATAAGCAAAATATACTAAAAGAATACTGGTCGCATATATTATATACATATATGTATCAACTCTGACATGTGGAGATCATACAATCCTAGGCAAGTCATTTAACTTTTCAGCTTTTGAATGTTACAGAGTACAGTCTGATCTGCCTTGGTAGAAGAAATTCTTCACCAGGAGTTCTCTATATTGATAAAATCACAGGTCTTTAAAAATAATAGATGTCTACAGAATTCCTTTAGGAAAAAGGCTTACTCAATAAGAGAAATACTACTACCTATTCTTATTAATATGATAAAAAAGACCAGTAAAGCATTTGCAAAGCAGCTCCATGTGTTTTCATTTACAAATAATTTAGTGAGAAGAAAATTGCCCATATGTCTGAAAACCTTTGTAACTAATTAATTGAGAAATGAAAATCTTCCTATTTTATATCACAAGAAGATGAAGGAACAGATGGAGGGAAAGATGCTCACTTAATTACATATGTACGATGTGTTGCTGAAATTTATTCCAGGGAAGACTTTTTTGAAAATCTGTAGATATGTATATTACAAAAAGAGAAAATTTCAATTGATTTGGTAGGTTTTTTTTTGGTGGGGGTGGAGTTGATAATTTTTTAAAAATGAAAATAATATAATGTGAGAGAATTGTCTTGAACTCTGAGCTACTTTGCAGGTGATCTATTAATCATTTATTTTTTTTATCATATTAATAGCTAAAAGTAATACTGTTTCTCCTACTAAATAAGGCTTTTTCATCTAGAAATTCTGTGGGCAGCTTTTTTTTTTTAAACAGGGTCTCTGATATTATCAATATAAAGATCTGTTAGTGAAAAAATCCTTCTACTGATACAGATCAGCATTTGCTCTGCAACTCAGGCTTAGAAATGAACCAGTGTTGGGATGAAACATAGATCTCTCAGCTCTACTTAAAAATGTGTCCTCTTATACAATTTGGACAAATTACAGGCTTCACAATCACCTCTTTTGTGAAATATGAGTGAGGAGGTAATATAGTTTATCCTGTTGTTAAAAGAGCAGTCAACTGTATTTTTAAAAGCCTATTAAAATGAAAGTACTTTCAAAATTATGATGGTATGGGGGCAAAACAGGTCTAGACCATCCATTAGAGGGGCAGAGCAGAAGACTCATCAAAATGATTGTGAAACATAATCGATTTCTTGTGCCAAAATACTGTGAAGACTATTTAAATGAAAATTATTGCCCCTTTTCCTCTTAAGCAACAGTAATGAAGATGAAGAGAAGTAATTTATAACAAAAATAAACCCTCCTTCTAATATTTGTATTTTTGGAGATATTTCTGAAAAAAAACCGAGTACTCGTGTCAATAGAAATTCCTTAAATTTATACTCTCATCTGGAAAGATAAAGCAATAAAAATTTTAGCTATGGTTAATAAATGTGCTAAATAATGTTTTGTATATATTTTCTAATTAAAAATTCCTTCCCTGAAAAAAAATAGCAGAAAGCGAAGACCTGCTCATTCATCTCTTTACCATCTCATTTCATTTTGGAGCTAGATATTTAAAAATAGGAACTTTTTCTCAAAGACAAATATGACAAATTTGATTTTGTTCCATCTAAACAAGAACAATTCATAGATCTGAAATAGTATGTTGAAATAAGCATTTCCATATTTTATCAAGCAAAGTGATACAAATTTTTAATATTATACTATTTTAAAATAAATGCTATGTTTAGTATTATGCTGTTTATGACATCATTTGTGTGAAATTATGTTTTCTGTTTTAGCTGTTATAAAGTCAAAATGTGGTTCTCAGTGGTTGGAAAAGACTAACAAATAAAAATATCTTCATTGACGTCATTTTCTGAGAAGCTTTGGGTCATAAAGCAAACCAATCATAACATTAGTGATATTAGAATAATAATTATTTATGACAAAATATGTAAACTGAGGAATTTTAAACTAATCAGTATTTTAAAATTAAATCAACAAACATTTGTTTATGGGATATTAGTTATTTTTCTCATTAATATATCTGTCTTTTTAGTTATTTATTCATACATTCACTCAGTTATTTACTCATTCATTTATAAGTGCAGATCAACACCTCTGTAACTTATACTCAGAGATTCTCCTGTGGTACTGAGAAGTTGAATGATTTCCTCAGGATAATGTAGTCAATATGTGTAAAAGGCAATGCAGGACTTTGGGAACAGTTCCGTATCTGCTAATGCCATCCTTCTTCATATTTTCATTGCATGTTTAAGATATTTGAGGGTTGTAATAAAATTAGAATAAACTTTTAATTTAATCAAAATAAATAATAGCTAAGAAAGTTATTTGGGGAGACGGTTTCATGAAAAATGATTTTTTTTTACATAAAAGGGAAATGACGTTACATTAATTTTGTAAACCTCTGATAGAGGATTGCTCAGACCTAAACTTATTTCACAAAAGTTCCTTATGCTTTGTTCCAGTCCTTAGGCTCTCTAATTACTCAAACCCTAATTTTTGGTTTTGGAATAAATATTTATTCAAAGTTTAAAAAAGCCTCACTAAAGTAGAATACCCATGAAGGTTAATTCTCACTCACTAGTTTATACAACTACAAGCTTCATCTCCCATTTCAAGCCACTTCTTTCTGCCCAGTCCCCAAGAAGAGAATGAGCACAGCTGGGGCTTTGATGACCTACTTGTTCCAACACCACAGAAAGCATAGCATCTCTATAGTATAGGTATCATCTTGCCTTGTTACAGGAAGTAGCCTCTGGTCCAGCTCTTCTTATGGTGGTTCCCATCATTGATTGGCTCTACTGTGATATCCTTTTTTGCTCACTGTTGCAGTGTTCCGGTTTCTACTTGTAGCTTGTCTCATGCATTTGCCAGCTGTACTTGGATCTGGCTCATACTCCAATCCCCAGCCTTGCTATTAAAATTTTAGCAAAGGTAAGTTGACTGGAGGGTAAAGGCAGGCTGGCTCAATGCCAATTGCCATGTTTGTCTCTCCTATTCACCTTAAAAGATCCCCACGGCTCTTCTCAGACATCTCATATCCCTCCATGCCTGTGGCCCATCGCTGGCTCAGAGCCAGGCAAGTTAAATTTACATTAGCACTTCAGGAGCCCTAGAAGGGCTGTTATGCTCAAATTGCCTAACTCTTCCCCATTAAGATCTAGTTTATTCTATACTGCTAGGTACCTGCCCGCCTGCAAAGATTAGCCTGTGATTCAGACTCTGAATGGTTTTTCCAATCTTCTCTAGATTAGTAAGGCAAAATTGAAAAAAAAAATCATCAAAGCAAAAAAGAATTGTAAATATAATTGTAAATAAGATCTATTTATATAGATCTTAAAGTCACAAAACCTTTTTCATTATAAAAATCCCAGAAAACAGAAATGTTATTATCCTTATTTTATAGATACAAACACCAACTATTAAGTAACAGAAAGGTACTCTTCATGCAGATCCTTAGTAGTAATGCAAATGTACACGTATTTTGCAAATTATACTTTTGGAGAGTTGCCTTGGGCATTGAGAGGTTAAATGACTTGCCCAGAGTCAGTTAGTAAGTGTCTGAGGCTAAATTTGAACTAGTTTCCTGACTGCAGATGCTTAATAAGTGCTCATCAACTTTGTTCCTTCTAACATTGTAAGTCTTTTAAGGGGAAACTGGATGACTAATTGTTGGGTAAATTGTAGATAAGATTGATTTCAAATACAGTTTGAATGAGATGGTCTTTGAGATTTCTTCCATTTGCAATATTACTTTTCCATGATCACATAGCTAGTAAAAGTCAGAGCCATGATTAAAATTCACAAAGTCTCCTGACTCAAAATATAATGGTATAGAAGAATCAAAGTGAGAATGAGAGTCAGATGATAAGAAATATGGTGCAGCAAGCAATACAATGGGGACAATTTCCCCATTTTTTTCTTATGTAACTTGGGCCAAGTACTTCACCACTTTTTCTCATATGTAGAATGAAGGGCATGTTGAACTATATGTTCTCCAAAGCCCTATAAGAGACTTATTTAAATTTTAAGTGTCTGTGTTTTAATTTTTTTTTTGAGATTAGTTGTCTATGTATGTTTCTTCTATTTTAAATATGAGTAGTTTTGCCTTGTAACAGTCACAAGACTGTTTCTTTAATAGAATCATTCTCTAGTTTACTGGCTATCATGTGAAACATGATAAAGTACCATTCTAATAGACTTAAAATCTAAGTAAAACTAATACAATATATAACTAGAGGAAAAGAAAGGTGGTTTTCCTAGGAAATAGTTCTTAGCTGACTTCATTTATCTTTATGCCATCACTAGATCATGACATCTTGGAATTGGAATGGACCTCAAAGACTATCCAGTCATGCCCATTGCTGAACCAGAATCTCTTCTGTTTACAATATAACCAATAACTGGGCATCCACCCTTTGCTTGAAGATTTAATAAGAGGGAATCCAGTGGCTCCAACTGCATTTTTGAATCATTTCAGTTATTATATATATACAAATTTGTGTATGATGTTTGCTATGTCTAGGGTGGTGAAGGTGGGGGAAGAAAAAAAGGAAAAAAAGAAAGTTACAGGATAACTTTATTATATAATTAAAAAGAATAGCAAGTTTTACATAACAGATTTGCAGTTTCATGTGCAATCATCTTTAAAATTCTTCTATATTATGGAAATGCTTTTTTATTTCATAAATAAAAAATAAGACAGTTAAGAAATATAAAATTTAAAATTTATAAAAAAGACAACTTGTCAAACATTTTAAAGATATAATTCTAATTTTATTTTGCTTATATTATCTTCATAGTTTAATAAAGAATCTTTAAGTAAAAAAAGAAAAAGCTCTTGTCAATGCTAAACCTACATTTTCCTCTTTAGCTCCCAGCCATTACTTCTAGTTCTACCTCTCTGACCAAGCAAAATATGTCTGATCCCTATTCTTAAGACTTCTTGTTTCCAGCAATAAGCATGGGTCATGTATTTATTAGGGTATGTACCCAAGGGATTTCATTTGAATGAAATTCAAAAGGAGTATCTTTGAAAGTGTACCCTATGTTGAAGGCTACATTTTTATCTTAAATTTCTTCAACTCTCTACTGTCTGGTCATCTATTCCATGGCCTCCACAACTACTTTACTAGGGAATATGATATTATGAAGATAGTTCTTATGAGAAGAGTCTCTGGATTATACATTAGCAACAAAATGAATACTATAGCTAAGTATACCTTTTAAGGGTGAGGCTGGATTAATTCAGAACCAACTAATTTAAAAGTAGATTTTTTAAAATGGGCTTCAATAGTCAGTAAAATAATTTCTGATTTGCTCTTTCTTCTGAAATTCTATAACTACAAAAAGACCAGGGACTAGTTATAAAATATTTTTATTGGTGCTATGTGTTCTTGGCACACCATTTATAATTTTGTCATTTAAAGAGGAGCATGCCAAAGGCAGATAAATTTGCAATATAAAAGCAGCATGACAATTGAAAAAGATTACTTGTGGTCATACATAGCAGTAAATTGGATTATTTTTGTTCATCTAAGAATTTATCATAATAGAATCTCCTTAACTTTCACTTAGCTAACTCTCAGTTCCTAAATTCTCAGAGAAAACTCAGCAGCCACACCCAGTATTCAGAAAAAAAAGATTTAATATCTAAGAGCTGAAGTGAGATTGAAATTTCAAGGACAATCTCTCACATAATTAAAAGCAATGGACAAAGGCTAAAAAAAAGAAAGAAAAAAAGACTGAGTCAATAAACTTCTATTATTGTCCTAGCTCAAATGCTGAAGTGCTCTCTGTAGCAGGGAATAAGCTACTTATCCCTGCCTCTCTTAAAGCTACATTATCTTTTAAGGAAACAATGAACAACAAAAGAGAGAAGGGTAAGGCTTTGCTTTGAAGATCCTACAGATATGGAACTGTGTCTTATAAAGGTACTGTCAAATGAAAGAATCAATCAACAAGTATTTATTGGGTACCTCATGTGTTTTGCCATTATGGAGAGAAAAAAAGATATGTAAAAAGTGTTTCCAGTCTAGTTGGGGACAAAAGATGTACATGAAGTAATTGCTGAACAAGGCTATTACCTTATAAGAGCAGTAATTTTGTTGAAGGGGAGAGGCTGGGGACTTTGAAGAATTCTTACTTGTCATTTGGTCACATAGCCAGTTTAGGTCAGAGGCTGCACTTGAACACTTTTCCCAGACTGATATGCCATCATCCTTATTAAGTTGCCTATTTAAAATAGTATATACTGATAAAATAGTATATAAAATAATATAGACTGATATAATAAAGTTAATAAAAGACCTAGGTTCAAATTCTACTTCCAGTGCTTATTAGCTGTGTAACTATTCTAACTGTATCCCCTAACTATAATTACCACTTAATCTTTGCTCAGCTTCTTTATAAGTAAAATGGGAATTTTAATGCCTGTAATACTTATATTGCAAGTTTCCTATGAGACTCAAATGAGATAACCTTTGTATAGTATTTCACAAACCTTGAAACAATATATAAATATCATCATCATTATCATCATCATCATCATCATCACCACTACCACCACCATCATTATTATGGGAGTAAAATCCACAGGGCTTGTTATGTAGAAGGGCAAAAGAAAATCTGTTTGACTCTTGATGGCAGAGTTAGTGCCCCATTTTGTACTTTTGCTATTGCTTTTGTGACCCTACATGCTAGTCAAAGGAGAAAATATTCATAGAGTGCTTTGCAAAACTTAGAGCATTATATAAATGTTAGCTATTATTTTTAATTATTATCACCTATTCTTCTTATAGTTAGTCTTACTAAATTGAATCTGATTCAATTTGTCCTACCCTGCTTATAGATAGCCTGCTTTGATTCTTTGATCCCACTTCCACAATCATCATGTTAGCCATGATTTCTAATTTCATGTTATTCACAAACATAATGGAATCATGATAGAGCCAGGCTTCAAACTTTATTCTACTAAATCCAGTTTATGATATAGAAAAATTAAATATTGAAAAACTGTGAAAAAATGACAACTGGTAGAGTGGTGAAGAAATAATGAAGCAAGTATTATAATTCAGTGTTAATTAACTGGAGACAGCTCTCCTGTCTTTCCATGTGTTAGCCAGGGATAAGCATGTTATATTTTTTTTTTCAGGGACTTGAGCTATATGTTCTCTAAGGTCCCCTCTAGGTGTAATCCTATGTATTCATATACATATATATATATATATATATTGTCTTCATCCGCCTTAAACAGGAGCAATTCTAGTTTCTAGTAGTCATGCATTCTACCTTTGCCATTGGCTGTGTGATACTAAGCATGTCACTCCTCTCAGTGTTCCTTCTACTCTAACATTATGTATTGCTATTCAGGCACCTGTGTCAATGATAGAAGTTTCCAGAAATTCCTAAAGCTAATTGACTCTCAATCATGAACAAAAATAATGAAAATTATTGTGCAGTAAAAATAAAAAGTAGAATAATTAAACTAAACTACCGATTATGTGGCATAAACAATAAATAATGCAAGAGGGAGAGACCAAAGTAGGTTATATTCAAGGAAAATATTCATTGGAAGAGACAGGAATGAAGTCTTGAAAGATGGATAAAATATAGTTAAGTAGAGATGAGTAACAAGGAATCCTAGGTAAAGGGGTAAAAACATGGAGGTGAGGGTAAACCTGGTGTGGGGAACCATTAAAGAGACTGGTGAAATAAAGGGGGAAATGAAAAATAAGGTTGGATCAGCAGGGTGAGATCACTTTATAGAGTCTTAGGTCATATGTCTTAGGTCACTATTATAGGTTCTTAAACAGAGGAATAACATTGTCATAGAATTATAGAGAACCAGAAGTGAAGATAAAGCTTCTTTCTATCTAATTTACAAAAGAGCTACTAATTCAGCCTTTTGGGGCTCTTGGAGGTGTGACTGACTTTCAGTTCATCCATTGCTTCTCCTCCCTCAAAGAACAGTACCACACCATAAAGGGTTCACAGGACAATGACACCTTTTAACCACACTATAACCTCATCATCTTTGACTATGACTTCATCAACATCAGCTAAACTGGAGGGTGGAAAAATCAAATCATCATTATTGTCATCTGTTTATATTTGACCTATCATTCTAGTTTATTTATATCTTATGACGCACTAATTCTATCACCAATGATTTAGCTGTCCCTTCCAATTTTATCTCATCCACAAATTTAATACAAATGAAACCCGTGTTTTCTTCTGAGTCACTGATAAAAATGTCAAACAGAATAGAACTACTAGAGTTCTTCTAGTTTAATATTGCCACATCAATATAGAATTTTTTTGATAGGTCATCTAGCCAGTTATAAATCCACCTCACTGTACTCTCATTCAATTCACATCTTTCCATCTTGTCCATTATATATAATGAGAAACTTTATTAAATGCCTAGCTGAAATCTAAACATAATATGTTGATGGTATCACTCTGATCTACCAGTCTAATAACTCTGTCAACAAAGAAAACAGAGTTGGTCTATAGTGAATTATTCTTAATGAAATCTTGTTGACTCACAGTGATCAAATTTCCCCTAAGTGATTATTTATTATCCCCATTCCAATCTTTTTTGGAATTACACAAGAAATAGGAATGAAACTTACGTACCTATATAGAGAGACATTTCTCTTTTGAAAATTGGGATATTTGTCTAGCTCCCACTCTAAGGCACCTCTCTTTTTCTCCACAATTCTTCAAAGAGCGCCAACAGTGGCTCATTAATCATATTTCAATATTCTTTTGTTGCACTTGGAAATACAGTAGTTTAACTGAGTTCAGGTGCCTCAAATTCCTTGAGGAGAAGTAGGTGTTATCATACTATTCCTTCAATTATCTTAGGTTTCTGTTACTTACTAATCATTTAAAGTTTGTTTCCAGTAAGATCATTATTTTCTTTATTAGGGAATAGAGAATCAAATAGACATTGAATTTTACTTTATTTTTACTTTCTGTTGTCCACTATCCCTTTTTCCAAAGCCATAGATAAAGATAACACTTATATAATCCCTCTGCCTCTATTTGTATTATATACATATATAATACACTACATATTGTTTATGCAATACACACACACACACACAAACACATATGTCTTTATATATTATGGCCAACATTCCAGAACTTCCGCAAATCTGTGAACTCATGTGTGGCCTGGTTTTGACCCTGGAGGAGTCTGATAATCAAATAGGTCAGATTTTATCTTTGGCTTATTCCCCCTTAAAATTTTACTCTGAGAAAATCTCCAAAACAAAAATTTATGTATTATTTGTGTCAGGGTTTTTCCAACTATGGGGAACAGGATCTTCATCCCCAGATAGGTTGTCAATGTACAATATATGTACAATGTACAATGACAAATGAACCAAAGTGTTGTGCAGTATAAAGAATTCTCTGGATTCAGAGTCAGAGGACCTTGATTCAAGTTCTAGTTCACCCTCTGCCCTGCATGACTTTGACAAATTTACTTAACTTACTTTTGGAGAGCCTCAGTATCATTATCTGAAAAATGAGGAGTTTGGACTGTATGATGTTAATGCTTCCTTTAGCTTCAAAACTATGACCCTGCAACTCCAAGTGGAAATACTACATAGCTGTTTTAAACAGACTGAATGTTACTAAAAGCTGAAAAGCATTTGGATTTGGTTAGAAAGTAAAAATTTTGCTAAGTATAAATGCTACACTAAGCAATAAGGACACTTTCCAAATCCCAGCTCTTCCAGAAGATCTAGTATTTCCAGAAAAGAAAAATTCCATGTAATAAATACTGATCAATGACTAAAAATTTTATGCTTAATACAGTTAAATCTTTTAGTGCCTACTATGTATAATTGGAGCAGCTAGGTGGCACAGACAATAGAGTGCTGAGCCTGGAATTACGAAGACTTGAGTTCAAATTTGACCACAGACACTTACTAGCTGTGTGACCCTGGGCAAGTCACTTAAGGTTGCCTCAGGTTCCTCATCTAGAGAAGGAAATGGCAAATCACTCCAGTATCTTTGCCAAGAAAACCCCAAATAGGTTCACAAAGAGTTGGCCACAATTGAAATGACTGAACAACAAATGTGCCATTAACTATACTATGTGCTAAGAGATAGAGTTAAGCTTAGTTATAGTCCCTGTCCAAATGGAACTTATAGCCTAAATATATACATATATGTATACATATACACACATATATACATATACTTTCAAATGTAGTTGTAATTTTTACTTGCAATGATCTTGGCAAACAATAATTCATACTCTACTAAAATATGTAAATATAGAGTCCAGAGAGAGCAGAGCATGGGGATTTGTAACCTGTGGGGTTACATTTTGTGTAATTGTGAAATTATATTTTGAAAAAAACGTTCTGAGAATTGTATTTTAAATAATTGATTTCTTTTGTAGTCAGTCTATTTTATTTTATGTATTTAGAAACTTTATCCTGAGAAGGGCTCCATAAGTCTCACCAGACTGCCAAAGAAGTCCATGGTATCAAAAATGTTAAAAACACTGGAGGATAGGTAGAGGAGGGGGGAGATAAACAGCATCTTTGCTACTTTAGAGCACCAGTAATAGGCAGCACAGAGACATTTACATGTTTGATATAAATCTTTGTCATGGGAGATAGCCAACTGCAGTTGCCTGGTTCCTGGTATAATATGCTGTGTGTAATATCTTACAGGAATTTAACAATATATGCATGAAACATTTATTAGTCTTATTTTAAGGTCTTAGGGATCTTGGGTCAGAGCTCTAGAATGAAGCAGGTGTTAGCAATTTGAACAAATGAAAACAAAACACCCATCTTTTCATAAAGGGAGGCAGAGATAATAATCAATTTAGGGGACTGAGCTCCCAAACAAGCTAGGTTTCTGGAAATTACATTTCAAGTTTCTGGAATTCTTTTTGTATTTGTGAAGGAACTTCAACCTGTTTTTGGGCTCAGTTTCCTTCCTTCTTTCACCCCCTCCTATTCTTATGTTGTTTACTTGCTTCAGGATCCCCAAGACTGAGCTGGTGACTGCTAAGAATGTGATGTAATGAATGGAAAGTCCTGTGGACTTAATTGGCAATCATCGAGCAGTACACACACAGTACAGTGCCATGGGCTTAATAGGGACCTGATCCATAAATACATTAGCTTGTCAGCCTTCATAGAGGTTAAATAAAAGAAATATTTTTGAACACTTTGAATTCAATATAAACATGCAATGTTCATATTGAGCAATTTACTTGAACGTTGAATCTTTTGGTAAAAATATAGTTGAAGGATATTGTTTACTGTGTTATCCAATATTCTTTATGCAAGGATTCATAATAAAGACAATAGCAAGGATATAGTAATAAAAGGGAACACAGTGTAGTGGAGAGAAAGCAATCCTCAAAGGCAGAAATCATGGGTTCAAATCCTGCCTAGGCAAATCATTCATGCCCTAGGTTAGGCACTTATGTCCCAGGCAACTCTCTAAGACTAGAAATTGCAGAGAAATTGCTAATCTGCCTTGGTAGAAGGAATTTTTTCGCTGGGATTTCCGATACCAATGCTATCAGAAGTCTAGACCTTCTTCCTCTACCCCCAAATGACTGACATTTCTATAGATAGTACTTGAAAGCACTAAAAGCACTTTTCATAACCTGATCTAATGCAACCCAATCAGCCGTCCTATGAGGTAGATGTTATTATTCTTGATGAGGAAACCGAGGTCAGAGGTTAGGACAAGATGATCTTCCCTGTGTCACACTGGAAATGACCAAGGCTACATTCCTGATTTTCAAGCCCATCTTTTTATTTCCAGGATTTTTTTTTTTTTTTGCAAATGACTTTTCGTGTTTTCATTTGTTAAATAAAGAAGGGAGATAGGAAGAAAAAGAAAGAAGATAGGGAAAGAAGGAAGCAAGAAAAGAAAGAATAAAGGAATGGAGAAAAGCAAGAAAGAAAGACTATCTAAACTTATGTTTTTCTTTTGGATTTAGTATCCCAGAAACACAGAGACGAATAATATTTTGAACCACTAGCTGTCAGCTTATTTTAGGGAACTACTTGGTAGCACCTCTTCCTCCTTCTTTTGTATGTTCTCTTTCTCTTGCCCTAATTCTTCTATTTTGTGCTATTTGACTTAGAAACTAACTGCCTTTAGTCCTTTGTCAAATCCCACCCCCTACCCTCAAATAAAATAACAAATATTTGTTGTTGCTGACACCAGAACAGTGATTGTGGTAATGACGCTTAGAATCTTTTTTTTTTTTTTAATGCATCACAGGTACAAAGACATACCCATCCAGTGGTCATTTGACTTTTCTGAAAAGAACCAAAAGGTCTCCTTTCATTCTAGGTGCATGCTTTGCATAGGGACAAGAGCAGTTCTATTGTCCTGGGACTCTTCTTTAGCCACTGCAAATAGGGATATAGGGGTAGCTATTAAATAAGACCCCACATTGCATCAATAATCTCCTTTTGAATTGCATCCTGTCACTGGTCTCTTTTTACAGATGATCTCATAGAGTTAATTGCTTTGATTTGTTCATTCTATTACCTAGTGTTAGTCTGTGCCATATATGCATGCATATTTACATATGTGCATATTTGCATACATATTCATGTGTATACAGCTTTATTTGGTCTCTTCTATGTCTTCTTACACTTTGATTTTCTTATCCTATTACCTAGTATTAGTCTGTGTTCAATACATCTATATGTTTTACATACATGCATGAGTACATACACATGTATATACAGATTTGTTTAAAGAGCTTAAAAAAACCCTCTTCTTACAGATGGTCTAATAGAGTTACTTTGATTTCCTTATCCTATTGCTAAGTGTTTGTGCTTAATATATATGCCATATATACATGCATACATATACATATATATATACAAACTTGTCTAAACTGTCTCTTCTTACAGATGATTTAATAGTCACTTTGGTTTCTTCACCTAATTACTTAGAGATTGTATGTACTTAATATATGCATATGGTGAATGTGTATGTATATACACACATATCTGCATATATATATGCATATATATATACATACACACACATACCCATACACATACATGTATACACAGATTTCCCTAAATATTAGAAGGGGAAAGGCAGCCTTATCCTAATGAAAGTTTTGATAGGATCCAAATTTTTCATTTCTTCTATCCAAAGCCTACATAAGAAAGCCCTGAAAATTCCAACTGCACAGGGCCCAAATGTACTGATTAGAAGATCAAAATGTCGCCAAGAATGACCCACGAAGTGAATCATTTGTTTCCCTAGGAACATATGGAATCCACTGACTTCAGGAAATATTTTCAGCGCGCTCACATATTTCTTCAAGACGTTAGCATCCCGGGGGAGGAGGAAGAATAAAAACATGACAGGGAGTAATTTAAAATGGCAGGTACTGCAGTTTTCTTTTCCTGGGTTGGAAACTTGATATTTGATACAAATGTAGATGATTTTCTTATGATTGCTATAAAAAGTTGATACTGTTCTTTCCAAATTTCTCTAAGATTTATTTTTTCCTTCTCCTTTGTGGAATTTTGTTATTTTTAAAAGGCTTAGATTGTGGGGACTAAGAAATCAAAACATTGCACATTATTTCTTATAATGTAACCACAAGAGAAAGTCAGTACTGAAACTCTGATTCACAAAAGAACACCACTTATTAGTTCTGGTGAGGTTCAGTGGGAAAACAGAGGCCCAAATTAAGTTACGTTTCATTAGACTGTAACATCATCAGAGCTTGATTTTTCTATGTGTCGGTCATGTTATTTCCCTTTCAATTTTAATTTTCAGGAATTTTTTTATAAGATTATAACACCCAGGGAACAAGCTTACAGGTTCCAAAATGAATATTATTTTATCTGAATGTCCTTTTGAGGGCAGGGCATTATGTATGTTCTAAGTTTATTGGGTTGAGTCTACATAGAAGTCTGGAAAACATGAGAAAATCTCAGTATCTAATGAAGTTAACACTTCACAGAAAGGTTAGAGGCTGCCTTATACAGTAATATGAATGATCCACTGGGCAGAGTGCTGGACTTGGAATGCGGTTTGAATCCTATTTCTGGCAATCACTAGTGTGACTCTCAAGTCACAAAAGCTCTCACTTTTCATTCCTTCTTCTGTAAAATGGGGATAATAATAGTGCCTATTTCACAGGGTCATTTTGAGGATTACTATTTTGAGTATTAAATGATAAAATACATGCGAAGCACTTTGTAAATTTAAAGCATGATATAAATATCAATTGTTTATTATTATTATTATTTTGTTTATTATTGTATTGTTTATTATTTATATTTATATATCGTTTATAATTGTTTATCATTCTTGTTATAATGATAATTATACTTATCATTATTATCATTCATATTAATATTATATCATATTATCAATCACAATATCATTGATATTATCAATATCAATCATATTGATATCAATATAATAATAGTATTATTATTATCATATTTATTATCATCATTACTATTATTATCCTAGATTTGTGTCCATTATTTCCCAAAGTTCACCTACCATGGCTCCTGAGACTACAAAGTATGCCGGCATCGGAAGACATGCGTGTCTGTCATAATCCTAAATGGAGATATTACATTGATCACCACATGAAGCACCCATATAACTCTTTATATTTGTGATATACTTAAAAATCACTTGTAACAGTGACCATCTTCTGTGAAAAGGATAAATGAAACTTGGCCTCTTCCAGAGCATAATGCACCTTGGGTTCCTTCTGGTGACATGTGTCACCAGCTCCGTGGACCTGGGCCCCTTTAGGGTAGTGTGTGCCACAGCTCCCTTCTGGTAATTCATGTCCTATTTTTGGAGGTAGGGATCGTTTTGCTTTTTAATTTATAGCAACAGTGCTTTCCTGTATCACCAAGGCAATATTCACAGCAGTGATTGTGACTGTGAATATGTCAGCATATTTCTGAATTGCAAAATATAATAGACTCTCCATGTAGAAGACATAAGCAAAACATTTATTCAGACACCAGAAAGCCAAATCCTGATACCAGAAAACTGAATCCATCATAGTAACAAAGAAGTTAATGCAGCTCATCACTGCAGGGAGCAACACTATCCCAAAGCCTTTCACCTGCTGGGGCCTTCCTACAAACACTCACGATCCTAGCTGTCTGCTTGCCTGTGTTCTCTCTTTCCCTCCACTCTAACTGTGCTGACTCATTTCTTGCTCTGTCCCTCTCTGCTCCACTTGTTCAGTAAACTCTTCCCCGCCACAGGCTTCATGTGATTACATTCAGCCTATTGAGGTCAAGGGAGATCTTCAAATTCCTTTAGGCCTATTAAAGGACAAGGAAGATATCCAAATTCCCAGTACCATTACATTTGCACAGAGTAGGGACTTGATAAATGCTTTTTTTTCACTTTCACTTATTCATGTGTTCATTTAATTATTTCTAAACCTCATCTGCTTTGCACATTAAGTGCTTTTAAAGAAGGGATCTCTTTTAAGGGTAAGCCTAGACATGATCTAAACATAAGATATAAGATATTCCTCAGTTTCCACAAAGTGAAGATATTTCTTACAGCACTTAACTCATAGTGTTGCTGTGACTATCAAATTAGATCATGAATATTAAACACTTAAAGTGCTATATAAATATTAGCTATTATTTTTGCTCTTACTGTCATACTAGTTAGGTTATCACTTCCTCCCTTAGGTATTATTCTAGCCTATTCCCTGATCTCTCTGCCCCTTTCAATTCAAATTTTATTCCGCTACCAGAGAAAATTGCTTTTTATACATCTCTGATTATGAACTTTCTCTATTAATAGACATTCAGTGGGGCACAGGAGATAAAATTCTGGGCTCAGAGTCAAGAAGACCTGAGTTCAAATATGACCTCAGATACTTATGGGGATAACGGCACCTCTTACCTTACAGGGTTGTCTTGAGGACCAAAGGAGATCACCGTTATGAAGCACTTTGTAAACTTTGAAGTGCCATATAAATGCTAGCTGCTATTACTACTTAACCTTGCCGAGTTTCTTTTGTCACATTTGTAAAACGGGGCCAATAGTACTTGTACTACTTGCTTCTCAGCATGGTAGGAAAGTGTTTCATAAACTTTAAAGCACTATAAAGAGGGTCCCTAAAGTCTTAATAGCTTAAAAGCTTAAAACTCACGGAGGCTTTTGGGACACCCTGCACAACAGTGATCTATTGTTACAATTATTATTGTTACTGCCATACCTGGAATAGATTCCCCAATCGTTTCTGCCTAATGATATCTTTCTCTCCCATAAAGGTCTGGGTTAGGTGCCATTTTTCTACATAACCTTGCTTGTTTTTCCCAAACTAGAAATGTACTCTCTAGCCTTGAAACTTTCATAGAATATTGTTTGGAGCTCTTTTATGCATCAGACACAGTGTATTTTATATTAGATTTTTCTGTAGCTATAGCATTTATATTTTAAGCATCAGGGCCACGTTTTATTTATTTGTATTTGCAGTGCCTAGGTCAGTGTCCTGCATATAGTAAGCACTTGATACATTTTTATTGAATGAGGAGACAGATTTAACAAACATTTTTTGAATTACTGGGAATTGGTAGATGCAAAGAGCTCAATGAGCATTATATGATGGTCACACTGAATTGCAATTTTCAGCAGCATTGACTAGTTTTAGAGGGACTTGAGAAGAACAGGGAAAGACAAAGCAACAAGCATTTATTAAAAACTTAATATGTTCCAGGCACTTGGCATTGGAAGTACAAAGGGAAGGAAAAAGAAATACAATTAATTTTAGTTAATTTTGAATCTTGGAGGCTCCATGATTTTCCACCACCTGAATAACTCTTTGCTTAGCTCCAGCATTGGAAGCCATTACTTTTTAAGAGGATGTATACTAGACTTGCTAAGTTGGGGTTAGTTCATCTGAGGCTCCAACTCGTATGGATGAAGTAACCTTCTGAGACAAAGATTTCTCTAGGGACCACTTGTATCTTTTGTGTTATCTCTATTTTGGCTTTTTTGTCAGGTCTTTGTAGGTCTTGGTCATTCACATTCATAACTTCCTTTGGAACAAGGTCATAAATGACGTCAAGGAATTTATATTCAAATGAAGAAAGATATTATATAAAATGGAGTTGAAAATCAGGGGTAAGGGAAAATCAAGAGTACTGGGAATCAAGAATGATCCTGCCATTTGATTTTAACTGTTACTTACTAGGCTAAGAGGTAGTGGTGCATTGTGAGAATTGGTCTCAGCATTAGGAAGATCCTACCATCTTGGCTGTGTGACTCTTGGAAACTTACAACCACTCAGTGTTCTAGATCGGTCTTTAAGATTCAGAGAGTTTGTTAACCTACATTAGTAGAGAGAATTTCCTTATCTAATGAAATCACAGGTCCAGTCTCTATCCCTATACCTGCATGGGGGCATGACGGCAAAGTTCAGAGAATCAAAAATCCACATAGAAGGTGAAAGAAACATGGCCAGCCTGAACCTGTCCCCAAATGGAGGTCCCTGGAAGGAACTCATCAGTGGGAAAAGAGAGCTGGGATAGCAGAAGGATGTTCCAGAGTGTGAAGGTCCCAAGCACTGAAAGCAGTTCCAAAGTGAGAAGGCATCTGAGTCATGGGCAGCTGGGTGGTAGTGGATAGTGTACTGAGCCTGTAAGCAGGAGGACTCAAGTTCAAAGCTGGTCTCATATATTTATTAACTGTGTGACCCTGGGCAAGTAAAATAGGGGTAATAGTAGTATCTACTTCCCAGGGTTCCTGTAAGTATCAACTAAAATAACATTTATAAAAATGTTTAGCAAGATACCTGCCATATAGTTAGCATTTATCACATTAGCTATTATTATTATTAAATATTACCATAGCAAAGCCAAAGAAGTCACAGATCTGAGAGGGGAGTGAAGTATGGCTAACTTTGACATGGTAAGAGAACCTTTCCTATGCCAGGAATGCAGGGTGAATATTACCAGTTCTGCCCCCTACCCCTCTAGTGTTGTTAAGAGCCCCTTGCAGGGCTTGTTTGTATTTCAAAGCCGCTTAAATTGCCTGGGTGGTACCTGCTGGCAACATATAGGAATTGAAAGGAACTTATTCTGAGATGACTTGTCCTAGTTGGGGAGGGCTTCAGGGAGTCAAGAAAAAAGAGAACATCATGAGAACTGCTTGAATGTATACACTTCCACTTGAAAGAAGAAGCCACAGCAACACAGGTGACATCTCCAGCAGGTGGCAGCCACCACTAGGCAAAAACACAGTGAACCACAGCCTAAGGGGCAGGTACATAAACAGGAAGGGGTGGAGCTTCAGCAGATGATACCTCTAGAGGTTAAATGGAACACACCAAGGCAGCTTCAAAGAAACAGTGCTGCCCATCATTGAGTCACAGCAGGAAACCGGCAGCCAAATCAGGAGAGAGCATGAGTTGTCTAGGGAGTGTTCTCTTCTCGCCTGCATAGAAGCTTGTGGGAGCTTGTGCCCTTCTCTATCTTGGGAGTCAAGAATGATTCTGTCACTTGATTTTAACTGTTACTTCCTAGGTTGAGTCAGTGATGCATTGTAGATAGAGAACTGGTCTCCCTCCTACCTCTGACCCATCTTGGCTGTGTGATGCTTGGAGTCACAACACCTCTATGTTCTAGGTTAATATTTAAGATTCAGAGAGTTTGTTGACCTACATTGGTAGAGTTATCTCATCTAATGAAATCACGGATCTGGTCTCTATCCCTGCCTTCCACCCCTTTCCCTAAACCCTTTGATTTATAGATCCTAACTGGTTTGTCATTAGGATGGCTGCTATATATGGAGACATTCTTGTATAACTGTGATTACCCAAATACCACATTGAACCTGGGGGTACTGAGGATGTGCAGAGTCTCTGAAACCTATCCTATATTTAAATAGTAGCAGGATGCCAGAAAAGCCAACCCTCAAATCTAGTCAGTATTTTAATGATGGACTTAGTCTAATGAGAAAACTATAGCCTCATAGGTCAGCTTTGTATTGGAAGAGTCTGCTACTGGCAACTAACCTGGCAAACGAGCTTCGATTCCTTAAGTTATCTTCCAAATAGCAAATGCTTTTCCTTTGATACGTGAAGCAAATTTGTGGCTAGGTTTGCCAATTAATTTTACTACACTAGTCAAAGTGTTAGCAGCTGTTCTTTGCCTACACTGGGAGGCTGCCTGTTATTATTTCCTTAAGCAACCTAGAATGTTTTTTTTTTTCCTGGCCCAAGACAAATTACCTTACCAGGGTTTTTCAAGTCCCTGATATATTACATTTAAATAAAATTCAGTGGTTACATGTCCTTTACCTTTGATTCAGGATTGAATGGATTAAATCTCTTTAAGATTTTCCTAATGGGAAACTTCATGGAATTCCCCCAAATAAAAAACAAAACCTAAACCTTTAAGTCAGGGCAAAATGTAGGAAAAAAAATCCCATGTTTTATACCTCATGCAGGATTATACTTAATATCCTGCAGTATTGTAAATTTGGTCTTACAGAGCTTTATATAACATAAATATTATCTTTACTAATTTTAAACAAAATCCTGTATCAATATCCTGAATCCTTATTTTCTTTCCTTGAAAGAAGGGGCTGTGTTTGGGGAGTACCACATTAATTTACTGTGTGCATTTATCTTTCAACTTTCTCTCTCAATCTTTTATCAACTATATCATTATTTTAGATCTGTCTTGCCTTCTTACTTCTCATTCCTTAGCCACACTCCCTAATGTGTAATGGCATTCCATTCCTTTAGTAATTCCCTTGTCTCTTTCCCATCATGCTTAAATTCACATGAGTTCTGCTTTGCACTCCATATTATTTACCTGTCCTCCTATAATTCGTCATCTGAAAACTAAATCTACTCAACTCTTTTACTATTTTGCACTTGTCCATCTGTTGATTTATAGTGGTTCTTTAGTTCTTTCAAGTCTATATGTTTTGTCTCTTCAAATGAATTGTAAGCTTATTGAGGGTGGGGACTATGCCTTTTTACATTTTCCCAAAGGCATTTATAAAAGCTTTGTGAATGAATAAAAATGTATGATGACTCTTTGAAATGGGAAATTTCTGAGGGTGCAGTCTATAGAGTTTAAGGCTCTGACTTTGAAGGTTAGAGCATCTTTTATCCAAAGATCAGTTTCGAGTACTTCAGGTTTCACTCACTGGAAGGAGGAGAAGAGGCCAATGACAGTACTTTAAAAAAAATCATTTATTCAGTTGAACATACTGGGGGACTTGAGGACCCACCTTGACCAATGTGGTGGCCAAGTTTGGGGTCAGCAGTGTAGACTAAGGGTCGAATAAACTAAATTTATGGCATCCTGAGGGATGGATTGGTATTGGTAGCAGATGTGGGGAGGGGTTTGGTATCGGTACCAGATGTGAAAGTCTCAGCTGTGATAGGGTATTAGACCTCCCCTTGTCAGGTGAGTGCAGGAGTGCTAATCTTTCCTCCAGGTGGCCTTCACCCTTGGGGAAAATAAGCTATCTAATTCTTGTTGGGGCCCAGTTGGCTGTGTTGAGTGGCAATCAGAACTGGTCAACATGTTGTTTTACTTACCAGGGAGATATTGAGGGAGGGGGTTGGAATAAAACAGGCAGTAGTTATATCTTATATTAGTCTCTTTTAGGACCCATATTCATCATCAGAACTAGTTACATTCACCTTGCTTAACCTTAGCCTCACATCCATACATATGTGTGTGTGTATATATATATATATATATATACACACACACACATATGTATGTGCATATATACATATATGTACATATGTGTATGTAGACTGAATTAGAAGAGTTTTGCTTAGAACCAACTATGCTTTTCCAGATTAACAGGGTTAAGAGTCAGTGTTTTTGTTTTCCAACTCTCCGTTTGCAAGAGGAAATGAGGATGCAGACAAAAACTCTTAAAGCTTTAGGTAATGCCCTAGTAGGACCTAGTAGAATCTGAAGGACCAAATACAATCAATTCAGAAAAGGCGATCAGGCCACACATATTCACCATTGGGATTGTCAAATAATTTTTCAACTTCCCTCTTTTGTGTTTGTAGCACAGGGCCTAGTTTGGAAAGCTCAATAAGCCCTGGAGTCATGAAATTCTGACACTATGAAAAAAAAAACAAACCCCAACAACAAACTCGACAGAAACCATATGAAAAAGCTCAATTCCAACAGCTCTATATAAAACATGAGGATTTAAGCAAACCAACAATAATTTGACTAACGGCATTTAGGATGCCTTGTTCTTTATGATTGCAGTGATTATCTGGCACCTCAAATTACAAGATTGAATTCCCAATATCATCTTTTTCCTATTCAGATGCCATTTTAAAAAGCATGAGTCATGAAGACAAGAGGGCCAGTTCTCCAAAGTTAATGCTTGAATCACTATGCTTGTTAAGAAGACCAGTTTGTCTTATTACCTCATGCTTAGTTTGAGACTAGCTTGTCCAGTGTCATTTGACCTTGCCTTTTGGTGTTTGGAAAAACTGTGGAACTTACCTCCCCCACAAGTTCCTCTGCTACCTTTCCCTGTATTCTATCTCCATCCAGTTCTATTCTTCCAACCCCTTTCTTCCTCTACCTTCCAGGCCTTTACATTCTCTTGAACTCCAATTTAATGGCTAGCTTTTCTTCATCTTTGTCTTCTTTTCAAGCTATCTAAATTCTTGATTTTCTCTAAAATACTTGGTATTCCTATCCACCCTTGCTAGTGTTAGTTGCTTCTTCTCTCATGATCTTTATTCTCTTATGATCCTTTGAGATATTGGGTCTATTACATTCAGACCCCTCTGTATCACCCAGCAACCATACTTCAAGGTTCATTCCATTATCAGGTTCAGATAGTTATATTTTTACGCCTTGAATCACAGTATTCCTCTCTACCCCAGCCCCTGCCTTCATTATTGTGAACTTCAGGATACTTATTGGTTTCTCTTTAAACTCCTCTGTCTTCCCAGTTCACTTATGGCCTTAATCCCCATGATTTATGCCTTCGCTTTATTTTAGCTATCTACAGGGATGGTCATAACACTAACTATGAAAAATTTTAAACTCCAGGATTTTTAATCCTTAAATTCCTCTCTCTGATAATTTTCTGTCCTTCCATCTCTCCTTCCTCTCTCCTCCTAACTAGTCTTCACCCTCACAGAGACCTGCAGTCCTTCCACTCCTTTCTACCCTCCTAGTATAGCACCCCTGCTTTGGTTTCACTTTGCTCTCTTAACAGCCTTGAACACATAGCTAATCAATTTAGTTACTATACAATGCAGTAGCTACTCCCTGATACCATCCCCCCTACCCCCAGACTCCTTTGCCCTTTTGCTTTGCCAGTTAAGAGTTCCTATACTCAACTTGGATTAAGCTCTCATTCACCTTCTTCTATCCTACTCATGTGGTAATGAATACTGCTGCAGAAAGTCACTCAGCATTGCGGATTAAATGCACTGGAAATTTACGTTATCTAATCTCCATTAGATCCTCTATGCTACTTGGCAATCCTTCAATTCTTCCCTGGTGGACTTTCTTTTACACTCCTCACAGGAGCAATTACAAACCTACTTTCTCTCCAAGCCTCCTAAAGTCGCTTTAGCCTGGCTTGCTCTCAGTAGGGGATCTCAGCTTGGCTATTTGGCACCAGAACATCCTTCTACATCACCCTCCATTTTCTCCTCTTTTGTTTCAGTTTTGGAGGAAGAGGTGGACTTTGTCTTTGCTGAGAGAAAGCTTAATTCGTGGCTTTTATTTCATGTCTTGTAGTCTCCTCCAGAACCTTGTTCCTTGGATCATTTTCTGTCAATTTTTTCTCTTTCTTTTCCTGCTTTCTACAGACATGTTCTGTTTTCCAACTTCTCTGGGAAAACAAAGTCAACACCAGCTTTGCTTGGTCCTCCCTTCTCTTCAAGTTCCCATCACGACGTTGCATCCTTTTCACAAACAACCTCTTAGGAAGAGTTACTTGTTCTTACCACCTACACTTCACCCCTCCACTCATTTCTCAATTCCTTGAACTCAACTGGAACTGATCTTGCCAAGGTTAGCAATGGTTTGTTAAAGCAAATATCCTTTTCGTAGTTTTCATTGTACTCTGTCCTCACCTTCTTGCGGATTTGTATATGATTATACACACATGCATATATGTCTGAACTAAGGCTTTTCAGATGCCTTTCTATGACAATGAATATTTAACTCTAATTCCTATTTTGAACTCCTTCATTCTCCAGATGCAGAAACTGAAGGGCAATGAGATTAAGTGACTTGCCTAATGTCACAGGGCTAGTGTCTGAGGCATCTTTTGAATCTAGGTCTTTCTGACTCCAAGTCTAGTGTCCTATCCACTCACTATACTCCACTGTTTCATATCACTCCGACTCCTTTAGCTTATTCATATTTATGCCGTGTTCAGTGATTAGAGGTATCATCTAATTTCCAAATAGATGGTGATCTAAAAATTAACTTGTAAATTAGTTGTTGGGTTGAATTGAATTGAATTTGAACTTGGAGCTTCTTAGCCCATAAATGCCTAACAACTCAATGAACAACATGTATTTGTTACCTATGACATTCTGCTAAATGCAAAACACCATCCAAGGTGGTAAGGACTTATTCAAAGACAAAAAGGAAATAGTTCCTAATTTCTGGGAATTTACCTTTTAATCCATAATGTACTAGAAATGTTACCCCTTTGTGAGGGAAAATAGTAGGGAATACTATTGTTTCAGTCCTAGGAATTATGAAAGGCAGCTTGGTCTTTTGGATAATGTGCTTAATTTTCAGTGAGGGAGACATCGGTTGTCATTCACACAGACTCTATCTGGGTGAATCTGGGCAAGTCACTTAACCTCTTAATGCCCTAAAACCTCTCCTTAACTCCCCAAGGCTTGTCTTCTGTGTAACGGCTTGCTACCTGCATTAGGAAGAGAGTTCTCCATTCTTTAGTAGGGAGTTTTCAGAATGTGATTTCCCCATGCTTAAGAAAGCCCAGCCATATGCTAATATGTAAGCAGAAATTTAAATAAATTAAATACAAAATAGTTTAAAATTTTATTTAATGGGATGATACTAGAGGGAAAGGCATAAATAATAGTAATCTGAATACCTGACATTTTATGGCACTTTAAGGTTTTCAAAACGACATATATAATATATATATATAATTTTGTTCACTTCTCACAATACCCTGTGATATAGCTAGTACAGGTGTTGCCTCATTTTAGAGTTGAGAAGACAATGAAAAATTAGGTGACTTTTTCCAAGGGGGAGGACTTCTAGAGTAGAGATTCTGATGGGGATTTCTATATACTTTTAGGGGTGGTACAAACTGAATGTGCTACTTCTTTACTGAACAAATTTATGAGTTTCCTTTTTCTTGATACATTTTTTCATTAGTGTTATATTTATGTTTATCGGTCATTTAGCTTTATCAGACAGGAATGGAATTTGGAATAGATAAGAAGGGGAGAGAAATGAGGAAGGCAAAGTAAATGAAAACTTTTTGAAAAAGGTCTCTACAAAAGAATGTTACCCAAGCAAAGAAGCTGAGATGGGGACAATTTCAAAGAGAAAAAGGGAAGAATTAATGAACAAATAGGAAAAAAGTTACATTAAAATATACATAAATTAAAGGAAATTGACACAAAATAGATAAACAGGAGTGGGTGCTGGGAGAAAAGGTCAAACACTTGCACCTATGTAGTAGAGTAGGGGCAATTTGGTCAGGAGACCTCTGATAAACCCAATACTCCAAACCTCTCCCCCTTCCCAATTCACTTGATAAAAGGGAAAAAGTAAAGGTGTGAGACTTTGAGGGGCCCATTTGTACCTGGAAAGTTTATCAGATGCTGAGTGGCCTATTTGCATATTATAACCACAGGATTCTTTATGTGTACTCCTTTAAATGGGCAAATTGGAGAAATTAAGTTAAAAAAAACTTGGTAAAGTCAAGATAGTCAACTCACTGAAGCATTTGTAGCTGAGTACAGACAGATAGATAAGAAATTTCTTTCTTCTTCCTCTCTTTCCATTAGCAATGGCATCTTGATGTAGAAACACATGGAAATATCCAATTGACAAAGTCTAGTTGTGAAGTTGAGTTGAGAATCTATTGTGTCTGGAATTGGCTTCTGAATTGAGAGTAGCAGGCCCCAGAACCATGATTCCCACTGCTCTTGGTATTTAAGTTTTGGTTCTTTCTGAAAGAATATAGCAGTACCTTAAGCTAGGATTTTATATTTGTCTGTAGCTAGAGATAGTGCAAACCATGAACAAGCACTAGAGTCACACATATGGACATCATATTATATATAACATATCTGGCTCACTTGTTCTGTCTATCCTTCTATCTATCTATCTATCTGTCTATCTATCTATCTATCTATCTGTCTGTCTGTCTGTCTGTGTCTGTTTGTCTATCCATCCATCTGTCTATCTATCTATCTATCTATCTATCTATCTATCTATCTATCTATCTATCTATCCTTCTATCCATCTATGGCATGAGGGGGACTAGTGACTAGATTTCGCCACATGAATTGCCTGTGTGTAGGCCTCCCCACTTTGGAACTTTATATATACACTCTTCCTGATAATGTGTGTATTTGTGAATGTTCCCTACATTAATGAGGGAGATTCTGTATGACTATTTTTTAGCAAAAAACCTTTTTTTCTTAGTAAAATACAGTAAATTTAGTAAATACAGTAAATACTTTTGCTTTGAGCCATTTCATAAGAGCTACAGTAACTTGACTCTGGTGTGTTGGGTGTGCTTAGTCTGCAAGTCCCTTGGCTATTTCTGTAACACTCAGTTTATGTGATTTTGGTAGCAGCACTAAAATAACTTTGATTAAACTCTATTTCTTTGGTTGGGTGGATCTGAATTAAATCCAGGGGATGAAAAGAAAAATTGCTCAAAATATTCACAAAAAAACTTCTGTATATATTTCTAATTCTGAGTTCTCTCCTAACTTCCCTCCCCACACCAACAATATGTTCTAACACTAGCTCTCTTAATTCAGGTTTGATGTTAGGATGAAATGAGGCACTCAGAAGTCATTGAATAGCTAACAAAGGAGATTTCTTTTGTCCTAACACAATAAGAATTTGCAAACAAAATTATGACACTACTTCTCTTGATGCAACTCCTCTCACCTCCATGTGGAAAAGAACCTGGTCATCCATCAGACAAGCTATGATGACTCATGTGGTCTTTAGAAATCTACCAAGTCAAAGGATCTATGACTCCACATTGGTAGGGACTTTTTTATAGTCCTGGGGGACAGGGAAGCTGAGTCAAACCAAACTATTATTTGCAGTGGAGAAACACTAGAAGTTTTACCCTTAAAAACATGGGGAAAACAAAAATCCCTTCTTTCCACTATTATTTGACTTAGATACAGAAACAGTAGTCATTAAAATAACAAGAAAAAGAAATTTAAGTCATAATGTCAAAATGGACAAAAAAGTATGCCTACTTGTAGGTGACATGATAGTTTAGTTTGCTGATTCTTTGAGATTTTCTAATTGAGACAATTACTAGCTTTAGTAAAGTGGCAGGATGCAACATAAATGCACAAAATTAAGAACATTTCTATACTATTGGTAATAACAACCAGGAAGAAATTATGAAAGGAAAATCCCATTTGTAATAATTCCAAAATGCATAAAATACCTGATTACCAAGGCCTACTCAAGACTTAAATCTAATTATAAAACACTCTTTTCAGGAATAAAAGAAGACAAATAATTGGAGGGATATTCACAGCTCATTTTTGGATGATGCCAATGTAAGAAAAAATGAGGATATCACCTAAATCAATTTATGGATTTACTATGATAACAACTAAACTACCAAGGTGTTGCTTTATAGAACTACCCTAAATACAAAACAAAATTCATTTGGAGTAAAAATGTCTAGAATATTCAGGGAAACAGTGAAAAAGTTAACAGAGAATATAATTTATAAACTTCAAACCATATTGAAAAAAAAATGCCACTAGAAAAAAATAGAAAATGATAAGGATAGCTAGCATTTATGTAGCACTTGAGTAAATCTGTGCAACAAACTAGAAAAGCAAGAATTAAAAATGCTTTAGTTTAATAGCTCTGTTTTAGATGGATCCAACAACATAAACTCCTTGAGAAAGGAATCCACTTTTTTAAGAGATTTAAAACTTAAAAACAGTTTGGCAAAACTGAGACGTAGGCCAACATCTTACACTGCATACAAGTTCCAAATGGACATGACCTAAATATAAAAGATAAAGTCATAAAAAGTGTTGGTGAAGAGAAAAATTCTTAAATAAGCAGAGATCAGAGAATCAGAGATCAGAATCAGATCTTAGGATCATAGATTTAGACTTGGAAAGAGCTTTAGAGGTTCTCCACTCTCCACCCTGCCCTTCTTTTGCATATGAAGAAAGATAGACCCTAGTTGATTAAATGTCTTACCTTTCATTGGAGCCATTATCATGGTCACACATGGCAGGCCTAGGATTTGAACGAGGACTGAGATATAAATGGAGGTCCTCTGACTTCAGTTCTAGCGCCCTTTCCACTAGACATACAAAAGATAAAATAGTTTAAATTACACAGAATAAAAAGTGCTCTTGTTCCATCACAATGAATGTCACTAGAATAGTAAGGGAAACTATTTAATAGGTAAAATTTGCATGAAAAGTCTTGGGTAAATATTTCATATCCAAAATTTAAAGTAAATTCATTTAAATGAATAAGATTGCCATTCCCTAATAGAAAATCCATTAAATATTTTAACAAAATGTTCTTGAAAGAATTACAAACTATTAAAAGCCATATAAAAGATTGCTTTAACTCACTAATATTAGAAATGCAAATTAAACTGAGATTTCAGTTCACACCCAGTAAATTGGGAAAGATGGCAAGAGATAGAAATATTCAATTTTGGGAATAGAAATATTCAATAGCTGGTCAAACTATTCTGGAATTATGCTAAGAAAAGCAACTAAAATCTTTACCCTTTTATTAGCAATTGTACTGTTTAGCATATACCCCAAGGAGGTCAAGGACAGAAAAAGCAAGATCTCATATATGCCAAAATTTTTATAGTAGCATCCGAAGTAGAAAAGTACTAGGAAAAAAGTATTGATAGATTAGGGAATAGCTAAGTAAATTCTAGCACATGAATGTAAGGCAACATAAGGAATATTATAAGAAATAATTAATATGAGGAATTCAGAGATCCCATAGGAAGAATTTTGTGAATCAGGATAGAGCAAAGTAAGCCAAACATGGCAAACAATATATTGCAGAACTACAACAATGTAAACTGAAGAGTAATAAAATGGAGATTCTTTACAAAGACCAATCTTGGCTCTGGAGAAGAGATGAGGAAATTTCATTGTCAAAGTGGGATCTCTGGATATGGACTGTTGTATGTGCTGTCAGATAAGGTCAGTAAGTGAATATGCTTAACTTTTTCGCCTCTTTGTTATAAGGGAAGGCTCATTGGGTAGAGAGTTATATTGAGAAATGATGGTAATGTAGCAACAAAAGTTATCAAAAAAATCTTTAAAAAAGAACAGATGTGATTATTCAGAATGAAGATAATAGGGAAAAGAGCAGAGAATTCTTTGGTACTCATGAGAAGTAGAAAGAATGAAGGCAAAACAAGAAGTTGAAGAAATAATTGAAAAGATGTCAATTCAGTCTCAAGTAATTCAAAATAAAGTCATTCTCTACAGTGTCATATGAAAGCAGAATTTAAACATCCAGTTTGACTTAGCTATGATTGTCATTGAGAGACTATTAGAAGCACTCAACAGAGTGGTGGGATTAATCTAGCAACTTCATACCTAATCAGCCCCTTAATGGCATTATACTTCTAAAGGGAGGACAAGAGAAAGCCCAGAAAAACATCACAGATTGTTGAAACCTAGAAAATATAAATAATAAAAGTTAGCAAAGTTGGCATTATGTAGCCAAGAAGAATTTCTTAATATTCTTCAAGTTATTAAAGGAGATCTGTTTGATGGGAGATAGCATCCATCTGTTTTCTATCCCCCTTGAAGATGGAACAAGAGGAAATGAACTTAAAACATAGCAGGAAGAATTTCAGTTTGATAAGGAAGAGCTTCCTGACAGGACGGGTTGTTTATTCATTGGAGTCAGTTATCAAATAGGTTAAAGAACCTTCTTTCCTCTTGATGACAATGATGATGAGGATGATGATCATTCTCATCATTATGCCCTGTATTTACTCTATGCTTTCTTCTATGATTTTTTCCTAATTTTTCCTGTTCTTAAAGAACTTATGACAGGGAAGAAGGGAAGCAATACAAATAAAATTTCAATTTAAACTTATCCAAATGCTTTATAGAAAGACATATATGTGGGTTCTAAAAATATGAGTCTACAAGGAGTGGTAATTATTCTGTGCTTCTTATAGGGCATAGGGACAGGTTGGTAAAATGGAAAGAACTTTGGCTCTGAGTTCAAATTCTGCCACTGATGCTTACTGCCAATGTGATCCTGAGTGATTCATTCAATTTATTGATGGGCTTCACTTTTTCATCTGTAAAATGAAAGATTGGGTGCTGTCTAAAGTTTCTCCTAACCCTTAGACTTAAGACCTCATGAAATTTTAGTTGAGTGGAAATGTTCAGAACTTGGTAAAAAGAGAAACAATATGGTAATAGTGGCTTGGACACTGGACTTGGAGTTAGGAATTTCTGGGTACCCATCCACCTTAGACACGTACTAGCTGTTTGATCCAGGTAAGTCAGTTACTTTATCTGTAAAATGAAGGGACTGGACTCAGTGGCTTCTAAGGTAACTTCTAGCACTGTCTCAGTCTTTAAGATTCAGCTGGAATATTAATTCTCTGAAATATTTTTGGATTTTCCCAGTTAGAAACCATCTTTTCCTCCTGAGGCTCCACAGAATGCTTTGTCCTCATCTATGTTTCAATATAGTTCACAATGTATTTGTTGCTGTCCAGTTGTGTCCAACTCTTGGTGACCCCATTTGGGGGTGTTCTTTGCAAAAATACTGGAGTGTTTAGTCAGTTCCTTCTCCAGATCCTTCTACAGATGAGGAAACTGAAGAAAACAGGGTTAAGTGATTTGCCCAGGACCACACAACTAATAAGCATCTAAGGCAACATTTGAACTCAGAACTTCCTGACCCAGGTCCTGTGCTATATCTACTGAACCACCCAGCTGCTGCTGCAGAAGAAGTAGCAGCAGCAACACTATGATAAGCTCCACGAGGACAAAGACTCATGTCTTATCTATCTTTGTAGTTATCTCAGTATGGCAGTATGACACAGTAGAGCAATCCCTGTTTTTGGAGTAAAAAAAATCTGGTTCAAATACTACTTCTTTCTGCAGGACTTTTAATTGCTTTGGGTTTCGACTTTTTCCTGTTTAAAGTGGAGGGTTTGGTCTAGATGATCAGGGAGATTCTTTCTAACTCTAAATCTATGATACCATAAATAATACTCTGCATATAGTTACCCATTTAATAAATGTTACTTGAATGTGAATCTTGTAAATTGCTACTCTAAGTCCTTAGAAGATAAATGAAAACCAAAAGCACGGTATCTGACCTGAAAGGGGCCAATTATATAGGAGGGAATCCTCATTCACTGATCTCACCAGCTTTCCCCTCGTGCTTAGAATGCTTTGTGCTCTTACCTCCAAGTCTTCCACTTCTCTGACTTCCTTTAGGACTGAACTCACACCCTGTCCTGCAAGGAGACCTTTGCTGGTCTCATCACTTAACTGATATTGTTCTCTCACAATCTTCATCTACTCTGTATGTATCTTCTATGTGACTAGCTATTCCTTTGGGAGGGGAAGGTGTCCTTCTGTTACCTCTGGTATTCCAAAGGATGTGTGATCTTGTCCATAATATATGACCACTTTTCACGGATTTGTTTTATTTGCAAGGTTCAAAATCTTAATAATTTTTCATCTGTGAGCTCATTTAATAATCACCACAAAAGGATGCTTATACAACTGCATAGTAGGAAATGAATTGATACAAATTGTAGCCATCATTAGAAACTTTTCTTGTCAAAGATACAAACAAGGAGACCATTAATATCATTGTAATTCAGAACCCCAGGCTTGAATAAGCTCTTGATTTTCTCCATCTAGTTATTTCTGGGATTTGGAAAGCCTAAAGATTGATGTTTTGCATTGCATGGGCACAGGTGTGATTTTCTTTCTTGTCCAGCCAATTAGTATTAAGATCTGCAGCATAACTCAGAGAAATACAGTTCATGAAAAATGCCCGGAGGTGACATATTCCCTTGCATTTGGCAAAGGTTATAGAGTAGGAGCTTCTTAATTGGCATTAACCCCAGTGGCAACAAATAAGTGCCAGTGAGTGATTGGCCCCATTGCTGGAGGTTCACAGTAGTTAGTCGTTGATAACAAGACTGATTTTCATATGACCTACATTTGTCTGCAAGAATTCCTTGAAAAGTAAGTGGCATGCTTACCAGTAAAGGCATTTAAATGACAGAATTAGAAAGAAGGTTGAATCCCTCTGAGAAGAGAAGGCTCTGTCTAGACAAACTAAAGGAGTCAGAATAAAAACAGGTTTTGTGAGATAGAGTCCCAAATGCACATATTTTGAATAAAGGGTTGATAACTTTCTTCTTATCTTCTTTAAACTACCCAAGTAAGAACAGGAAATGTAGATGGGGACCTCATCACTCTCATTTTGAATGTGTTAAAAACATCTTTGTCACTTTGCTCTGGAGACTTTCCTCTCCCCACCTTCCCCCATACCCCCAGCTGTGGAAGAGGTCTTTCACAGGACAAGAAAACTGCTCAGAGCAGGAGTTCTTAACCTTTTTTGTTGCATGGTCCCTTTAGACAATCTGGTGAAGCCTATAGATCCCTTCTCAGAATGTTTTCAAATGCATAAAATTAAACACTTAGACTCTCAAAGGAAAACAATTGTATTGCAATGAAGTTATCAAAATATTTTTTTAAAAGTTGACAGATGCCAGGTTAAGAACCCCTGCCTGGAGAGTAGGTTTTCTTCTTTGAGGGGTCATTGCCAATGCGGGGGGGGGGAGTTGGGGGGGATGAAGTGGGAAAGGAGAATCATTAAATAAAAGAAGCATAGTGTTCCTCCCTCCCTCATTTACATATTAAGATGGGGGAGGAGAAGAAAGATTGGAAATTGATTTCACTGGTAAAGGATGAGGAAAATTCCCTCTACTGATTATAGGTCAGTACATTTTCTGCAGCATAAAATCTTAGGGAAGTTACCAAGAGCACTAACAGGTCCATGTTTTGTGAGGGTTAGGTAGCTGGGTAGCACAGCGGAGAGTGCTGGAGGCAGGAAGACTCCTCCTATTGAGTCCAAATCTGGCCTCAGATACTTACTAGCTGTGTGACCCTGGGCAAGTCACTTAGCCCTGTTTACCTCAGTTCCTCATCTATAAAGAGTTGGAGAAGGAAATTGCAAACCACTCCAGCATCTTTGCCAAAAAAACTCCAAATAGAGTCATCAAGAGTTGGACACAACTTAACAACAATGACATGTGTGAGGAGCAGAACTTGAACCTAGGTCTTTTTGTCTAGAAGGTCAGATTTCTGTCTACTACATTCTTTGTCTCATTAAAGATTAAGACCGACTCTAGATACAGTGGTCTTTCCATTGCAGGGGTGGGGAACCTGTGGCCTTGAGGCCAGATGTGGCCTTCTAAGTCCTCAAGTGTGACCCTGTTTGGATTCAAAGGGTAGTAGTTGAGTACCTGGAGGCCATAGGTTCCCCAACCCCGCACTAGATAGAGCATGACGCTCATTTTCCACTTCTTTCTTATATAGATCATTTGGATACTTTGCAATAAGGAGTTTAATGTTTATTGGACTAGCGATTAAAATATGAGTCATGCCTCTACTACTCACTAGCTATGTATCCTTGAGAAAATCGCTTTAATTCTATGCAACAAACATTTAAGTTTAGCTACATGCAAGATATTATCTATGTTAGGCACTGAAGAAACAAAGATAAAACAGTCCCGGACTGAAGAAACTTACATTTTACCAAGGGGACATAACGTGTGTTCAGAAAAGTAACTATAACATATATATGCAAACATGTATGCGTGCGTATATATGTATACATGCATAAGTAAATATAATACACACATATGTGTGTATGTATGTATATATGTGGCTATATATACACACATGCATGGTGTTTACTTTTCTATGTACAAGTTACGTCCTCTTAGCAGAATGTAAATTTCTTCAGGCAGGGACTATGTGTGTATCCATATATGCAAACACACATGTATATGTATGTGTGTAATGTTTGTGTATATACCTATATAAAATGCATGCATACATGCATGCACACACATGTGGGGGTAGCCAATAGAACTCAGGATTCTTGCCAGGAATTAGGGGGATCTGAGTTCAGATTTCTTCTCAGAAACTTATTGGATGTATGACCTTGGGTAAGTCACTTTACCTCTGTCTACCTTCACTATAAAATGGATATAATAATGCCTACCTCTCAGAGCATGAATTAATATTTGAAAATTGGTTAGTATAGTTCCTGATAGATAGTAGGTGTTTCATAAATATTTATTTCCTTCCTTTCTTAAAAAAAATCATTTTAAGAGGGAGAGAGCATTAACTACTGAGGGAATCATGAAAGGTGGCATGTGAGCTGTATCTGAAAGATGTTAGAGATTACAAGAGGAGGAGAGAGAATTCTGGGGGTGGGAGGTGGTCTGGGTGTACTATTTATTCCTGCAAAAGTCTGGAGGTGGTCATGTGAGATGTTATGATTGAGGATGTGCATGCAGACAGAACAGGGATCGATATGAAATAAGATTGGACTGGTAGGTGGGAGCTAAATTGTGGAGGGTCTTAAATGCCAGGTTAAGGATTCTATATCTTAGCCTAAGGACAAAACAGAACCACTGAAAATTTTTGAGTATGGGTGTGGCAAGGAGACAAGAGTATTCTGAGAGGCAGGCTAGGGTTGTCAGATCTATGTTTTAGGACTATCAGTTTAATAGCCTTGTGGAGGATTTATTTGAGAGGGCAGCGACTATTTGCCTTTCTTTGTCTGAATTTTCTTATCTATAAGAGGAGATATCAGTTCTAATAGCTCTGAAAACTTCAACATTCTATGATCCAACACTTTTAAACCTCAAGGATTCTGATACTGATCTAATGTATGTTGATATGGATACAGCACTTATTTTGATAATGATAAATCTGAGTTTTGTGTTTAGTTAAAGATCTGTGCCATATTCTGATATCCCTGCTCTACTGCATGGAGCAAAAGGCATCTTTAAAAACTCCCAATTGTGCCTTGGGAAAGGGGAAGGCCTGAGGACCTGTTATGTGAGGATCTTTAGGACTTAAGTCCCCAGGCAAGTCAAAGACATTAACACATGTCTATGAAGAGGGTAATTTGAAAAGGAAATGCTGAAACAAGATTATGAACCATTGGAATAGGGAGGACTCTGTCAGAGCCTTAGAGGAATAGGTTAATATGAAAAAAGACAACCTGGAGGACTGGAGAAATGGGGTTAGAGGGTTGTATGAAATCTCTAAGATTCAGGAGAGCCCTAGTCTTAACAGAAGTACATGATTGTAGCCACTTTTCCCCATTCTTGTAACTGTGTTTCCCCAGCTCTCTGATCATACACTTGAGCTATTCTTCTTACTTCTACTCTGACGAGTCTGGAGGAGGTTGGGTTCTACTGGGGTTTCCATGTGGATATTGGTTGGCCTGGAAACTCCCTGGAGCCTTATTACAATCAGATCAAAACTTTGGGGATATTCCAGATCTGATTCATTTAAGGGTCATGAAATCATAGATTTAGCTTTAGAATAAATCTCATAGGCCATCTAGTCTAGTCTACTCATGTTATAGACGAGGAAATTGAGGAATAGGGAATTTAAGTGACTTGCCTAAGGCTACACAGGTGGTATCAGAGGTGGGATTTGAACCCATGTTCTTTTACTATAGAGCCAGTATTGTTTTTATTATGCTAAGCTCTAACCCTCTTCTGGGCTGAGAGTTGGTTACAACCCTTGTGCCAGTAAATAGGCAAGTAGAAACAGTCCTTCAACACCAGTACAGTTTCCTGTTGCAAGATTACTCTGGGCATCTTCACACAGTAAATGTTGTAGCCTGCCACTGCAGGAACCCCCAAAGTCCAAAGGGGCCTTGGTAAAAGTCACATCATAGACAAATTAAAGGAGCAAGGAAGAAATATCCTTTTAGATCGATGAATGGGAGAAGAATTTGTCACTAAATAAAAGATGGAAAGAATCATAGAAGACAAAATGGAATTCAGTTCTATACAATTAAAGTTTTTGCACAAACAGGAACAATGCAGTTAAAATTAGGAGGGATTGAATTAACTGGGGGAAAATTACTTTAGCAAGTTTTTCTGATAAAGGTCTCATATTCAAGAAATGTAAGGAACTGATTTAAATTTATTAGACTAAAAACCATTCCCCAACAGATTATTTGCCGAAGTTTTTGAACAGGCAGTTCTCAAAGGAGGAAATACCAAGTATCATCAACCAAAATAAAAAAAAGATATTCTGCTTCACTAATAATTATAGGAATACAAATTAAAGAAACTCAGAGATCCCTGTCTCATCAACCATCAAACTGTTGAAGGTGATTAAAAAAACAAACAAACAAAAAAACCCCAAAACAATGATTGTTGGAGGAGCCGCTGGAAAACCAATGTAATATTTGTAGATTTGGAAATCAGTCTAGTCATTCTGCAAACTAATTTGGACCTACTTCCAGAATGTCACTAATCTATCTATCTTCTTTGACCTAGGGATGCCATTACTAGGTCTATACAAAAAGAAATAAAAGGAAGCATAATTCATGTGCCAAAATATTTCTAGCAGCACTATTTGTGATAGCAGAAAAAAATGTCAAGTAAGGAGGTGCCTATCAATTGGGAAATGATGACTAAAAAATTATGGCATGTAAATGTAATGGAATATTATTGCGCTGTAAGAAATGATAAATGGAGTGATTTCAAACACATCTGGGAAGATATGTGATCTGATGCAGAGTGAAGTGTATAGGACCACAATAGCATTGCAAAAGAAAACAACTTTGAAAGATTTAAGACATCTGATCAATGCAATAGCCAACCATGCTTCTAGAGGACACATGATGAAGTGTGATTCAACCTTTAAACAGAAAGGTGATCAAGTATAAATGTAGAACAAGATCTATATTTTCACATATGGCTAATGTGGGAATGTTTTTGCTTGAACATACATATTTGTTACAGAATCTTGTTTGTTTTTCAATGGAGCATGGAAGATAGGAGGAACAGAGATTACGGATAGGGTAACCCCAAAAGGAAGAAATAAAGAAAAGAAAGAAAAATGATCATTAAGTAATTTTGAAATCACACATAAGAAAACATAAAGAGGCTAGAAGGAATTATGGACAAGCAAGACAGTTTGGAGAATTATGCACTGAATATATTATGTATGTGAAAAGCAAACTGTACATAGGAGGCTTACAGTTTCATATATATCCTTTTTTCTACTCTACTATGTATGAAAACATTCATTTTATTTGGTGTTTATATTTGGAATTAAAACATGAAAACTGAAAATATTAATAGGAAATTCAAGGAACAAAAACATTTCTTTTCCAATACCATCCACAACTGACCAGGTTTGTTGCTCAGGGGTGGTGATAGTTTGTGTCTTTTGCTGCATAATCCCTGCTGAATGTTTGAACTGAAGAGGACTATGAGATGAGAAGTGTATTCCTGACCTCAACCAGGTTCACAATACAGCCAGCTTAATAACACAGGAGAAAGAGGGAGAGTAGGAGCCACATATGCTTAAAATTGCAACAGAGGCTTTTAAATCACGTGTAATATCATCAGCACGGTGCTAAGTCATGCATCAGGGTTTGGTTTCTCTGGAAAGTGCTAATGTTTTTGATGCTGAAAAGAAGCTTTTTTAAGAGGCGTGATCAGAGACACAAGCCAATTTCTGAGTGCATTAGTGGTTCAGATGTGGTCTCCTATCTATTAGCAGTGAGTCTTGGACACTCTGGAAATGTGAAACAAATCTTATCAGCCCGTCAGTTTCTTACAGCAGTTTGCTTTGGTAGTAAAATGAGCCAAAGATAAAATTACTGATATAATATGTTGTGTTTATACACACACACACACACACACACACATTAAGAGTTTTCTGCATGTTAGAAAATACCAGAGTGGGAACTTAAAATGAGATTGACTCCCTAAGGTGCCTTGTAAAATTCTAGTGTAATGTTCACTAGTCATTGAATGCAATGATGTCTCCAACTCTACCCTGGAAAAGGTTTGATGAAGTCTGACTGCATAGAGTCATGTGTTTGGGATGGTTCCAGCCAAGCTCAGCAAAATGCTTGCACCTGTTCTCTTAGGAACAAGAGACAAGGGTGGTGTAATGGAAAGTGTTCTGGAATTAGGAGCCAGAGGACCTGGGTTGATAAGTTAGCTTCAACCTGGACAAAACTTTAGCTTTTAAAAATCCATGAAATGTCATTATGCAGAAGAATGAGCTCTAGATTTAGAGTCAGAGAACTTGGGCTCTTAAACTTCAATTCTGCCAATTATTGTTTTGTGACTTGGGCAAATCAGAACTTCTCTGGGCCTCAGTTTCCTCATTTGCAGGATGAGGATATAAGATTAGATCAGTTAATTAGCATTTATAAAGTTCTTCCTTTTACCAGGCACTATTCCAGGTGGTATATAAAGATAAAAAGGAAATAAGCCCTTACCCTCAAGATGTCAGGTAACATCTCCATCTACTTATGTTAAAATTAAAAATTATACACAAGGGGATTTCAGAGGTGAGGAACTAGCAGCGACAGGGACCAGGAGAGGTCTCATGAAGAAAATAGTACTTGAACTAAGCTTTGGAATAAACTGGGCTTCTAAGACTAGGAGATAAGGACAGAGAGCATTCCAGGAATGAGAGATAGTACATGCAAAGATCCATAGCGGGGAGGTAGAATGTTAGGTATTCGGTACAACAAGAAGATTGGTTGACCTGACTGAAGAGGGTGTTAAAGGGAGTAGCATATAGGTAGTCTGAATAGACAGGTTGGGAAGGGCTTTTAATGCCAAATAATGCGTTATATTTGATCTTGGAGATAAATGGGAGCCCCTAGAGTTTATCGAGTAGGGGACTGACATGGTTAGATCCATGATTTGCAAATATTGTTTGGAACTGTGTGAAGGATATATTCAAAAGGGGAGGGACTTGATGCATATCTAAGTTCTCTTCTGGCTCTATGATTTTATATCCTGATTCTTGTTTCTGCCCAGCCTAAAAGTTTGGGGTACCCTAGTAGCAACAGAAGGACAGTGTCAATAGAGGCTTGGGTCACATACATGTATATGGTGGTTGTATGGCCACTCAGTATCCCAAACAGTTTTCTAAGACTACAAGTTACCAGTTTGTGTCAGTGGAGGGAGTTTCTGTACTGGGAATTCCCTGTGGTAATGAAATCACAAGTCCAGATAAAAACAACAACAGAAAATTAGGCAACGTACTTCCCCATTTCAAGACTGACTTTCAGCCTTGCTTAATATCTTTACCATTTGGCGTATGTCTGTTTAGCTGGAATGTGTATAATTAATACTATATCAAGACATATAAAGATGCTACAGTGAATTGGCTTCCAATTCTATTGCAACACATCCTGAAATAATTTTCCCCTTTGAAAAGCCATATGATTTAATAGTCAATGGGCCTAAGAGTCAGACACAAGCTTTCCGATTTCTATTTATTTGATTCAGAGCCCAAGTGTAGTCTAAATTAACTAGAATTAACTTTAAAACTCACTATGCCAAAGATGGTGGCGTAGAAGCAGCAAGGATCAGCAGCTCCTGCACGGCCACCTTAAATACACATAAAATCAATAAATTTTATGGCTCCAAAATCCACAGAACTGCAGAAAACACGGCCCTCGCTGAAGGCAGTTTGGCAGGAGGAACCCATCCCAGCAGGTCTGGAGCCAAGGCCAGCAAACGCGGCCTGACCCCAGGGCAGTGGGGAGAAGCCGCTGCTGCAGCCAGAGCCATTCTAGCGCTAAAGGCTAAAAAGTGAATCTGAACGAATTCAAGAGCGACAGAAACCACAGAACCCACGGAGAGACTGAGGGAGGTGGATTCCTAGCCCAGGAAAGTGCCTACTTAGTTTGGGGTAAGAAGAACGCTGAACTCAAGGAAGCCACAACAGCGTGGAGCAGAGAGCAGAGAGGAGCTGACTGAGAGAAAAAGTTCCAGCCAGGCATCCAGCAGACTAACCCAGCCTAAGAGGTTTCCAGCCAGCTCACCAGAGGACAGAGAATCATCTAACCAGGTAGAAAAATCTCGGGGCCCATAGCAGCAGCAGCAAGTTCTGTGGGGGCAATCTGGATGTTTAAACTTATATACCCATACTGCCAGAAGCCAAGATGGAGGAATAAAGTTTAGTGGCTCCTCTAAATCCCTCCCAGACCAAGAAAAGTCTGGAATTAAATGTTCTAATCAAAGTAAAAACTTGAATCAGGGGAAGTGGGCCCCAGGCAGGGGCAGGGTTGAGGAGGGCAGGTAGAAGATAATAATAAGGAATCTAAGCCCAGTAGGGTGGAGCCAGCAAGCCCTACCAAGAAAAGCCAATTT